>CAUDMG010001691.1:2455000-2527500 GCA_958450375.1 Homarus gammarus
TAATTTCAAACAAGTTCAGTATTTTTTTGCATTAACTTTACTCGCTCCTTTCATATTCCCCCTCTGGCGTGCTTCTGTCATGGCGTGTTTCATAAAGCTCTCCTCCAGGGTCAAGTCTTCAACCATTTCAACTTTAATGTTTCTGTCTGTCTCAAGATTTATCCAAATTGGTGAGCCTTGAGAAAAACCCTCCGTCAGCTTTTTCTCAAATTAAGTTTAAGTGGGATGGAACCAACTTTCGGGGGTCACATGAATAAGACAGACAGGTGGAGGAGCATAAGGTCACAGGTGCCCCCAAGAGATCACCGAGACAATGCTTTTGTTGACATGAGTCCTTTGTAAGCCTTTGAGTCGCACTGGCATCATACAGGCCGAAAATTAAGATATGAAATGATGGTAAGATTAATTATTTACGGTTCTGGCCGGGGGCTTACCTCCTGCTGGTGGTGACGACGTTCTCTTTGGTCTTGTGTTAATAACTTATTGCCCAATAATTTATCGAAAGGCAAATTTTGTTTTATGATGAACAAGTATAATGGTGTTGGGAGTCTCTCTCTCATTCATTCATACGCACGCACGCACATATACACTCCTATGCTCACGCGCGCGTACACGCATCTACTACTACTAATACTAATACTTTGCTGTTACTCGGAATCGAGTATGCCGATCATCCAGCTATGATACAATGACATGAGTTATTAAGGATGTCACCTTCGTTGGTGAGTTTTGAGGTGACTCAAGAGGCCAATACGGGACCGGCAGGGCCGTCCACAGATGTTGCACGTTGGTGGGCTACATCTCGTGCGGGAAGGACGGCGGCGTCTTTCCGACGCTGGCGCTTGTCTGCCTCGGTATGCAGTTGGGCTAACTCGAAAGTAATAACACCTCGTGTGGTGCTTCTCCAAGCGTTACGGTGTGGATTGATCGTCTCCCAGGTGAGGGGGTCGATTTGTCACTTTATCTACTGTAGTATGTCTTATGAATATCCGTATACCATTTCAGTTGCCCGCCAGCGTTACGTTTACCATTCGTTAGGTAAGTGTAAAGTAGCTGCTTTGGCAGTCTACTGTCGTCCATGCGGGTAACATGGCCAGTTCAACGCAGTTGTATATGGATAATGGTGGCCCCATTGCTCCTACTGTTGGTGCCAGCGAGAATACTGGCATTTGTTCTCTTGTCTTCCCAGCGAACTCGGAGGATGGAACATAGACTACATTGGTGAAAGTTTTCAAGTGCCTTGAGGTGCCTCCTGTATGTGAACCATGACTTGCTGCCATATAGCAGGGTGGGGAGGACCACTGACTCAATTACACGTGCAACTTTGTAGATAATTGCAGCTCCCTTCAGCTGAAGACACTGGTATGGAGTCTGCCAAAGGCTTGAGATGCACATGTGATCCGATGTTGAATCTCTTCATCGATGTCCGCGGTGGTGGACAGGTGGGAGCCGAGATACTGAAAATGGGTAACATTAGAGAGGGTAGTACCGTTAAGATGGATGGATGGTGGAGGTGTGGCTGAACCAGGGGCAGGCCGAAAGAGAATCTGAGTTTTATGTGCATTAACCTCAAGGCTGAATTGTGCATACGCATCTGCGTAGGTGTTCAGGATCTCCTGTAGGTCACGTTCAGTGTGAGCGACACGAGGGAGGTCGCTGCATACTGGAGTTCAGTGACGGAAGCTGTCGACACCTTTGGTCCTGCCCGGAGTCGTCTTACATTGAAATGTCCCTTCATACGGTACTGGGTGTCGACCTCACCGACTAGATTGGCACTGGCACGAATAAGAAAGGCAGCCAAGAAAATGGAAGAGAGTTGGTGCCAGTACACATTCTTGTTTTACCCCCGTTTAGATGGGGAAGAAATCAGACAGCAGTTCATGCCGTCGTGGAGTTGCCTCACAATGGCAATGAATTCTGGTGGGGAGCCAAAACGACTGAGTGTCCGCCAGAGGGCTTCCCTGTTGACCGAGTCCATGGCTGTAGTAAAGTCAATGAAGGACACACACACACACACACATATGTATATCTTGATAAAATCACACAGGGAAAAGGGAAACAATGGAGAAACTTAGCTTTCGTCTTTATTCAAGACATCTTCAGAGGCAACTGAATTACAAGGACTGAGAAAGAGCTTGTGTACACAGGGTGACCTTACAAAACATGGTCAGGTCAAAAAACAAGACATCCACACACCAAGCACACAGCAACATAAGAAGAGATTATAAGAACGGGCGACATAACTAGTCATGTCACGTCAGGTGAAAAATATGAGACCCACTGATCATCTACCATACATCTACCTTACAGGCTTCCAAAGCATTTTTAACCTTGGGCCACTGACAAATAAATTTGTGTAACATATTATGTGTAACATATTTGTGTAACATATTATGTGTAACATATTTGTGTAACATTTTGTTACACAAATTTATATCCTGTAGGTGCTCTTGATTGGCTGCCAGGTTAAGTCTGTTTGGCTCTGCCCCCCCCCCCCCCCCCCCCGTGCTCCATCCCGACTCCCTACCAATCTTACTACACCGGGATTTATCAGCAAAACATTCAAGTGATCAGTGCAATGATTGGTTACCAAACAGTGATCCAATTGTGTATTCCAAGGGTAAACACAAAACAAGCGTGATTCACAGCAGTATAATAACAGACCGTGAGCACTTTGTTGATCACTTCAAAGTGCCAGTGACAAGGACCACCGCGGTTTATACATAGATCGTGGGTACTGTGTCGGCAACCCCAAAGTGCCAGAGACCAGGACTCGCATTGTTTACGATAAGACAAATATTAACAGATGTTATAATGTAAATTGTTGTTCTTACTCTATTCAGCTGGGGGCAGCACTGGTGTTAATTAAAGGTGGGTCACTTGACTCTGTATGCTCGTGTATCCATCCATCTGTTACTGGGGGACCCCTTTTTAGGTTAATGTATTAGTTATGAAGGGAAATGGAAAGAGATATCTTCCAAGTTAAATTTATTCAGCAAAGACGTGATCTGAAGTCATGTGTGTTCGTCCTATTTCTAACTTGAGATACCGGGGGGGGGGGGGGGGACTCACTATACAGCCGTACGACTACAGAAACAAAACACGTTACCACGCCTCCTTACCATACGCCACAGGCCCATCCAGAAACCGCCACACTATATCACACCCGATGCTAAACTGCCTGTATTTCCTGCTCACCAGCTGCCGAGAACACATTCTAAGTATCCAATCAGAGCCTGTTATTTTCTAAGATTCTTTTGTTCTCCTTTCTGATTGGTTAGTCCACGTTATGAGTGTCGTCACGTCAGTTGCTGTGAGGAGCTCTTCTCGTGAGTTATCCTCCTGACACCTGATACAGGCCTTCATCTGTTTTTCCTTGAGACAGTGAAGAATCGAGTCCATCTGGTCTGACAAGGCTATAAACATCCCGGCGTGTTCTAAGAGTCGCCTACGTGGGTGTATTGGCATGGGCCTGTGTGGGCGTTCCTGTTTATTACAATGTCTACCAGTGTCAGTGGCCACCGCGGACAAACACTTCCGTCCGTCCACAACAACAGATGTCCACCAGTGACTTACTCCACACATGCCTTGTACAATTTAAAGTGTTGGAACGGATATCCTGATGGCAGTGTTATTGCACGACTAAAATCACAGAACGTACTCCATGTTTACAGCTGTAGACAAGGACGTCATAAACAGAAGCCCATCAGGACCATCACCTCCACTAGAAAACCAGAGAAACCTACTCCTGACAGACCGTACCATTACACTGAATATGGTAGTCTCCCCTCCTTACTGCTCTCCAGCTTCTCTTCATTAGCAAATAAATTTGACGAACTGGCAACCATAGTCCAATCAGTCACTGCCAACGTCGTTGCAATATATGATGCGTGGCAAATTGTTCCTCAAACTTGCCACATTGAGGGATATCAACTCTTTCATCACCTTCGTTCACATGAACGTGGAGGGGGCGTTGCCCTCTTGTGTCAAGATGAATTATGCCAGTCACGCCTGGGTGTGTTAGTCCCAGCTGACGTGGAGGCATTATTGGTACGTGTTGTGCCACGTGCAAACCCGTGCCACAGTGCCTCTATCACATACTATGCGGTATACCATCCACCTCGCTCACCCACCAGAGACACTCTTACCAATCACCTCATTACCACCTCAGACCACCTCAAGAGTTAGGTACCCATGTGCCAAGCTAGGACTATGCTGGGATTATAACGAAATTGGTACCACTGATATCGAGGGCCAGCTGCTACAATCACAAGCTGTGCTGTGAACTTCCCGACACACGGTCAAAATACCCTTGACCTTATCTTAACTGATTTAGTGGACCAGTACCAACCACCTCAATCAACCAATGCCTCCCATCGGGTGTAGCACACTCCTATCAGTGTTCTGGTCTCCAGCTCCCACTACCAGCCAAGTGCAGAGACTCTACATCAAGACCTACAGGCCGATTACTGACTCTGCAGTGCGTCTCTTCGGGCAGTGGATATTTCACCATCTCTGGACTGAAGTACTTAAGAGTGGATGGCGTGGACACCAAATGGATAAATTATATCAACACCACCACTGGAGCTCACCACCGCTTCTTCCCCGAGAAGTCCATCAGATCACACCCAGCTGACGTGCCCTAGATCACACTTCGGATCAAAAGACTTATGCAGCAGAGAGACAGCGCCTTTTATCTCAATAACCACAACCGCTACAGGTCCCTTCGCAACCAAGTCATCGCGAAATACGCACCGCAAAGAAGTCTCACTACCCAACCAAGTTGTAACACCTGAAGCAGATCAACATCATTCAGTGGTGTGGTAAGCTTAAAGAACTCAGTGGACAAACAATGTCACTTATGGTGACGCAGCTGAGCAGTCAAACAACAATTTTGCAACTATGCCAGACGTTCCTTGGCTTGACACAACCAGTCTCCCTGCTTGCCTACCAGTCCCGTCTCCCACTGACTTAGTGGAAGAATTTGAAGTAGCAAAACGTCTGGACAAACTGAAGCTAAAGCGCTTCGACAACCCCATTGACTTACCAGTGAAACTCAAAAAGGAGTTCTCCCCGGAACTAGCTAAACCCTTCTGCTCCATCATCAATGCTTCCCTCAGCCAAGCAAGATGCCTAGCTGACTGGAATACCTCATACAGTATTTGTTACCAGTGCCCAAGTCAACGAGTTCACAATCCTTAAATGAGTTACTACCCATTGCCATCACCCCAATACCCAACTTAATCTGCGAAAGTTTCGTGTTTGACTGGGCTTATGCTGATATTGTAGGCGCCATAGATCCTCAGCAATTTGAATAATATGAAAGTTTCCTCCTCCACTCACTGTCTCGTCAGCTTTCTGGAATACATATACCTCCGTCTGGAAAAACGAAAAACGTCTGTGGCTGTCGCCTTATTAACCTCACCAAAGCATTTGACCTTGTCGACCACAATTTAATCAACAATGCTATCGACCTCGGGTTTCGAATAAGTCTTATACAATGACTTACAGACTGTCTCCACTTTTAATCACTCACCTGTGGCGTCCCCCAAGATGGGCCCGCTCTGCTCCCTTATGCATATCAGTGGTGCCCTAAGAGAAACTTCTGCTCCCGAGAAATATATCGACGACTCCACCATTGGGATCAGTGTCAACAACTCGGCTCCCGACTACACCTTCCTCCAGGATTTATTGAACAGTCTCCAATATTGGGACACCAACAACCACGTCACCATCAACCATACCAAGACTATGGTTATGCACATCAACCTCTCTCCGACCTTGTCCCACTTCCCTCCATTACTTTGGGCCCCAACACACTCCAGTTTATGGACTCCACTAAGCTCCTCGGCATCACCGTGAGATAACAAACTAAATTGGAAAACACACGTCAGTACAGCTGTCAGACCCTCCAGTTTCCTCTACACCTCCTCCGACGACGCAAGTCCGTCGGAGTTCCTGCTCCAGAGCTCCTCGGTGTTTACTCAGCATTCATACTTCCCAAGCTCACCTCTGCCTCCCCTACCTGGTCTTCCTCCCTAAATGTCACACAACATAAACACCTAGAAAAAGTGCAAAAGAGGGCATACAAGATTATTTTCTCCTCTTCCTAGCTGACATATCAAGAAGCGCTGAACACAGTTACCCTCTCGGCTCACTCTGATCATCACCACAGCCTCATCTGCAGATTTAGTGAGAAGTTTCTGCACCATCCTCGACACTGGCTCCTACTTCCACACGAGATTCCTCGTCCGCGAATTGTTGTTTGACACCACAACCGCATCCAGCCCATACGAGCACGTGAGCACGTACTGATCTCTATAAAAACCATTGTAAAAATTATCCACAACTCGTAATCACCCAGTGTATTCACTCCCAGCTTATCTTGCCTTTTTGCACTGTCACTACGTTGAGAGCGCCTTTTAGTATGCCCTTCTCCCCACCTAGTTATTACAGTATACGTATATCATATTTGTATCACTTATGGTACTTGTAAATTATTTGTCAATCAAGTAACCCATTCCCCAAATTTGTAACTGTATATTTTCAGCCTTTTTTTTTTTTTTTTTTTTTTTTTTGTAGAGAAAGGAGGGGTGAAAGAAGATTAAAGCTGGGGGAAGGAAGTTATAGTTCGGAAATTGAAAAAAATTTAAGAAGAGGTAAGAGATGGCTGGCTGACCGCCTAGCTAAGCTAATGCTGTGTTAGGGTTGTGTCACGGGTTAGTTATTATCTGTCGACACAGGCACTAGACATCCTACCCAATCCCATACATGGGTGTTTTGAGGGCCTTATTTCATATTCCGCCGACCCTACTGGCGGATGCTGGTCTAGGGAGGTTGTCTATTGCCACGCCGTATAGATCGGGGGTGGTAATGGCCCTTTTGAGATTTGGAAACTTTTTGGGAACTATGTATGGTTGTTGTCGTTATCTGGTGGGAGTCTTTGAAAGAGTTCAAGCTCTGATCGCTGCCATGCTCTTTCAATAAACCGTTATTACACACACACACACACCTGTACTGTAAGATGTTATTGATAGAAGTGGTATTTACCTCATTAAATGTAAGGTCACAAGGGTACAGTAATTTGCCGGTAGATGAAACAGTATACACTGCTGGCTGTTAGTATGTTAATGGGGAAATATTTTATGGTTTGAGGAGCGTTTTTATGAGGGTAATGATGGTGATCTGAAAATGACGATAATAATAATAATAATAATAATAATAATAATAATAATAAAATTAGCATTAAATTCGACAATAATAACAGAAGTGATGATAAAAACGAATATTAATAAGTAATGACCAGCAATAATAAGATTACTATCATAAATAATAATGATGAGGATAATTATGTAATTCAGAAACAGTAGCACAGGTATTGGTAATAAAATAATAATTAATGTACAATAGAATATTTTGTGACTTGTAGATGAACTTAAACTGTTATAATTTTCTTCAAATGTAAAATATTAACTGGGCCTTATTTTAAATAGGAATTTGGTGGTAAAAAGTGGTTAAGTCCGCCCCTACCACCCTCCCCTCCCCTACACCTCCTCCTTCTTCCGCCCCTTCCGCCTTTTCCTCCCCTCCCCTACACCTCCTCCTTCTTCCGCCCCTTCCCCCTTTTCCTCCCCTCCCTTTCCCCCTTTCCCCCCTCCCTTCCTCTACCCTTCCATACCCCTCTCCTCCCCTACCCCCCTTCCCTTCCCCCCTCCCTCCCCCCTCTCCTCCCCTACCCCCCTTCCCTTAACCCCTCCCTCCCCCCTCCCCCTCCCCCTCCCCTCCCCTCCCCCACCCCCCTTCCCCCTCCCCTCCCCCACCCCCCCTTCCCCCTATCCTCCGTCCTCCTACCGTCCCTCTACACTCTCCCCCTCCCCTACACTCTCCCCTCCCCTACCTCCCCGCCCCTCCTACCCCCTCCCCCTCCCTACCCCCCTCCCCCTCCCATCCCCCCTCCCCCTCCCTCGGCTTTATCACAAGGTCCAAAAGTCCTTAACTCTGTACATTTAGGACACTAATTGTCGAAATTGTCAGAGACTGTCTTGGGGTAAACAATCCACCATCGCCTTTTATTCAAGAAGTCCTGTTGAGAACCTCCCGGACACTAGGACAGAGTGTGTGTGTGTGTGTGTGTTCCTTAAGTCTTGCCCCGTGTTATGGAGTCAAGGTTATAGAAAATGGTAAACAAAATCCTAGAAGGTCTTACCGATATATTTTTGTATACAATAGTGAATGACTTTGAGGGTTTAACTCAGTGAAGACAGAGGTACAGTTTGTTGATGTGTGGCGTAGAAGGTAATCGAGGATGGGAATGGTTAAAGGACGCAAAGTAAAGGTAAGAAGACAGGAAGAATGAAAACGTGAAGATTATTCCCCTAAGCTTATTTCAACTGATGATTAAAGACTCTAACGCTATCTTGGTGAGAGGTTTGGTTAGGTTAAGGTGAAATAAGCTGGGGGACTATTTATCGTGTGGTTCCCCTACTCCTCCCCCCCCCCCCCCAAAAAAAAAAATACGATGAAGAAAAAGCTCCTGTCTGACAAGTGCCAAATCGATCCTTTCAACATAATGGCAGAGTTACTTTAACAAGTTTTGGGTACTCTCTCTCTCTCTCTCTCTCTCTCTCTCTCTCTCTCTCTCTCTCTCTCTCTCTCTCTCTCAACCAACACTGCCTAAGGAGTTCAAAGAGAGGTTCCAGGAAGAGGTGGGTTGGTAAAATAACGTATTTCTAACAAAGGAACAATAATGTCCTGGGTGACTATGGATGACAGTGTGGCTGAGTGGGTGACTATGGATGGATGCTGGAAATGGATGTTGGTAGACAAGATTGGAGAAGGTTGATGTAGGAGTGAAAGTTTGTGAAATAGTGGAGGTGGATGACGGAATTGGCTGACGTGTATGGATGACGGAATGGACTCTGAGAAAGGAGGTGGATGACTGAGTGGATGATGAAGTGGATAATAGACTTCACTGTGGTACTGGAGAGAGAGAGAGAGAGAGAGAGAGAGAGAGAGAGACACCAGTCCCCCCTACTAGTCTTGACACGAGAGAAAATAAGATATTGTGAACGAAAATATAAATTAACATATTTAAGATCTTTTAATTACATTACCTGTTGTAAAGACTTGTGATAGGGATGAACATAAGAGGCACAGGTGATCTTGAACTGTTGTGGGTACTCTTTACATAACAAAGGTGGAGTCCCCCAAGTCACTCAATTAGAAAGATATGTTCGGTCGTGAAGGTAATCATCCGATCGTGAAGGTAATCATCTGGTCGTGAAGGTAATCATCCAGTCGTGAAGGTAATTGTCTGGTCGTGAAGGTAATCATCCGGTCGTGAAGGTAATCATCCGATCGTGAAGGTAATTGTCTGGTCGTGAAGGTAATCATCCGGTCGTGAAGGTAATCATCCGGTCGTGAAGGTATTTGATCGTGAAGGTAATTGTCTGGTCGTGAAGATAATCATCGTCCGATCATGGGGATAATTGTCCGGTCATGAAGCTTAGTTGTCCGGTCATGAATGTAATTGTTCGGTCTTGAGGATAGTATCTCCTATTCCCTCCTCCCTCTACCTCCTCCTCCTTCCCTCCCGCCTCCTTCTCCTCCCTCCCACTCCTCCTTCCCCTCTCCCTCTCTTTCCCTTCCTCCCACTCCTCCCTCCCCTCTCCCTCCCTTTCCCTTCCTCCCTCTCCCTCTCAAGATTCACCTACACAACAGAGTAAAACCATCACCTCCAACCTTCCTCACAAACCTTTACAGTGGCTGGCTAGAAGACATAAGCCATTTAGTTAAAGTCATTTGCAGGCTATGTCTTGGCAAAAAACACATTACCACTGTGTTTAGTTACAAGACATTAGCTCTCGTGTTCAGGCCATGTCTTCGCTAATCCTGTATACCTCGTTATCAGACATTCGCCATTTGGTTAAACTTGTCTTCGGACTGTCTTGGGTAACAGTAGACATTTACCACTGTACCGACTTAGAGAGCATTATCCAGGTGAAATGCCCTTGTGTTCCCCCCTCTCCTCCCTTTTCTTCCCCCCCCCCCCACCTCCCATCTCTCCTTTCCCCTCCCTCCCCTACCCTCTCCCCCCTACCCACTCCCTCCCCCCCCCACCCCCTTGCCCTCCTACACACAAAGGCATTATCAGCGAATCTACTTAAAGACCTGAGCCATTGTGTGAAAGTGACTGTCATTGTCCCCCGCTGAGAGACGGTGCTGCCACTGTAGTTTTGTTTACAACTTTTGCTTCTCTTCTAGTGACTTTTGTTTTGTCTATTTTCTTATTTTTTCTTCTTCGTGTTTCTTGTCTTGTCTTTTTTGTCTTTTTTCTTCTTCTTCGTCTTCGTTTACCTTCTGTTTTATCTCCATTCCTTTTCTTAATCTTTATCATATTTCTTTTCTTTCACTATTTTCTTTCTTTCTTTCTTTCTTTCTTTCTTTCTTTCTTGTCTTGCCTGCTTCTCTTCTCTCTCCTTTCTCTTCCCGCTCCTTCTCCTCATTCTCATCCTCCTCCTCTTCTTCCTCCTCCTCTACCTCCCATAAATCTCTCTCCTCCTCTTCATCTTCCTCCTCCTCCTCTTCATCTTCCTTCTCCTCTCCCCCCTTTCATCCTCCTCATCCTCCTCCTCTTCTTCCTCCCTTCCACCCTCCTCCTCATCATCTTCCTCCTCCTCCTCTTCCTCCCTTTCATCTCTCTCCTCCTCTTCCTCTTCCTCCTCCTCCCTTTCCTCCTCCTCTACCCCCTTTCCTCCTCCTCTACCCCCTTTCCTCCTCCTCCTCCCTTTCCTCCTCCTCTTCTTCCTCCCTTTCATCTTCCTCCTCCTCCTCTTGAGGCTTTAATGGCCATATTGTGAGGTTTATTGTCCAGATTTGAGTCTGGTCTTGTTCCCCGTTAATGGCATTTTTATACTGGATATTACGAAAGTGGCACACTTGATGATGATAATGATGGTGGTGTTGATGGTGGTGTTGATGGTGATGTTGGTAGTGGTGGTGGTGGTGATGATGGTGGTGGTGGTAATGATGGTTGTGGTGTTGATTGTGGTGGTGATGGTGGTGGTGGTGGTGGTGGTGGTGGTGGTGGTGGTGGTTGTAATAGGCCCCTGTCTCATCAACAGAACGTATTATATAAATGGGTCAATACATCTGATATTATATTCAGATTCACCACCCTGTAACTTTCCACTGTCTATGAGTAAGACATGAGATGGACACGTGAGCGGGCAACTTACCCAAGAGGGCGAGACCCATAGCTCAGCATTTCTGTAAGCACGCACTGCGATGCCCCTAAGCTTCAGTAGCTCACCTCAACTCATATCGTAAGGACGTGACCTAACGTTTATCATACATAAACGCCGTCCCTTTCTCATTCACTCCTAGACAGTGAGACTTACGGTTGATATACACTCAGGAATTATATATACAACCTTTTATAATAAAACAAAGGAACTACCGTTTGGGTTTCGTTACTTAAAACCCAAATATAAATATGTGTGAACGGACTGGTTAATTGGACAAGCAGCCGATTCATATAGGTGGCAAGCGGTGTGTACGGATTCTTCAAACTGGTAGTCGTATCATCCGTCTGTGTCTTGTGAAAAACAAGAAACCACACAGCAGTGACGCGTTACATAATCCGAGTGTTTAAAACTATATCCCGTATTGAGACGATATGTAGTGAGCGCTCCTTATCTCTGTCACATACAAATACGTGCAGAATTCGTAATATACAAATATTACAGCCTGTTGGTACATATCCAGATTGAGCCGGTTGAGATAGACTCCACTCAGCATTCCCTAGACATTACAGTGTTGCAGTGTTGAAAAACAGTTTCGTAGCCTGGAATTCAATTGGTATTTCACTAGCAGCTGGGCAGTATTGTTGTGTCGTCAGCGCGAATTACGAATTCCGGTGTCATCATACAGATCTCCATATATACGTGGACTGTGAAGACTGGGCACACGGCAGTTTTCGCCAGCGAACCAGCACGACCAGTGTGATAACCAATCATCAGTTTTCTGATCGCCGGAGGAGGAACTCACCTAAATCAAGTGGACTCGTCTCTCACCAAAGCAGAAGCGTCATCTCGTTGCCAAGGAAACCAGCAGCAGCGCACGCATCCTAGGAAGAGGCCCCGCCCACACTCCACCCACCACTCCACCCAGAACTCTTGAAGGATCACATTTTCTATACAGACGTACTACTCTGTATAAATAGGTATTTAAATTACATAGTTCTACACACATGAACACGTTCGAGAGATATCTTCACACCGATAGGTTCGTCGGATAGGATTATTTCAATGATAAAGTGTCGAATGTAAGATTAATGTATTGAAATCCTATAATTTACAGTAGTTTGTAAGTGTCTGTCTTCTTATTGATAGTTTAAAAATTAACTACAATTCATATTCATTTGTCTTGTAAATGAGAGGCAAGTGATCTACTTACTGTTAAGTATTCATTGACCCAAGGGGGCTAATAGATAATTTCTAAGTTTCCCATGTCTAATGTAGATGAAATCGAACGCCTAGCGCAACTGTTTGCTGATAACCAACTCATCAATGATCAAGCCCAGACTGACATAGATTTTGAGTATGGAACACAGTTAAATGAGTCGGTAGGAAGTAGTGAGAAAGTTATAGACGAATCATTTGACGACTTAAACCGTCGTACCCTACGGTCTGGTAATCACTATAGTACCTCACCTAAGTATACTAAAGCAGTTACCCCTGTTACAGGTGATAGTGTGTCTGTTGCTAAATCGGTAACAACATTATTAACCCAGCCTTCTGTTAAGAGTAAGAATACTAACTTGCTTATAACACTAAAATGGCTTCGTCTAACCCTCACACCAGTACTACTACCACACCTAAAGCTGATAATGTTATTAATATCATGCAGCGCGGCGATTATGTTCGAAATTTCACGGGACAAGACGATTATAGGGTCGCACATTTTATTCGTGCATGTGAAGATAGCATGCGCAATAGTCACATAACGACTGACGAAGAAAAGAAAGCATATGTACGTTCCCATATAACGCAGGGTTCCTATGCAGGCAGTCGTTTAAATGCGTTTGGTTTACAAAGCCCTGACTATGAAAAGTTCAAGCGAACGCTAATTGGGATTTTTGGGGGTAGGTCACAGCTGGGCCAACTGCAATGGATCTTCAGATGGTTGGATCGCTGTATTCCAGGTATACGAAACGAAACACCCGTTGACGCTGTTGACATCGCGGGCCAGGTTCGCCAGGACATGCAAGCGACCTTCCGGTCATCAGGCTGGTACAACTCACGGGGTGATATGCCACCGGACAATGTGGAAACATTGATAGAACTAATAAGTTTTCTTCTTTCCGTCCGTGTTCCCTTATATAGCCGGGCACAGGAAGTACAGTATGAACCACCCTTGGATATGGTGGAATACGCAAACAAGCTCTGTCCCCAGGCTACGGGCCCCTTACTGGCGCAGCCCTCAGTGACGTCACCACAACCCCAGCCGTCTCAGATGCCACAGATGCCTCACTCTCAGACTCCTTATGCGACACACTTAGCTTCGATTACTCCTCCCCGCCTAACATATAAACAGAAAACATCGTTACGGTGCGCACATTGTAATAAACGTGGCCACGTAATGGAAGATTGTTTTCAGCTCCGAGGTAATAGTGCTAATTTTAAGGCCACACCCGGTGCAAAGCCATTCTCAAGGTCAAACAGTGAGGGAGCAAAAGCAGCACCTCCTCCTACCCAGACAGGCCGCAAATGGTGCGCTCTTCACAAATCGACATCTCATAGTTCACATGAGTGCGATATATTAATAAAGGCTAGGGGAGTGGACCTAAGTGAAACGGAGGTGTCGTATAGGCGCAAGCAGAAACGTCCCCAGGACAAGTCATCGGGGGAAGACCAGCGCACACTACAGCAAGGAGAGGGATAGATAGGGTAATTCCCACCCCTCCTCACAGCACTTCTATAGCGGCCTCATTAATAGCGGCGCTTAGAAAAGTGGAAGTGTTGTCAGTGCCGGTGAGAGTGGATAATACCAGATTGGCTCTTGATATAGACACAGGTGCTTGCGCTAATGTATTGGCCTTGACATCATATCACGAGTTACAACGTAAATTCCCTCACCGCAAATTCAAATGGAGGCCTAGTAACGCTGAGCTCGAAGGAGTTTCAGGTACTCAGCTGAGCATCAAAGGAATGGTGACGTTACCACTCAGATTCTCAAGACGTGGTACGCCCTTCTACGCGGACTTTTATATAGTTCAGCAGTTCAATTTGCCAGCTGACGGGTTACTTGGTCTACCAACTCTTCGAAAGAACATGATAGATGTTCATCCACGTAATAATAGTGTTACGTTTAAAGGTGTTTCCTACACAGCAATGAGTCATTCTGAACCTATGCTCACCGCTAGGACGAAAGTGTTGTCTACCAATCCTATTAAGAGGAAGGCGGATCATGCGTCAGAGATATCTCTCGACCTCAACCACACACCTTCCCAGCGTGATTACAGCAGCAAGAGTTGGAAGATAGTACCTGCAATTTTGAAGAGTACTCTCCATTACCAGAATGAGGAATTCACCAACGCAACAATCCTGTGAGCTGAAGTGAACATTAGTTTCTGCAAATGATTCGTTCACTGCCCAGGGTGTGACAGGACGTGACTGCAGTTGTTGAGACTACTCATCAATCAACATCCTGTCAACAAAATTCTTTCGTATGGCGTGAACAACCCCCAGTTACCAGCACCCAGCACCCACCCTAGTGATGATGACACATCCGGTCTGAGAGATGGTCTCTGCATTCTGAGGTATGGTGTTGTGGATGACGTTGTGTGACAATTAGCGGCGGTTTGCTGTACTCAGGATTTTTGTGAGCATTGACCCAATCACCGGACCTTGGAATCAGCTGTGTCTACTGTGGGACACACACACACAAGTCTACGGGATTGCGGGAGCAATTTCACATTATCAAGAAATTAAAGAAAGGATGTTATGTGTGTGATTTTCTAGATATCACAGCAATGTCGAAGTGCAACCAAATAAATTCCTAATTCGAGGTATTGTTGCGAATTGCCAACAGACTCGACTGGCCAGGATAGATCAAATAGCACCACATGTCAAGGTGATCGATCATCCTCAGGGCAAGACACGCCTGTTAGAGCTGCTTGCCGACTACAGAAATAGTAGCCTTGCCAGGGGAAACGCTAGGTCAGACAGATTTAACATCCCATCATATAGCGTTAAAGGAAGGAACCAACCCTATTTACATACCAGCTTATAGACTACCTCATAGCCAGCGCGCTGTAGTGCAAGATATGGTACAGGGTATGTTAGATGAGAATGTCATTAGACACTCAAAATCCCCCTTTAATAGCCCATTATTCCTCGTCCCGAAAAAGGATGGTGGATGGCGCCCTGTCATAGATTTCAGGCGCGTAAATGATCAAACAATCCCTGATAGGTACCCAATGCCTATCTTGAGTGACATATTGCAATCCTTAGGCAAGGATAATGCGGTATTTAGCAACTTAGATTTGCTTAGTGGGTATTGGCAAATACCACTCGATGAAAAATCACGAGAAATCACGGCATTTAGCACGCCTCTAGGCCACTTTGAGTTTCTACGAATGCCATTTGGTCTCAGAAATGCCCCACTAACATTTCAAAGAATGATCAACACCCTGTTTGCCGGACTAATTGGTAACACAGTCTGCGCTTATTTGGATGATCTAATAGTAGTCAGTAAGGACGTCGATTCCCATCTGATAAAACTGCGTGAAGTTTTGGCCAAACTTTCCACAGCAGGCCTCAAAATAAAACTCTCAAAGTGCGAGTTTTTAAAATCCAGAATCCATTTCCTTGGTCATGTAGTTGACGGTGAGGGCATACACACAGTTAATGATAAAGTCAAAGCTGTATCTCAGTTCCCGCGTCCTACCTCAAATGATCATGTGCGTAGCCTTCTCGGATTATCTGGTTATAATCGTTCCTTTATCAAGGACTATGCAACATTAGCATCGCCCCGAACGAGGTTGCTCAAAAAAGATGCAGTGTTTATATAGGATGCTGAACACGAGGAAAGTTTTACGGCATTGAAGACAGCGCTAACCAATGCCCCGGTTCTAGCATTCCCAGACTACACTCAACCTTTCACTCTCTGTACTGACGCTCCCGGAATTGGAGTCGGAGCAGTGCTCATGCAAGAGGACACGCGTGGGAAGTTTAGAGTGATAGCATTTGCAAGTCGCAAACTAATCGATGCTGAAACACGTTATTCGGTGACGCATTTAGAAACGTTAGCCGTTGTGTGGGCACTTAAGAAGTTCAAAGACATTATCTTTGGCTACAAGATAACTGTTTTTACTGATCATGCGGCAGTCACCGAACTGTTCCATGGCAGAAACTTATCAGGCAGATTAGCACGCTGGTATCTGACAATTCAAGAGTTTGACCCCGAATTTAGGTATTTACCTGGGAGGGCGAATGTTGTCGCCGACGCTCTGTCAAGAAATATAGCACCAGTAATGCCTGTATCAGCATTCACTCTTTCGCAGCTGGAAGATGAGCAACGACGCGACCCATATTGGTCAGCTGTTATTTTTGCTCTCGAATCGGGCGAGGATGTTAAACTCCCCAAGTTATTTCTTCCCTTAAGTCAGTTTGAATTACGACATAACATACTCCATAGGACGAGAAAATCTCCTGAGGGTAATGTGTCTCAAATAGTCGTACCTGACACGTTGCGCAAAGCAGTAATGACATTGTTCCACGATGTCCCACAAGCAGGTCACCAAGGTCGTGATAAATGCTTAGCGGATTTACGAAAGAAGTATTTCTGGAACACTATGAAGAAAGACATAGAATTACACATAGCTAATTGTTTGGCATGTGCTCAACATAAAAGATCAACAGGATCACCTGCCCCGATTCTACAATATCCTACACCAGACCGTCCGTTTGACACAGTCGCTGTTGATGTGTTACAACTCCCAATGAGTCATCAGGGATCAGGATACGTCTTAGTGTGTGTGGATCATTTTTCCAGGTTCGTGGTCTTGGTCCCACTAAAAAGCAAAACGGCCGAAGCAGTAGCCTATGCATTAGTGATGAATCTCATATGTCCATATACTACGCCTAAAGTTCTACTCTCTGACAATGGAACAGAGTTCAAGAATGAGCTAATAGAGCATATATGTGCACAATATGGAATTAAACAAACTTTTGTGACAGCTTATCATCCACAGGCTAATGGCCTTGTTGAAAGAACCAATCGTAAAATCCTAGAAATACTGCGTCCAATCGTTAGTGGTTTTCAATACGCATGGGAGGATTGGTTACCGCAGGTTGCAGCGTCGATTAATGGGTCAGTTAATAGCTCTACGGGCAAAACACCCTACTATATTGTCTATGGTACAGATAAACGTCTGCCTTACGACATCCTTACAGAGGCGCCATACCCGGTATATAATACGGATGATTTTGCGGCAAAACAAATTCATGTCTTTACAGAAATTCATAACCAAGTACGATCACAGCTAGCGGCGTCACGCGCCGAAATGATCATCAAACAGCATAAACATGCTAAACCTATCGCACTGAACGTTGGGGTCGCTGTTATGTTACAGGAACCTGAAAGGAACTCCAAACTTTCGGCGAAATTTTCTGGTCCATTCCGCATAATCTCAAAAGAAGCAGGCAACATATTCAAAATATGGAAACCTAATGCACAGATCGCAGATGTCGTGCACGCGGATCGTCTGAAGAAGACCCAGATAAATGTCTTACCTCAAGTTGATGATAATGTGATTGACACATCCTTACAGACTGTTCAGAAGCAAAATGTCCCAAATGACTATTGTATGAAACTACGTTCTGCGAGTAGAAGTTAACTCGTACTTTCGCGTCAGATGGAAAACGTCGACGGCCAACTACAATCAGCATTGGACATTCTTCATGGTCTCAGCACAGCTTCGATGAATTCGACAATAGTTTCATGAACGTTGTCGTTCAAGCTGTATCTCAACAGAATCGTGTTATTTCTCAAACCTTTCACGCGATTACTGCTCTAGAATCAAAGGTTAATGCAATCATAATGGAGTTTAACCAAGTTTCGAGGATTGTTACTAGGTTACAGAAAGCAATCCCGACGTTAGAATGGCTCCTTTACTTCACAGAATATTTGCATGCTGCTGAAATTTCAGTTCATAAAATTGTAACCTCTAAAAATGAACTAATAGACAGCATTGTAGATGCCGGGATAGGACGTGTGGACGCGAAGCTTGTGCCTGTGCAGACGCTTCTTAAAGCTTTAAAAATAGCCAAGTTGCAGTATCATTTAACTCCTATTTTCAATGACAATGAGGTTCAATATTATTACCCACTGTTGGAGTCAACCCTCACGCACAATGCAATTCTGATCCACATTCCTATGCGAGGGCAACATGAGTTTAATGCATGGCATTTAGAACCCTTCCCCTGGTTTGTGAACGACACACTGTATTCCCTAGATAGGCCTAAAGAATTTTTCTTAGTAGATGAAGAATATTCATTGTTATCAATAGAGGATTCTGAGGTACTGTCACGGTGTAAGTCGTCTTATCTACACCTACACGTATGTCCAGCCTACATGTTTGCATTTATTCCTGCTACAGAGGGAATATGTGAATTGGCAGTCATACAACCAAATGTACGCACAGCGTTAGCGCAATGCAGTTATAGGCCAGTTAGTCTAAAGACTGTGTTCCACGCTCACCTTCACAATGTGCAGTATTTGTTCTTTCCAAATCTCACTACTGTAATTTTAAAATGCCAAAATGGTGTTAAGCAGCTAGTTGTGAAAGGGCATTACAAGGCTCCTGATTACTGTGAAATCACTTGTAGTACATTATGGACCTTGCCTACTCATCAGCATTTTGCGTTAAATCGAAAGCTCAAGTCTGCTTTAATTCCACTTCCTATAATGAATTTCACTATCAAGGATATTCAAATAGTATCAGAGAAATTAAAAGTGTTAGCTTTCTTGAACGAGACACATTTTGCTGATTTGAATAATAACTTGCCATTTTACCTGTCACGGGAATTTGCACTACCAAGTCTTACGATTCCCTCTATTCTGTTAATTCTGGCAATAATGTTCCTGTTCTGTTATTACCGGGCAGTATCATCCAAATTCAACATTGTTCATAACATACTAACCCATACGACACAAAAGTCTAGGTCCCCTATAGTAGAGAATACCCCTACAGTAATTTCCCCAGCTTAGTGTCTACATATCTGTTTATAACATGGTTAGGGTTGTCTAGGATGTACTGTACTCTGTGAGTTATTTAGGCCTCACGGAGCTCGGCTGGTAGGTGACCGAGCGATGTAATAGGCCCCTGTCTCATCAACAGAACGTATTATATAAATGGGTCAATACATCTGATATTATATTCAGATTCACCACCCTGTAACTTTCCACTGTCTAGGAGTAAGACATGAGATTGACACGTGAGCGGGCAACTTACCCAAGAGGGCGAGACCCATAGCTCAGCATTTCTGTAAGCACGCACTGCGATGCCCCCAAGCTTCAGTAGCTCACCTCAACTCATATCGTAAGGACGTGACCGAACGTTTATCATACATAAACGCCGTCCCTTTCTCATTCACTCCTAGACAGTGAGACTTACGGTTGATATACACTCAGGAATTATATCTACAACCTTTTATAATAAAACAAAGGAACTACCGTTTGGGTTTCGTTACTTAAAACCCAAATATAAATATGTGTGAACGGACTGGTTAATTGGACAAGCAGCCGATTCATGGTGATGGTGGTGTTGATGGTGATGATGGTGGTGATGGTGGTGTTCGCGGTGGTGGTGATGATGGTGGTGTTGATGGTGGTAGTGATGGTGGTGCTGATGGTGTTGATGGTGGTGTTGATGGTGGTGGTGTTGATGGTGGTGTTGATGGTGATGGTGGTTGTGATGGTGGTGCTGATGGTGATGATGGTGGTGATGGTGGTGTTCGTGGTGGTGGTGATTGTGGTGGTGGTGGTGATTGTGGTGGTGGTGGTAATGGTGGTGATGATGGTGGTGTCGATGGTGGTGGTGGTGATGATGGTGGTGTCGATGGTGGTGGTGATGGTGGTGATGGTGGTGGTGTTGATGGTGGTGGTGTTCATAATGGTGGTGGTGGTGGTGATGGTAGTGATGGTGGTGGTGGTGGTGGTGGTGGTGTTGATGGTGTTGATGGTGGTGTTGGTGGTGGTGATGGTGATGATGATGATGATGATGGTGGTGTTGATGGTGATGATGGTGTTGATGGTGGTGTTGATGGTGTTGATGATGTTGGTGGTGGTGGTGTTGATGGTGGTGCTGGTGTTGATGGTGGTGATGGTGTTGATGGTGGTGGTGATGGTGGTGGTGGTGGTGAGGATGATGGTGATGATGGTAAGGACAATATTAACAATTGTAATCGCTAATAATAATAATAATAGTAGTAAAATTAATAATAGTAAAACAAATAATAATAGCAATAATGATAGTAATAAAAACAATATAAGGAACAACAATGGAATAATCATCATGTAATAAAACCAGTGGTTCATTGTTTCTAAAACCAACAGACACTGCCCCTCTCTACCACCAACAGACACTGTCCCTCTACCACCAACAGACACTGTCCCTCTCTACCACCAACAGACACTGTCCCTCTCTACCACCAACAGACACTGCCCCTCTCTACCACCAACAGACACTGTCCCTCTACCACCAACAGACACTGTCCCTCTACCACCAACAGACACTGTCCCTCTCTACCACCAACAGACACTGTCCCTCTCTACCACCAACAGACACTGTCCCTCTACCACCAACAGACACTGCCCCTCTCTACCACCAACACACACTGTCCCTCTCTACCACCAACAGACACTGCCCCTCTCTACCACCAACAGATACTGCCCCTCTCTACCACCAACAGACACTGTCCCTCTCTACCATCAACAGACACTGCCCCTCTCTACCATCAACAGACACTGCCCCTCTCTACCATCAACAGACACTGCCCCTCTACCACCAACAGACTCAGCCTCTCTCTACCACCAACAGACACTGCCCCTCTCTACCACCAATAGACACTGCCCCTCTCTACCACCAATAGACACTGCCCCTCTCTACCATCAACAGACACTGCCCCTCTCTACCATCAACAGACACTGCCCCTCTCTACCACCAACAGACACTGCCCCTCTCTACCACCAACAGACACTGCCCCTCTCTACCACCAACAGACACTGTCCCTCTCTACCACCAACAGACACTGCCCCTCTCTACCACCAACAGACACTGCCCCTCTCTACCACCAACAGACACTGCCCCTCTCTACCACCAACAGACACTGCCCCTCTCTACCACCAACAGACACTGCCCCTCTCTACCACCAACAGACACTGCCCCTCTCTACCATCAACAGACACTGCCCCTCTCTACCATCAACAGACACTGCCCCTCTCTACCATCAACAGACACTGCCCCTCTCTACCATCAACAGACACTGCCCCTCTCTACCACCAACAGACACTGTCCCTCTCTACCACCAACAGACACTGCCCTCTCTACCACCAACAGACACTGCCCCTCTCTACCATCAACAGACACTGCCTCTCTCTACCACCAACAGACACTGCCCCTCTCTACCATCAACAGACACTGCCCCTCTCTACCATCAACAGACACTGCCCCTCTCTACCACCAACAGACACTGCCCTCTCTACCACCAACAGACACTGCCTCTCTCTACCACCAACAGACACTGCCCCTCTCTACCACCAACAGACACTGCCCTCTCTACCACCAACAGACACTGCCCTCTCTACCACCAACAGACACTGCCCCTCTCTACCACCAACAGACACTGCCCTCTCTACCACCAACAGACACTGCCCCTCTCTACCACCAACAGACACTGCCCCTCTCTACCACCAACAGACACTGCCCCTCTCTACCACCAACAGACACTGCCTCTCTCTACCACCAACAGACACTGCCTCTCTCTACCACCAACAGACACTGTCCCTCTCTACCACCAACAGACACTGCCCTCTCTACCACCAACAGACACTGCCTCTCTCTACCACCAACAGACACTGTCCCTCTCTACCACCAACAGACACTGCCTCTCTCTACCACCAACAGACACTGCCCCTCTCTACCACCAACAGACACTGCCTCTCTCTACCACCAACAGACACTGCCACTCTCTACCATCAACAGACACTGCCCTCTCTACCACCAACAGACACTGCCTCTCTCTACCACCAACAGACACTGCCTCTCTCTACCACCAACAGACACTGCCCCTCTCTACCACCAACAGACACTGCCCCTCTCTACCACCAACAGACACTGCCCCTCTCTACCACCAACAGACACTGCCTCTCTCTACCACCAACAGACACTGCCCCTCTCTACCACCAACAGACACTGCCCCTCTCTACCATCAACAGACACTGCCCCTCTCTACCATCAACAGACACTGCCCCTCTCTACCACCAACAGACACTGCCTCTCTCTACCACCAACAGACACTGTCCCTCTCTACCACCAACAGACACTGCCCTCTCTACCACCAACAGACACTGCCCCTCTCTACCACCAACAGACACTGCCTCTCTCTACCACCAACAGACACTGCCTCTCTCTACCACCAACAGACACTGCCTCTCTCTACCACCAACAGACACTGCCTCTCTCTACCACCAACAGACACTGCCTCTCTCTATCATCAACAGACACTGCCCCTCTCTACCACCAACAGACACTGCCCCTCTACAACCAACAGACACTGCCCCTCTCTACCACCAACACACACTGTCCCTCTCTACCACCAACAGACACTGCCCCTCTCTACCACCAACAGATACTGCCCCTCTCTACCACCAACAGACACTGTCCCTCTATACCACCAACAGACACTGCCTCTCACTACCACCAACAGCTACTGCCCCTCTCTACCACCAACAGACACTGCCCTCTCTACCACCAACAGACACTGCCTCTCTCTACCACCAACAGACACTGCCTCTCTCTACCACCAACAGACACTGCCTCTCTCTACCACCAACAGACACTGTCCCTCTCTACCACCAACAGACACTGCCTCTCTCTACCACCAACAGACACTGTCCCTCTCTACCACCAACAGACACGGCCCCTCTCTACCACCAACAGACACTGCCTCTCTCTACCACCAACAGACACTGTCCCTCTCTACCACCAACAGACACTGTCCCTCTCTACCACCAACAGACACTGTCCCTCTCTACCACCAACAGACACTGTCCCTCTCTACCACCAACAGACACTGCCTCTCTCTACCACCAACAGACACTGTCCCTCTCTACCACCAATAGACACTGCCCCTCTCTACCATCAACAGACACTGCCCCTCTCTACCACCAACAGACACTGCCCCTCTCTACCACCAACAGACACTGCCCCTCTCTACCACCAACAGACACTGCCCCTCTCTACCACCAACAGACACTGCCTCTCTCTACCACCAACAGACACTGCCCCTCTCTACCATCAACAGACACTGCCTCTCTCTACCACCAACAGACACTGCCCCTCTCTACCACCATCAGACACTGCCTCTCTCTACCACCAACAGACACTGCCTCTCTCTACCACCAATAGACACTGCCCCTCTCTACCACCAACAGACACTGCCCCTCTCTACCACCAACAGACACTGCCCCTCTCTACCACCAACAGACTCTGCCTCTCTCTACCACCAACAGACACTGCCCCTCTCTACCATCAACAGACACTGCCTCTCTCTACCACCAACAGACACTGCCCCTCTCTACCATCAACAGACACTGCCTCTCTCTACCACCAACAGACACTGCCTCTCTCTACCACCAATAGACACTGCCCCTCTCTACCACCAACAGACACTGCCCCTCTCTACCACCAACAGACACTGCCCCTCTCTACCATCAACAGACACTGCCCCTCTCTACCATCAACAGACACTGCCCCTCTCTACCACCAACAGACTCGGCCTCTCTCTACCACCAACAGACACTGCCTCTCTCTACCATCAACAGACACTGTCCCTCTCTACCATCAACAGACACTGCCCCTCTCTACCATCAACAGACACTGCCCCTCTCTACCACCAACAGACACTGCCTCTCTCTACCACCAACAGACACTGCCCCTCTCTACCACCAATAGACACTGCCCCTCTCTACCATCAACAGACACTGCCCCTCTCTACCACCAACAGACACTGCCCCTCTCTACCACCAACAGACACTGTCCCTCTCTACCACCAACAGACACTGCCCCTCTCTACCACCAACAGACACTGCCCCTCTCTACCACCAACAGACACTGCCCCTCTCTACCACCAACAGACACTGCCCCTCTCTACCACCAACAGACACTGCCCCTCTCTACCACCAACAGACACTGCCCTCTCTACCACCAACAGACACTGCCCCTCTCTACCACCAACAGACACTGCCCCTCTCTACCACCAACAGACACTGCCTCTCTCTACCACCAACAGACACTGCCCCTCTCTACCACCAACAGACACTGCCCCTCTCTACCACCAACAGACACTGCCCCTCTCTACCACCAACAGACACTGCCCCTCTCTACCACCAACAGACACTGCCTCTCTCTACCACCAACAGACACTGCCTCTCTACCACCAACAGACACTGCCTCTCTACCACCAACAGACACTGTCCCTCTCTACCACAACAGACACTGCCTCTCTACCACCAACAGACACTGCCCCTCTCTACCACCAACAGACACTGCCCCTCTCTACCACCAACAGACACTGCCCTCTCTACCACCAACAGACACTGCCTCTCTCTACCACCAACAGACACTGCCCCTCTCTACCACCAACAGACACTGCCCCTCTCTACCACCAATAGACACTGCCTCTCTCTACCATCAACAGACACTGCCCCTCTCTACCACCAACAGACACTGCCCCTCTCTACCACCAACAGACACTGCCCCTCTCTACCACCAACAGACACTGCCCCTCTCTACCACCAATAGACACTGCCCCTCTCTACCACCAACAGACACTGCCCCTCTCTACCACCAATAGACACTGCCCCTCTCTACCACCAACAGACACTGCCCCTCTCTACCATCAACAGACACTGCCCCTCTCTACCATCAACAGACACTGCCCCTCTCTACCACCAACAGACACTGCCCCTCTCTACCATCAACAGACACTGCCCCTCTCTACCATCAACAGACACTGCCCCTCTCTACCACCAACAGACACTGCCCCTCTCTACCACCAACAGACACTGCCCTCTCTACCACCAACAGACACTGCCCCTCTCTACCATCAACAGACACTGCCTCTCTCTACCACCAACAGACACTGCCCCTCTCTACCACCATCAGACACTGCCTCTCTCTACCACCAACAGACACTGCCTCTCTCTACCACCAACAGACACTGCCCCTCTCTACCACCAACAGACACTGCCCCTCTCTACCACCAACAGACACTGCCCCTCTCTACCACCAACAGACACTGCCCCTCTCTACCATCAACAGACACTGTCCCTCTCTACCACCAACAGACACTGCCTCTCTCTACCACCAACAGACACTGTCCCTCTCTACCACCAACAGACACTGCCCCTCTCTACCACCAACAGACACTGCCTCTCTCTACCACCAACAGACACTGTCCCTCTCTACCACCAACAGACACTGTCCTCTCTACCACCAACAGACACTGTCCCTCTCTACCACCAACAGACACTGTCCCTCTCTACCACCAACAGACACTGCCTCTCTCTACCACCAACAGACACTGTCCCTCTCTACCACCAACAGACACTGCCCCTCTCTACCACCAACAGACACTGCCCCTCTCTACCATCAACAGACACTGCCCCTCTCTACCACCAACAGACACTGCCCCTCTCTACCACCAACAGACACTGCCTCTCTCTACCACCAACAGACACTGCCCCTCTCTACCATCAACAGACACTGCCTCTCTCTACCACCAACAGACACTGCCCCTCTCTACCACCATCAGACACTGCCCTCTCTACCACCAACAGACACTGCCTCTCTCTACCACCAACAGACACTGCCCCTCTCTACCACCAACAGACACTGCCCCTCTCTACCACCAACAGACACTGCCCCTCTCTACCATCAACAGACACTGCCCCTCTCTACCATCAACAGACACTGCCCCTCTCTACCACCAACAGACACTGCCTCTCTCTACCACCAACAGACACTGCCCTCTCTACCACCAACAGACACTGCCCCTCTCTACCACCAACAGACACTGCCTCTCTCTACCACCAACAGACACTGCCTCTCTACCACCAACAGACACAGCCTCTCTACCACCAACAGACACTGCCCTCTCTACCACCAACAGACACTGCCCTCTCTACCACCAACAGACACTGCCTCTCTCTACCACCAACAGACACTGCCTCTCTCTACCACCAACAGACACTGCCCCTCTCTACCATCAACAGACACTGTCCCTCTCTACCATCAACAGACACTGCCCCTCTCTACCACCAACAGACACTGTCCCTCTCTACCACCAACAGACACTGCCTCTCTCTACCACCAACAGACACTGTCCCTCTCTACCACCAACAGACACTGCCCCTCTCTACCACCAACAGACACTGCCTCTCTCTACCACCAACAGACACTGTCCCTCTCTACCACCAACAGACACTGCCCTCTCTACCACCAACAGACACTGCCCCTCTCTACCACCAACAGACACTGTCCCTCTCTACCACCAACAGACACTGCCTCTCTCTACCACCAACAGACACTGTCCTCTCTACCACCAATAGACACTGCCCCTCTCTACCACCAACAGACACTGCCCCTCTCTACCACCAACAGACACTGCCCCTCTCTACCACCAACAGACACTGCCCCTCTCTACCACCAACAGACACTGCCCCTCTCTACCACCAACAGACACTGCCCCTCTCTACCACCAACAGACACTGCCCCTCTCTACCACCAACAGACACTGCCCCTCTCTACCACCAACAGACACTGCCTCTCTCTACCACCAACAGACACTGCCCCTCTCTACCACCATCAGACACTGCCTCTCTCTACCACCAACAGACACTGCCTCTCACTACCACCAATAGACACTGCCCCTCTCTACCACCAACAGACACTGCCCCTCTCTACCACCAACAGACACTGCCCCTCTCTACCACCAACAGACTCGGCCTCTCTCTACCACCAACAGACACTGCCCCTCTCTACCATCAACAGACACTGCCTCTCTCTACCACCAACAGACACTGCCCCTCTCTACCATCAACAGACACTGCCTCTCTCTACCACCAACAGACACTGCCTCTCTCTACCACCAATAGACACTGCCCCTCTCTACCACCAACAGACACTGCCCCTCTCTACCACCAATAGACACTGCCCCTCTCTACCATCAACAGACACTGCCCCTCTCTACCATCAACAGACACTGCCCCTCTCTACCACCAACAGACTCGGCCTCTCTCTACCACCAACAGACACTGCCTCTCTCTACCATGAACAGACACTGCCCCTCTCTACCACCAACAGACACTGCCCCTCTACAACCAACAGACACTGTCCCTCTCTACCATCAACAGACACTGTCCCTCTCTACCATCAACAGACACTGCCCCTCTCTACCACCAACAGACACTGCCTCTCTCTACCACCAACAGACACTGCCTCTCTCTACCACCAACAGACACTGCCCCTCTCTACCACCAACAGACACTGCCCCTCTCTACCACAACAGACACTGCCCTCTCTACCACCAACAGACACTGCCCCTCTCTACCACCAACAGACACTGCCCCTCTCTACCACCAACAGACACTGCCCCTCTCTACCACCAACAGACACTGCCCCTCTCTACCACCAACAGACACTGCCCCTCTCTACCACCAACAGACACTGCCTCTCACTACCACCAACAGACACTGCCCCTCTCTACCACCAACAGACACTGCCCCTCTACCACCAACAGACACTGCCTCTCTCTACCATCAACAAACACTGCCCCTCTCTACCATCAACAGACACTGCCCTCTCTACCACCAACAGACACTGCCCCTCTCTACCACCAACAGACACTGTCCCTCTCTACCACCAACAGACACTGCCTCTCTCTACCACCAACAGACACTGTCCCTCTCTACCACCAACAGACACTGCCTCTCACTACCACCAACAGACACTGCCCCTCTCTACCACCAACAGACACTGCCCTCTCTACCACCAATAGACACTGCCTCTCTCTACCATCAACAGACACTGCCCCTCTCTACCACCAACAGACACTGCCCCTCTCTACCACCAACAGACACTGCCCCTCTCTACCACCAATAGACACTGCCCCTCTCTACCACCAACAGACACTGCCCCTCTCTACCACCAATAGACACTGCCCCTCTCTACCACCAACAGACACTGCCCTCTCTACCACCAACAGACACTGCCCCTCTCTACCACCAACAGACACTGCCCTCTCTACCACCAACAGACACTGCCCCTCTCTACCACCAACAGACACTGCCCCTCTCTACCATCAACAGACACTGCCCCTCTCTACCATCAACAGACACTGCCCCTCTCTACCACCAACAGACACTGCCCCTCTCTACCACCAACAGACACTGCCCCTCTCTACCACCAACAGACACGGCCTCTCTCTACCACCAACAGACACTGCCCCTCTCTACCATCAACAGACACTGCCTCTCTCTACCACCAACAGACACTGCCCCTCTCTCCCACCATCAGACACTGCCTCTCTCTACCACCAACAGACACTGCCTCTCACTACCACCAATAGACACTGCCCCTCTCTACCACCAACAGACACTGCCCCTCTCTACCACCAATAGACACTGCCCCTCTCTACCATCAACAGACACTGCCCCTCTCTACCATCAACAGACACTGCCCCTCTCTACCACCAACAGACTCGGCCTCTCTCTACCACCAACAGACACTGCCTCTCTCTACCACCAACAGACACTGTCCCTCTCTACCACCAACAGACACTGCCCCTCTCTACCATCAACAGACACTGCCCCTCTCTACCACCAACAGACACTGTCCCTCTCTACCACCAACAGACACTGCCTCTCTCTACCACCAACAGACACTGTCCCTCTCTACCACCATCAGACACTGCCTCTCTCTACCACCAACAGACACTGCCTCTCTCTACCACCAGCAGACACTGCCTCTCTCTACCACCAACAGACACTGCCTCTCTCTACCACCAACAGACACTGCCTCTCTCTACCACCAACAGACACTGCCCCTCTCTACCACCAACAGACACTGCCCCTCTCTACCACCAACAGACACTGCCCCTCTCTACCACCAACAGACACTGCCCCTCTACAACCAACAGACACTGCCCCTCTCTACCACCAACACACACTGTCCCTCTCTACCACCAACAGACACTGCCCCTCTCTACCACCAACAGATTCTGCCCCTCTCTACCACCAACAGACACTGTCCCTCTTTACCACCAACAGACACTGCCTCTCACTACCACCAACAGCTACTGCCCCTCTCTACCACCAACAGACACTGTCCCTCTACCACCAACAGACACTGCCTCTCTCTACCACCAACAGACACTGCCTCTCTCTACCACCAACAGACACTGCCTCTCTCTACCACCAACAGACACTGCCTCTCTCTACCACCAACAGACACTGCCTCTCTACCACCAACAGACACTGCCTCTCTCTACCACCAACAGACACTGTCCCTCTCTACCACCAACAGACACGGCCCCTCTCTACCACCAACAGACACTGCCTCTCTCTACCACCAACAGACACTGTCCCTCTCTACCACCAACAGACACTGTCCCTCTACCACCA
Organism: Homarus gammarus; assembly: GCA_958450375.1. Lineage (NCBI taxonomy): Eukaryota > Metazoa > Arthropoda > Malacostraca > Decapoda > Nephropidae > Homarus > Homarus gammarus. The sequence goes on from CAUDMG010001691.1 coordinate 2,484,971, forward strand.
ACAGACACTGTCCCTCTCTACCACCAACAGACACTGTCCCTCTCTACCACCAACAGACACTGCCTCTCTCTACCACCAACAGACACTGTCCCTCTCTACCACCAATAGACACTGCCCCTCTCTACCATCAACAGACACTGCCCCTCTCTACCATCAACAGACACTGCCCCTCTCTACCATCAACAGACACTGCCCCTCTCTACCACCAACAGACACTGCCCCTCTCTACCACCAACAGACTCGGCCTCTCTCTACCACCAACAGACACTGCCCCTCTCTACCATCAACAGACACTGCCTCTCTCTACCACCAACAGACACTGCCCCTCTCTACCACCATCAGACACTGCCTCTCTCTACCACCAACAGACACTGCCTCTCACTACCACCAACAGACACTGCCCCTCTCTACCACCAACAGACACTGCCCCTCTCTACCACCAACAGACACTGCCCCTCTCTACCACCAACAGACTCGGCCTCTCTCTACCACCAACAGACACTGCCCCTCTCTACCATCAACAGACACTGCCTCTCTCTACCACCAACAGACACTGCCCCCTCTACCATCAACAGACACTGCCTCTCTCTACCACCAACAGACACTGCCTCTCTCTACCACCAATAGACACTGCCCCTCTCTACCACCAACAGACACTGCCCCTCTCTACCACCAACAGACACTGCCCCTCTCTACCATCAACAGACACTGCCCCTCTCTACCATCAACAGACACTGCCCCTCTCTACCATCAACAGACACTGCCCCTCTCTACCACCAACAGACTCGGCCTCTCTCTACCACCAACAGACACTGCCTCTCTCTACCACCAACAGACACTGTCCCTCTCTACCATCAACAGACACTGCCCCTCTCTACCATCAACAGACACTGCCCCTCTCTACCACCAACAGACTCGGCCTCTCTCTACCACCAACAGACACTGCCCCTCTCTACCACCAATAGACACTGCCCCTCTCTACCATCAACAGACACTGCCCCTCTCTACCATCAACAGACACTGCCTCTCTCTACCACCAACAGACACTGCCCCTCTCTACCACCAACAGACACTGCCCCTCTCTACCACCAACAGACACTGCCCCTCTCTACCACCAACAGACACTGCCCCTCTCTACCACCAACAGACACTGCCCCTCTCTACCACCAACAGACACTGCCCCTCTCTACCACCAACAGACACTGCCCCTCTCTACCACCAACAGACACTGCCCCTCTCTACCATCAACAGACACTGCCTCTCACTACCACCAACAGACACTGACCCTCTCTACCACCACAGACACTGCCCTCTCTACCTACAACAGACACTGCCCCTCTCTACCACCAACAGACACTGCCCCTCTCTACCACCAACAGACACTGCCTCTCTCTACCACCAACAGACACTGCCCCTCTCTACCATCAACAGACACTGCCTCTCTCTACCACCAACAGACACTGCCCCTCTCTACCACCAACAGACACTGCCTCTCTCTACCACCAACAGACACTGCCTCTCTCTACCACCAACAGACACTGCCCCTCTCTACCACCAACAGACACTGCCCCTCTCTACCACCAACAGACACTGCCCCTCTCTACCATCAACAGACACTGCCCCTCTCTACCACCAACAGACACTGTCCCTCTCTACCACCAACAGACACTGCCTCTCTCTACCACCAACAGACACTGACCCTCTCTACCACCAACAGACACTGCCCCTCTCTACCACCAACAGACACTGCCTCTCTCTACCACCAACAGACACTGTCCCTCTCTACCACCAACAGACACTGCCCTCTCTACCACCAACAGACACTGCCCCTCTACCACCAACAGACACTGCCCTCTCTACCACCAACAGACACTGCCTCTCTCTACCACCAACAGACACTGCCCCTCTCTACCACCAACAGACACTGCCCCTCTCTACCATCAACAGACACTGCCCCTCTCTACCACAACAGACACTGCCCCTCTCTACCACCAACAGACACTGCCCCTCTCTACCACCAACAGACACTGCCCCTCTCTACCACCAACAGACTCGGCCTCTCTCTACCACCAACAGACACTGCCCCTCTCTACCATCAACAGACACTGCCTCTCTCTACCACCAACAGACACTGCCCCTCTCTACCACCATCAGACACTGCCTCTCTCTACCACCAACAGACACTGCCTCTCACTACCACCAATAGACACTGCCCCTCTCTACCACCAACAGACACTGCCCCTCTCTACCACCAACAGACACTGCCCCTCTCTACCACCAACAGACACTGCCTCTCTCTACCACCAACAGACACTGCCCCTCTCTACCATCAACAGACACTGCCCCTCTCTACCACCAACAGACACTGCCTCTCTCTACCACCAACAGACACTGCCTCTCTCTACCACCAACAGACACTGTCCCTCTCTACCATCAACAGACACTGTCCCTCTCTACCATCAACAGACACTGCCCCTCTCTACCACCAACAGACACTGCCCCTCTCTACCACCAACAGACACTGCCTCTCTCTACCACCAACAGACACTGCCCCTCTCTACCACCAACAGACACTGCCCCTCTCTACCACCAACAGACACTGCCCCTCTCTACCACCAACAGACACTGCCCCTCTCTACCACCAACAGACACTGTCCCTCTCTACCACCAACAGACACTGCCCCTCTCTACCACCAACAGACACTGCCCCTCTCTACCACCAACAGACACTGCCCCTCTCTACCACCAACAGACACTGCCCCTCTCTACCACCAACAGACACTGCCCCTCTCTACCACCAACAGACACTGCCCCTCTCTACCACCAACAGACACTGCCCTCTCTACCACCAACAGACACTGCCCCTCTCTACCCCCAACAGACACTGCCCCTCTACCACCAACAGACACTGCCCCTCTCTACCACCAACAGACACTGCCCCTCTCTACCACCAACAGACACTGCCTCTCACTACCACCAACAGACACTGCCCCTCTCTACCACCAACAGACACTGCCCCTCTCTACCACCAACAGACACTGCCCCTCTCTACCATCAACAGACACTGCCCTCTCTATGATCAACAGACACTGCCCCTCTCTACCACCAACAGACACTGCCCTCTCTACCACCAACAGACACTGCCTCTCTCTACCACCAACAGACACTGCCCCTCTCTACCACCAACAGACACTGCCTCTCTCTACCACCAACAGACACTGCCCCTCTCTACCACCAACAGACACTGCCCTCTCTACCACCAACAGACACTGCCCCTCTCTACCATCAACAGACACTGCCCCTCTCTACCACCAACAGACACTGCCCCTCTCTACCACCAACAGACACTGCCCCTCTCTACCACCAACAGACACTGCCCCTCTCTACCACCAACAGACACTGCCTCTCTCTACCACCAACAGACACTGCCCCTCTCTACCACCAACAGACACTGCCCCTCTCTACCACCAACAGACACTGCCCCTCTCTACCATCAACAGACACTGCCCCTCTCTACCACCAACAGACACTGCCCCTCTCTACCACCAACAGACACTGCCCCTCTCTACCACCAACAGACACTGCCCCTCTCTACCACCAACAGACACTGCCCCTCTCTACCACCAACAGACACTGCCCTCTCTACCACCAACAGACACTGCCCCTCTCTACCACCAACAGACACTGCCTCTCTCTACCACCAACAGACACTGCCCCTCTCTACCACCAACAGACACTGCCCTCTCTACCACCAACAGACACTGCCCCTCTCTACCACCAACAGACACTGCCTCTCTCTACCACCAACAGACACTGCCTCTCTCTACCACCAACAGACACTGCCCCTCTCTACCACCAACAGACACTGCCCCTCTCTACCACCAACAGACACTGCCCCTCTCTACCACCAACAGACACTGCCCCTCTCTACCACCAACAGACACTGTCCCTCTCTACCACCAACAGACACTGCCTCTCTCTACCACCAACAGACACTGTCCCTCTCTACCACCAACAGACACTGCCCCTCTCTACCACCAACAGACACTGCCTCTCTCTACCACCAACAGACACTGTCCCTCTCTACCACCAACAGACACTGTCCCTCTACCACCAACAGACACTGTCCCTCTCTACCACCAACAGACACTGTCCCTCTCTACCACCAACAGACACTGCCCTCTCTACCACCAACAGACACTGACCCTCTCTACCACCAACAGACACTCCCCCTCTACCACAACAGACACTGCCCTCTCTACCACCAACAGACACTGCCTCTCTCTACCACCAACAGACACTGCCCCTCTCTACCACCAACAGACACTGCCCCTCTCTACCACCAACAGACACTGCCCCTCTCTACCACCAACAGACACTGCCCCTCTCTACCATCAACAGACACTGCCTCTCTCTACCACCAACAGACACTGCCCCTCTCTACCACCATCAGACACTGCCTCTCTCTACCACCAACAGACACTGCCTCTCTCTACCACCAATAGACACTGCCCCTCTCTACCACCAACAGACACTGCCCCTCTCTACCACCAACAGACACTGCCCCTCTCTACCACCAACAGACTCGGCCTCTCTCTACCACCAACAGACACTGCCCCTCTCTACCATCAACAGACACTGCCTCTCTCTACCACCAACAGACACTGCCCCTCTCTACCATCAACAGACACTGCCTCTCTCTACCACCAACAGACACTGCCCTCTCTACCACCAATAGACACTGCCCCTCTCTACCACCAACAGACACTGCCCCTCTCTACCACCAATAGACACTGCCCCTCTCTACCATCAACAGACACTGCCCCTCTCTACCATCAACAGACACTGCCCCTCTCTACCACCAACAGACTCGGCCTCTCTCTACCACCAACAGACACTGCCCCTCTCTACCATCAACAGACACTGTCCCTCTCTACCACCAACAGACACTGCCTCTCTCTACCATCAACAGACACTGTCCCTCTCTACCATCAACAGACACTGCCCCTCTCTACCATCAACAGACACTGCCCCTCTCTACCATCAACAGACACTGCCCCTCTCTACCACCAACAGACTCGGCCTCTCTCTACCACCAACAGACACTGTCCCTCTCTACCACCAACAGACACTGTCCCTCTCTACCACCAACAGACACTGCCCCTCTCTACCACCAACAGACACTGCCCCTCTCTACCACCAACAGACACTGCCCCTCTCTACCACCAACAGACACTGCCCCTCTCTACCACCAACAGACACTGCCCCTCTCTACCACCAACAGACACTGCCCCTCTCTACCACCAACAGACACTGCCCCTCTCTACCACCATCAGACACTGCCCCTCTCTACCATCAACAAACACTGCCTCTCACTACCACCAACAGACACTGCCCCTCTCTACCACCAACAGACACTGCCCCTCTACCACCAACAGACACTGCCTCTCTCTACCATCAACAAACACTGCCCCTCTCTACCATCAACAGACACTGTCCCTCTCTATCATCAACAGACACTGCCCCTCTCTACCACCAACAGACACTGTCCCTCTCTACCACCAACAGACACTGCCTCTCTCTACCACCAACAGACACTGTCCCTCTCTACCACCAACAGACACTGCCCTCTCTACCACCAACAGACACTGCCCCTCTCTACCACCAACAGACACTGCCCCTCTCTACCACCAACAGACACTGCCTCTCTCTACCATCAACAGACACTGCCCTCTCTACCACCAATAGACACTGCCCCTCTCTACCACCAATAGACACTGCCCCTCTCTACCACCAATAGACACTGCCCCTCTCTACCACCAATAGACACTGCCCCTCTCTACCACCAACAGACACTGCCCCTCTCTACCACCAATAGACACTGCCCCTCTCTACCACCAACAGACACTGCCCCTCACTACCACCAATAGACACTGCCCCTCTCTACCATCAACAGACACTGCCCCTCTCTACCATCAACAGACACTGCCCCTCTCTACCATCAACAGACACTGCCCCTCTCTACCACCAACAGACACTGCCCCTCTCTACCACCAACAGACACTGCCCCTCTCTACCACCAACAGACACGGCCTCTCTCTACCACCAACAGACACTGCCCCTCTCTACCATCAACAGACACTGCCTCTCTCTACCACCAACAGACACTGCCCCTCTCTCCCACCATCAGACACTGCCTCTCTCTACCACCAACAGACACTGCCTCTCACTACCACCAATAGACACTGCCCCTCTCTACCACCAACAGACACTGCCCCTCTCTACCACCAATAGACACTGCCCCTCTCTACCATCAACAGACACTGCCCCTCTCTACCATCAACAGACACTGCCCCTCTCTACCACCAACAGACTCGGCCTCTCTCTACCACCAACAGACACTGCCTCTCTCTACCACCAATAGACACTGTCCCTCTCTACCAACAACAGACACTGCCCCTCTCTACCATCAACAGACACTGCCCCTCTCTACCACCAACAGACACTGTCCCTCTCTACCACCATCAGACACTGCCTCTCACTACCACCAACAGACACTGTCCCTCTCTACCACCATCAGACACTGCCTCTCTCTACCACCAACAGACACTGCCTCTCTCTACCACCAGCAGACACTGCCTCTCTCTACCACCAACAGACACTGCCTCTCTCTACCACCAACAGACACTGCCTCTCTCTACCACCAACAGACACTGCCCCTCTCTACCACCAACAGACACTGCCCCTCTCTACCACCAACAGACACTGCCCCTCTCTACCACCAACAGACACTGCCCCTCTCTACCACCAACAGACACTGTCCCTCTCTACCACCAACAGACACTGCCCCTCTCTACCACCAACAGACACTGCCCCTCTCTACCACCAACAGACACTGCCCTCTCTACCACCAACAGACACTGTCCCTCTCTACCACCAACAGACACTGCCCCTCTCTACCATCAACAGACACTGCCCCTCTCTACCACCAACAGACACTGCCTCTCTCTACCACCAACAGACACTGCCCTCTCTACCACCAACAGACACTGCCCTCTCTACCACCAACAGACACTGCCCCTCTCTACCACCAACAGACACTGCCCCTCTCTACCACCAACAGACACTGCCCCTCTCTACCACCAACAGACACTGCCCCTCTCTACCACCAACAGACACTGTCCCTCTCTACCACCAACAGACACTGCCCCTCTCTACCACCAACAGACACTGCCCCTCTCTACCACCAACAGACACTGCCCCTCTCTACCACCATCAGACACTGCCCCTCTCTACCATCAACAGACACTGCCCTCTCTACCACCAACAGACACTGCCCCTCTCTACCACCAACAGACACTGCCCTCTCTACCACCAACAGACACTGCCTCTCTCTACCACCAACAGACACTGCCCCTCTCTACCATCAACAGACACTGCCCCTCTCTACCATCAACAGACACTGCCCCTCTCTACCACCAACAGACACTGCCCCTCTCTACCACCAACAGACACTGCCCTCTCTACCACCAACAGACACGGCCTCTCTCTACCACCAACAGACACTGCCCCTCTCTACCATCAACAGACACTGCCTCTCTCTACCACCAACAGACACTGCCCCTCTCTACCACCATCAGACACTGCCTCTCTCTACCACCACAGACACTGCCTCTCACTACCACCAACAGACACTGCCCCTCTCTACCACCAACAGACACTGCCCCTCTCTACCACCAATAGACACTGCCCCTCTCTACCATCAACAGACACTGCCCCTCTCTACCATCAACAGACAACGCCCCTCTCTACCACCAACAGACTCGGCCTCTCTCTACCACCAACAGACACTGCCTCTCTCTACCACCAACAGACACTGTCCCTCTCTACCACCAACAGACACTGCCCCTCTCTACCACCAACAGACACTGCCCCTCTCTACCACCAACAGACACTGTCCCTCTCTACCACCATCAGACACTGCCTCTCACTACCACCAACAGACACTGTCCCTCTCTACCACCATCAGACACTGCCTCTCTCTACCACCAACAGACACTGCCTCTCTCTACCACCAACAGACACTGCCTCTCTCTACCACCAACAGACACTGCCTCTCTCTACCACCAACAGACACTGCCTCTCTCTACCACCAACAGACACTGCCCCTCTCTACCACCAACAGACACTGCCCCTCTCTACCACCAACAGACACTGCCCCTCTCTACCACCAACAGACACTGCCCCTCTCTACCACCAACAGACACTGTCCCTCTCTACCACCAACAGACACTGTCCCTCTCTACCATCAACAGACACTGCCCCTCTCTACCACCAACAGACACTGTCCCTCTCTACCACCAACAGACACTGTCCCTCTCTACCACCAACAGACACTGCCCTCTCTACCACCAACAGACACTGCCCCTCTCTACCACCAACAGACACTGCCTCTCTCTACCACCAACAGACACTGTCCCTCTCTACCACCAACAGACACTGCCCCTCTCTACCACCAACAGACACTGCCCCTCTCTACCACCAACAGACACTGCCCCTCTCTACCACCAACAGACACTGCCCCTCTCTACCACCAACAGACACTGCCCCTCTCTACCACCAACAGACACTGTCCCTCTCTACCACCAAGAGACACTGCCCCTCTCTACCACCAACAGACACTGCCCCTCTCTACCACCAACAGACACTGCCCCTCTCTACCACCATCAGACACTGCCCCTCTCTACCATCAACAAACACTGCCTCTCACTACCACCAACAGACACTGCCCCTCTCTACCACCAACAGACACTGCCCCTCTACCACCAACAGACACTGCCTCTCTCTACCACCAACAGACACTGCCCCTCTCTACCATCAACAGACACTGTCCCTCTCTATCATCAACAGACACTGCCCCTCTCTACCACCAACAGACACTGTCCCTCTCTACCACCAACAGACACTGCCTCTCTCTACCACCAACAGACACTGCCCCTCTCTACCATCAACAGACACGGCCTCTCACTACCACCAACAGACACTGCCCCTCTCTACCATCAACAGACACTGCCCCTCTCTATCATCAACAGACACTGCCCCTCTCTACCACCAACAGACTCGGCCTCTCTCTACCACCAACAGACACTGCCTCTCTCTACCACCAGCAGACACTGCCCCTCTCTACCACCAACAGACACTGTCCCTCTCTACCACCAAGAGACACTGCCCGTCTCTACCACCAACAGACACTGCCCCTCACTACCACCAACAGACACTGCCTCTCACTACCACCAACAGACACTGCCCCTCTCTACCACCAACAGACTCGGCCTCTCTCTACCACCAACAGACACTGCCTCTCTCTACCACCAGCAGACACTGCCCCTCTCTACCACCAACAGACAATGTCCCTCTCTACCACCAAGAGACACTGCCCGTCTCTACCACCAACAGACACTGCCCCTCACTACCACCAACAGACACTGCCTCTCTCTACCACCAACAGACACTGCCTCTCTCTACCATCAACAGACACTGCCCCTCTCTACCATCAACAGACACTGCCCCTCTCTACCATCAACAGACACTGCCCCTCTCTACCATCAACAGACACTGCCTCTCTCTACCATCAACAGACTGCCCCTCACTACCACCAACAGACACGGCCTCTCACTACCATCAACAGACACTGCCTCTCTCTACCATCAACAGACACTGCCCCTCTCTACCATCAACAGACACGGCCTCTCACTACCACCAACAGACACGGCCTCTCTCTACCACCAACAGACACTGCCTCTCTCTATCATCAACAGACACTGCCCCTCTCTACCACCAACAGACGCTGCCTCTCTCTACCATCAACAGACACTGCCCCTCTCTACCATCAACAGACACTGCCGTTGTACCTGTGTGTAAAATATTAAGTTTTTTGTTTAAAGTAAGTGCTCTGTGTTGTAGTAGTTTGTGGCTGGAGGAGGACCTTGTCTTCACCAGCTGTAGCGGGGGTTAGGTTTTAGAATGACCCGGAGGGGGCTAGTTTATTGGGCACCCCTTTAAATCCTGTGCAATTTGAAGCACAGAAGCGTTTACAGCGCCCATCTGGGAAGCATGCTAAGTTCATGCTTGCCTTTATGACTCATGCATTAAGGGCGTCAAAGGCTGAAGGGTCATAGGATTTGTCAGCAAGTTACATAAAGTGACAGAATGAGGAGTGTGTGGCGGAAAAGTTTCCGGTACATTTCATTGTACCATCAAAACCGTTTTATGGGAAATTATCATGTAAATAGATTAGTAATTACCATTGCAATAAACATGTTTACCAACTAGTTATAATCCTGACAGCTCTGTCCTCCTGTTCAACCTTATTACTGTACCACCCATGTTGTACTGCTCACCCATTCTACTTATGTTTTTCTCTACCACTGTAATTTATGTATAAAATAAAAAATATAAAAAATAAATAAATAAATATTGAAGTGATAACCGTGGTAACATTATGAAATGTTCTTATTACCACCATGCTATTGTACTATTCCAGATGATACTAAATGTTACATAATACTTCCTTGATATATATATATATATATATATATATATATATATATATATATATATATATATATAGATATATATATATATATATATATATATATATATATATATATATATATATATATATATAACAAAGAAATCTGTCTGTGTGTCCGCACGAGAATCTCGGAAACTACTTTACCGATCTGTAGTGATGATGGATGGTGTTATATGTAGTGATGATGGATGGTGTTATATGTAGTGATGATGCATGATGTTATATGTAGTGATGATGGGTGGTGTTATATGTAGTGCTGATTAGACAATAAAATAATAACAGGTTAATGCTAAAAAAATATACTTTGCTGTACCGTTGTAGTGAAAAACATGGTGGAACTTACATACACCGTTAATGAACTATTGATGGAAGAAGAAGTTTTAGGGACTGAACAGTGAGACAATGTGGAGCCTCCCGGAGAGTGGCGTCCTACCGTGGCCTAGCGAATGAGCGTTTCTGCTTGTAGTATATAATCAGGTGCCTAAAAGAGGGCTCGGGTTCTCAACTGGCTCAGCCATGTTAATATTGTTATTATTATCCACTCTGTATCTATATTTTTCTGGCTAAATAAACTGTTTCAATTGAATTCAATTGAATTCAATTCAATAATGTCAAATGCCAGACCTGTCACTAGGAGGAGGGATATCTGGTCAGGGAGTGAAAAGGTGTTGGTAACGGCTGGGGACCTGTAGGAGGAGGTCATAGGGCAAATTTTTTTTTTTTTTTTTTTATTATTATTTATTGGGCACCCCCCTACATCCTTGTGTAAGGTGAAGCGCAGAAGCGTTTACAGCGCCCAACAGGGAAGCATGCTAAGTTCATGCTTGCCTTATGTCTCATGAGTTAAGGGCGTAGAAGCCTCGAGAGTCTAGGGCGTAGAAGCCTGAAGAGTCAGTGGTTTATGTCAAGTTATTGGAAGCTCCAACAACTCCCTGAATACGAATTCGCAACTTTCGACTTACAAGAGGTACCTACTTTACTGCTAGGTGAACAGGGACTAATGGGGGCTAGGAAGTATGTCCAAACAACTTCCACCCGCCTGGGAATCGAACCCGTGACATCTTGCTTGCGAGGCAAGAGCGGTACCGCTTCTACCACCGGCCCCCCGTCGGGTTGTGTTGAGTGTTCTCTAGTCAAGGTCACGCGGGTCATACGTTCTTGTTTGCTCGCGGAAATTATGTGTATAAACCCCTGCCCCACCCCCACACTCCTGCCTCCCCCAGAGCCCCACCCCTCTCCCCCAGAGCCCCTCCCCCACAGCCCCTCCCCGTTACCCCCCACCCTCCGGCCCGCTCAGCCAGGACGTGTTATGTTCGTTTATGTTTGATGATTTATGTGTTATTATTATTATTTATGTTTTTATCTTTTTAATTTTTAATCCAGATAACCATGAGGAGGAGGAGGAGGAGGAGTGGAGGGAAGAGGAGGAGGAGGAGTGTAGGGAAGAAGAGGAGGAGGAGGAGGAGGAGGAGGAGTAGAGGGAAGAGGAGGAGGAGGAGGAGTGTAGGGAAGAGGAGGAGGAGTGTAGGGAAGAGGAGGAGGAGGAGGAGGAGGTGGAGGAGGAGGAGTAGAGGGAAGAGGAGGAGGAGGAGTGTAGGGAAGAGGAGGAGGAGGAGGAGGAGTGTAGGGAAGAGGAGGAGGAGTGTAGGGAAGAGGAGGAGGAGGAGGAGGAGTGGAGGGAAGAGGAGGAGGAGGAGGAGGAGGAGGAGTAGGAGTGGAGGGAAGAGGAGGAGGAGAAGGAGTGGAGGGAAGAGGAGGAGGAGGAGGAGGAGGAGTAGGAGTAGGAGTGTAGGGAAGAAGAGGAGGAGGAGGAGGAGGAGTGGAATGATGATGAGGAGGAGGAGGAGGAGGAGGAGTGGAGGGAAGAGGAGGAGGAGGAGGAGGAGGAGGAGGAGGAGTGGAGGGAAGAGGAGGATGATGAGGAGAAGGAGGAGGAGGAGGAGGAGGAGGAGGATGAGGAGTGGAGGGATGACGATGATGAGGAGGAGGAGGAGGAGTGGAGGAGTAGGAGTGGAGGGAAGAGGAGGAGGAGAAGGAGTGGAGGGAAGAGGAGGAGGAGGAGGAGGAGGAGTAGGAGTAGGAGTGTAGGGAAGAAGAGGAGGAGGAGGAGGAGGAGTGGATGATGATGAGGAGGAGGAGGAGGAGGAGGAGGAGTGGAGGGAAGAGGAGGAGGAGGAGGAGGAGGAGGAGGAGTGGAGGGAAGAGGAGGATGATGAGGAGAAGGAGGAGGAGGAGGAGGAGGAGGAGGATGAGGAGTGGAGGGATGACGATGATGAGGAGGAGGAGGAGGAGTGGAGGGAAGAGGAGGAGGAGGAGGAGTGGAGGGAAGAGGAGGAGGATGAGGAGGAGGAGGAGGAATGGAGGGATGATGATGATGAGGAGGAGGAGGAGGAGGAGTGGAGGGATGATGATGATAATGAAGAGGAGGAGGAGTGGAGGGATAATGATGATGATGAGGAGGAGTGGATGATGAGGAGGAGGAGGAGTGGAGGGATGATGAGGAAGAGGAGTGGATGATGATGATGAGGAGGAGGAGGAGTTGATGATGATGAGGAGGAGGAGGAGGAGGAGGAGGAGTGGAGGGATGATGATGATGAAGAGGAGGAGGAGGAGGAGTGATGATGATGATGAGGAGGAGGAGTGGATGATGATGATGATGAGGAGGAGGAGTGGAGGGATGATGATGAGGAGGAGGAGGAGTTGACGATGATGATGAGGAGGAGGAGTGGAGGGATGATGATGATGAGGAGGAGGAGTGGAGGGATGATGATGATGAGGAGGAGGAGGAGGAGGAGTGGAGGGATGATGATGATGAGGAGGAGGAGGAGGAGGAGGAGGAGGAGTGGTGGAGGATGATGATGATGATGAGGAGGAGGAGGAGGAGTGGAGGGATGATGATGATGAGGAGGAGGAGGAGGAGGAGGAGTGGTGGAGGATGATGATGATGATGATGAAGAGGAGGAGGAGGAGGAGGAGGAGTGGTGGAGGATGATGATGATGATGAGGAGGAGGAGGAGGAGGAGGAGTGGATGATGATGATGAGGAGGAGGAGTGGAGGGATGATGATGATGAGGAGTGGAGGGATGATGATGATGATGAGGAGGAGGAGGAGTGGATGGATGATGATGATGATGAGGAGGAGTGGAGGATGATGATGAGGAGGAGGAGGAGTGGAGGATGATGATGACGAGGAGGAGGAGGAGTGGATGATGATGATGACGAGGAGGAGGAGGAGTGGATGATGATGATGATGAGGAGGAGGAGGAGGAGTGGAGGGATGATGATGATGATGATGAGGAGGAGGAGGAGGAGGAGGAGGAGGAGTGGAGGGATGATGATGATGATGAGGAGGAGGAGGAGGAGATGATGATGAGGAGGAGGAGGAGGAGGAGGAGTGGAGGGATGATGATGATGATGATGATGAGGAGGAGGAGGAGGAGGAGGAGGAGTGGATGATGATGATGAGGAGGAGGAGGAGTGGAGGGATGATGAGGAGGAGGAGGAGGAGGAGTGGAGGAGGAGGAGGAGTGGAGGGATGATGATGATGATGAGGAGGAGGAGGAGGAGTGGAGGATGATGATGATGATGAGGAGGAGGAGTGGAGGGATGATGATGATGATGATGAGGAGTAGGAGTGGATGATGATGATGACGAGGAGGAGGAGGAGTGGATGATGATGATGATGATGAGGAGGAGGAGGAGGAGGAGTGGAGGGATGATGATGATGATGATGATGATGATGATGAGGAGGAGGAGGAGGAGTGGAGGGATGATGATGAGGAGGAGGAGTGGAGGGATGATGATGATGATGATGATGATGATGAGGAGGAGGAGGAGTGGAGGGATGATGATGATGATGATGAGGAGGAGGAGGAGGAGGAGTGGAGGAGGAGGAGTGATGATGATGATGATGAGGAGGAGGAGGGAGGATAGGATGATGAGGAGGAGTGGATGATGAGGAGGAGGAGGAGTGGAGGGATGATGAGGAGAGGAGGAGGAGATGAGGAGGAGGAGGAGTTGATGATGATGAGGAGGAGGAGGAGGAGGAGTGGAGGGATGATGATGATGAAGAGGAGGAGGAGGAGTGAGTGATGATGATGAGGAGGAGGAGTGGATGATGATGATGATGAGGAGGAGGAGTGGAGGGATGATGATGAGGAGGAGGAGGAGTTGATGATGATGATGAGGAGGAGGAGTGGAGGGATGATGATGATGAGGAGGAGGAGTGGAGGATGATGAGGAGGAGGAGGAGGAGGAGGAGTGGAGGGATGATGATGATGATGAGGAGGAGGAGGAGGAGGAGGAGTGGTGGAGGATGATGATGATGATGATGAAGAGGAGGAGGAGGAGTGGAGGGATGATGATGATGAGGAGGAGGAGGAGGAGGAGGAGTGGTGGAGGATGATGATGATGATGATGAGGAGGAGGAGGAGGAGGAGGAGGAGAGGAGTGGTGGAGGATGATGATGATGATGAGGAGGAGGAGGAGGAGGAGGAGTGGATGATGATGATGAGGAGGAGGAGGAGTGGAGGGATGATGATGATGAGGAGTGGAGGGATGATGATGATGAGGAGGAGGAGGAGTGGAGGATGATGATGAGGAGGAGGAGTGGAGGATGATGATGAGGAGGAGGAGGAGTGGAGGATGATGATGACGAGGAGGAGGAGGAGTGGATGATGATGATGACGAGGAGGAGGAGGAGTGGATGATGATGATGATGAGGAGGAGGAGGAGGAGGAGTGGAGGGATGATGATGATGATGATGATGAGGAGGAGGAGGAGGAGGAGGAGGAGGAGGAGTGGAGGGATGATGATGATGAGGAGGAGGAGGAGTGGAGAGGATGGAGTGATGATGTTGATGAGGAGGAGGAGGAGTGGAGGGAAGAAGAGGAGGAGGAGGAGGAGTGGAGGGATGATGATGATGAGGAGGAGGAGGAGGAGGAGGAGTGGATGATGATGATGATGATGAGGAGGAGGAGTGGAGGATGATGATGATGATGATGAGGAGGAGGAGGAGTGGAGGGATGATGATGATGATGAGGAGGAGGAGGAGGAGTGGAGGGATGATGATGATGAGGAGGAGGAGGAGTGGAGGGATGATGATGAGGAGGAGGAGGAGGAGTGGAGGGATGATGATGAGGAGGAGGAGGAGGAGTGGAGGGATGATGATGATGATGAGGAGGAGGAGGAGTGGATGATGAGATGGAGGAGGAGGAGTGGATGATGATGATGATAATGAAGAGGAGGAGGAGTGGAGGGATGATGATGAGGAGGGGGAGTGGAGGGATGATGATGATGATGATGAGTGGAGGGATGATGATGATGATGATGAGGAGGAGGAGGAGTGGAGGGATGATGATGATGATGAGGAGGAGGAGGATGAGGATGAGGAGGAGGAGTGGAGGGATGATGATGATGAGGAGGAGGAGGAGTGGAGGATGATGATGAGGAGTGGAGGGATGATGATGATGATGAGGAGGAGGAGTGGAGGATGATGATGAGGAGGAGGAGTGGATGATGAGGAGGAGGAGGAGTGGAGGGATGATGATGATGATGAGGAGGAGGAGGAGGAGGAGGAGTGGAGGGATGATGAGGAGGAGGAGGAGGAGGAGTGGAGGGATGATGATGATGAGGAGGAGGAGGAGGAGGAGGAGTGGAGGGATGATGATGATGAGGAGGAGGAGGAGGAGGAGTGGAGTGATGATGATGATGAGGAGGAGGAGGAGGAGTGGAGGGATGATGATGATGAGGAGGAGGAGTGGAGGATGATGATGATGATGATGAGGAGGAGGAGGAGGAGGAGGAGTGGAGGATGATGATGATGATGAGGAGGAGGAGGAGTGGAGGGATGATGATGATGATGAGGAGGAGGAGTGGAGGGATGATGATGAGGAGGAGGAGTGGAGGGATGATGATGATGATGAGGAGGAGGAGGAGGAGGAGGAGGAGGAGTGGAGGAGGAGTGATGATGATGATGATGATGATGAGGAGGAGGAGTGGAGGGATGATGATGAGGAGGAGGAGGAGGAGGAGTGGAGGGATGATGATGATGATGAGGAGGAGGAGGAGGAGGAGGAGGAGGAGTGGAGGGATGATGATGATGAGGAGGAGGAGGAGTGGAGGGATGATGATGATGATGAGGAGGAGGAGTGGAGGGATGATGATGAGGAGGGGGAGTGGAGGGATGATGATGATGATGAGGAGGAGGAGGAGGAGTGGAGGAGGAGGAGGAGTGGATGATGATGATGATGATGAGGAGGAGGAGGAGGAGGAGTGTAGGGAAGAAGAGGAGGAGGAGGAGTGGAGGGATGATGATGATGAGGAGGAGGAGTGGATGATGA
The DNA here is from genome assembly GCA_958450375.1 of Homarus gammarus. Lineage (NCBI taxonomy): Eukaryota > Metazoa > Arthropoda > Malacostraca > Decapoda > Nephropidae > Homarus > Homarus gammarus. The sequence goes on from CAUDMG010001691.1 coordinate 2,501,906, forward strand.
GGAGGAGGAGGAGGAGGAGTGGATGATGATGATGATGAGGAGGAGTGGATGATGATGATGAGGAGGAGGAGGAGGAGTGGAGGGATGATGATGATGAGGAGGAGGAGGAGGAGGAGTAGTGGAGGGATGATGATGAGGAGGAGGAGGAGGAGTGGAGGGATGATGATGATGAGGAGGAGGAGTGGATGATGATGATGAGGAGGAGGAGGAGGAGGAGTGGAGGGATGATGATGATGAGGAGGAGTGGAGGAATGAGGAGGAGGAGGAGGAGTGGAGGGATGAGGATGATGATGAGGAGGAGGAGTGGAGGGATGATGATGAGGAGGAGGAGGAGTGGATGATGATGATGATGAGGAGGAGGAGTGGAGGGATGATGATGATGAGGAGGAGGAGTGGAGGGATGATGATGATGAGGAGGAGGAGGAGGAGGAGGAGTGGAGGGATGAGGAGGAGGAGGAGGAGTAGGAGGAGGAGGAGGAGGAGTGGAGGGATGATGATGAGGAGGAGGAGAAGGAGGATGAGTGGATGATGATGAGGAGGAGGTGTGGAGGGATGATGATGAGTAGGAGGAGGAGGAGGAGGAGGAGTGGATGATGATGATGAGGAGGAGGAGGAGGAGGAGGGGGAGTGGAGAGGTAGGATTGGAGGTTTAGTTTTTAGTTTAACAGATTTATTGACAAAGCTGAAGGACAGTTTGCCTATTCTGAGTAATTCAGTCAGGTCTTGACACTGAGGGTGGTATCACTTCTCACTGCCACGCAGGACAGAGGTTCATACACAAAGAAATACATCATTATTCATTAGCAGTATATATAGGTCAGTGGATCACATACATTGGACGTCATATTCTAATTGAAGATTAATCAGTGTGGGCCAGCAGCAAATTTGGGATAAACAGCAAGAATGTCCTCAAGCACACCTGATTCAATGAAGTAATTACAAAGTTCAAGATACAATAAGTCAGGTGGCGTGTAGTCTTTGACAGTGTCACATTCAATAATAGAGTGTTCAGGTTGGAGAAGGGTAGATAGATGGAGGGGTGGAGGGACAAGTGGGAGTATGATCAGAATGCTTAAGAAGAGAGAGGGTGGGAGGGGGTGGGGGTAGGGAAGAGTCCGGGAGTGGTGAGAGGTGAGAGAATGGTTTGGAGAGAAGAGAAAGGGAGAGAATTGCATGAGAAGATAAAAGACGAAGACGAAATTGGAAAAGAGAAGAAACAAAAAAAATGGTAAGAATTTGAAAAGAGTAAATGGAAGAGGAGGAGGAGGAACAGGAGAAAGGAAGAGAAGAATCTGAAGAGGAGGAAAATGTGAATGAATTTGCAATGAGAGGAGGAAGAATAAACAGTAGGCAAGGAAGGAAGAAGAGGATAACAAAATAGAATAAAGGAAGGGGAGTGAAAATACTAATAAACGTTGTACATAATGAAGGTTGACGTGAGGAGCAAAAGAGGTAGAGAGAGAGAGTGAGAAAAAGGTGGAAGGATAATGAGAATATTATACAGACGAGTAACTAAGGAAACAATTAAGAAGAAGAAGAAGACAATTATAGAAGGGATAGAACTGGGTTGACGAAAGAAGTGGAAGGGGAAGCTATAATGGGAAGGAAGAAGGAAGCGGAGGAAGAGCGATGAGAGGAGGAAAAAGTGAAACAGTGGGAGACGATAAAATTAATGATGGTTCAGGAAGGAAGAGAAGGAGAAGAAAAAAAGGAAAATTGGAAAGTTTGTCGTTCCGGAAAGGACTGGAAGAAGAATTCAAATTAATATTAACAAAACAGGAAGTAATAGAAGGGAATGAATTAATGGAAAGGAAAATAGAATAGAAGAACATAAATACTAAAGGACAAAAGAAAAGAAGTATACGATACACAATCATTAAACGAAAGAGACGAAACGAAAAATGGAAAAAAGTTACATTAGGAGGTAAACAAACTAAACCGAACACGCGATACTGCTTCGAATGCCCCCCCCCCTTCTAATCCCTTCCCTCGCTCGGTTAAAATTATCGGATCAAAACAAATCGTCGTCTCCAAACCGATGATGGAACTTGTTTTTGGCGCCCATTACAGTACTCTAATATCTTACCCTGATGCCCAAATGGAGGCGAAATCTCTGCTCACGGTAACGCCCCTCCCTCCCCTCTCACCTCCCACACACGTTTATGTAAATTCAATGGATGTAAATTGACAGCTTATTTGTGTTATTGATTAGTGTTATTCCTGTTTATCAGTGTGTCCGAGCTGTTTAGGAGGGTGGGGGTGTGGGTGGAGAGGGAGGTTGGTGGAGTGGAGAGGAAGGAGGTGGGGATGTGGGTGGAAAGGGAAGTTGGTGGAGTGGGTGGAGAGGGAGGTGGAAGGTGTAGATGGAGAGAAAGGGGGTGTAGAGAGGGGGGTGAGGGTGGAGATAAGAACATAAAAATGGAGAAAACTGCAGCGGGCCTTTTGGCCCATGCTGGGCAGTCTCATTTACACCCAACTCCTATCGCTCAAATATCCATCCAACCTACAGTATGTTTGAAGCTGTCCAGCGTATTCGAGTTAATGATGATGTTTGGTAACTTGTTCCATTCGTCCACTACTCTATTTCTAAACCAATGTTTACCTATTTTGCGCCTAATTCTAAATTTGTCTAATTTAAAACCATTGTTACGAGTTCGCTCGTGGGTGGATAGTTTGAGTACCTTTGATTATCCCTGATTTCCATTTGTACACCTCTATCATATCACCCCTCACTCTACGTCTCTCGAGGGAGTGCAAATTAAGATGCTTTAACCTGTGTCTGTACTCAAGGTTCCTAATGTCCGGGATTAGTCTTGTCATTCTCCTCTAAATTCTTTCTAGGGATTCTATATCCATTCTGTAATACGGTGACCAGAACTGAACTGTGTAATCCAGGTGTGGTCTCACAAGTGCAAGATATAGTTTAGGATAACCTCGCTAGTCTTGTAACTAACACTCCTTTGTAGGAACCCAAGTACTTTGTTAGCCTTGTTTCGAGCAAATACATTGTTGACTTGGTTTAAGATCCTACTTATCATTACTCCTAATTCCTTCTCACAGTCGGAAAAGTGTAATTTTTTTTTTTTTTTTAGAGAAATGGGGGGGGGGTGAAGGAAGATTAGAGGAGGGGGAAGGACGTTATAGTTCGGAAATTGAAGAAATTTAGGAGGAGGTAAGAGAGGGCGGGCTGACCGCCTAGCTAAGCTAATAGTGTGTTAGGGTTGTGTCATGGGTTAGTTATTGTCTGTAGGTACAGGCACTAGACAGCCTACCCTGTCCCATATATGGGTGTTTTAAGGGCCTTTTTTCATATTCCGCCAACCCTACTGGCGGATGCAGGTCTAGGGAGGTTGTCTATTGCCTGGCCGTGTAGATCGGGGGGTGGTAATGGACCTTTTGAGATTTGGTAACTTTTTGGGAACCATGTATGGTTGTTGTCGTTATCTGGTAGGAGTCTTTGAAGGAGTTCTTGCTCTGATCATTCTATCTTTTGGCAGACTCTGCTGGCCAGGGTGTGCAGCTGCTGGTTGATGGGTTTCATTCTCAGGTCTCTATGTATCTCGGCTGTGGTTCTGGTGAAGGGGTATCTTTCACCTGTGACGAATCTTAGGGCTTCATTTTGGACCACCTTTAATTTTATTATTTGAGTGGTGCTCATAGTATGAACAGGTATTGCTGGGTAAGTTTCAATGTGGTAAATGATGTGACCAGGCGGAGTTTTATTTTCTCAGGAAGCACTTTAAAGCGGTATAGTTTTCTCAGCTCTCTTCTTGCTTTTTCCTTCCTGCTGTGGACATGATGGGAGTAACCTGTTGTGGCTATATGTAGGCCCAGGAGGGTGCCTCTGCTTTTGTATTCTATCTGGGCATTATTGGTTACTAATGGATGGGTTTTCCTTCTGCATAAGGGTATCACTTGTGGGTGGAGAAGAAGGTGGGTGGGGGTGTGGTTGGAAAGGGAGATTGAGGTATGGGGAGAGGGGAGTGTGAGTGGAGAGGGGGGGTGGGTAGAAAGAGAGGTGGGTAGAAAGGGAAGTGGGTACATAAGAACATAACATAAGAATGGTGGAAACTGCAGCGGGCCTATTGGCCCATACTGGGCAGTCCCGTTTACACCCAACCCCTATTGCTCATATAAGCATCCAACCTATGTTTTAAGCTATCCAGCGTATTCGAATTAATGATGATATGTGGTAACTTGTTCCATTCATCCACTACTCGTTTCCAAACCAGTGTTTACCTATTTCACGCCTAAATCTAAATTTGTCTAATTTAAACCATTGTTACGAGTTCGCTCCTGGTTGGATAATTTGAGTACCTTTGTAATGTCCCCTTTGTTTAGCCCTGCCTTCCATTTATACACCTCTATCAGGTCGCCCCTCGCTCTACGTCTCTCAAGGGAGTGCAAATTAAGATGCTTTAACCTGTCTCTATACTCAAGGTTCCTGATACCCGGGATTAGTCTTGTCATTCTCCTCTGAATTCTTTCCAAGGATTCTATATCCATTCTGTAATACGGTGACCAGAACTGGACTGCGTAATCCAGGTGTGGTCTCACAAGAGCAAGATACAGTTTTAGGATGACCTCGCTAGTCTTGTAACTAACACTCCTTTGTATGAACCCAAGTACTTTATTAGCCTTGTTACGAGCAAAAACACATTGTTTACTTGGCTTAAGGTTCCTACTTATCATTACTCCTAAATCTCTCTCGCAGTCGGATTTCTCTATGGCATCGTTGTTCATCTGGTATCTGGTTTCCCTGTTTACATCTCCTATACTGAGTACTTTACATTTGTCCACGTTGAATTTCATCTGCCATTTTTCAGACCATTCGAAAAATTTGTTTAGATCCTCCTGTAGTTTTGCCGAGTCCTCGTCAGATTTGATAACACGTCCTATTTTAGTATCATCAGCAAATTTACTTATGTTGCTGTCTATGCCGATATCTATGTCGTTTATGTATATAATAAACAATAATGGTCCAAGTACTGAGCCTTGGGGAACTCCACTTGTGACGTTGCTCCAATGGGACTTAGTGCCGTTAATGCTCACTCGCTGTTTCCTGTCCTGTAACCACGCCCTAATCCATTTAAGGATGTCACCTTTGATGCCATGAGCTTCTACCTTTCTAATTAGTCTTTCGTGGGGTACTCTGTCGAAGGCTTTGCTAAAGTCGAGATATACCACATCATAATTGTGCCCCTCGTCCACTGATTCGAAAACTGATGAAAAGAATGTTAATAGATTAGTTAGGCAAGAACGTCCGCTTGTGAAGCCATGCTGGGAATCATTGATCAATCTGTGCTTCTCCAGGTGATTTCGAATAGAGTTTGAAATGATTGCTTCCAGTAATTTGCCTACTATTGATGTTAGACTGATTGGGCGGTAGTTAGAGGATAGTGATCTATCCCCCTTCTTGAAGATCGGTATTACATTCGCTATCCTCCAGGATTCTGGTACTACACCTGTTTTTAAGGACATGTTAAACAACTTTGCTAAGGGCATACTAAGCTCTTCCTTACATTCCTTTAATACTCTGGCAAATATCTCATCGGGACCAGGTGACTTATTAGGCTTTAGTTTGTCTATTTGCTTACTAACATCGTTACTAGTCAATACTATCTCGCTTAATTTGTTTTCTTCACTATCTCTGAATAGTCAGTGCCTCGGGTATCATGTTTAAATTTTCGGTGGTGAAAACTGTTGAAAAATATTTATTCAGTTTATTGCTCATTTCTCCGTGGTTATCAGTGAGCTCACCGGTATCTGACCTTATTGGTCCAATCTTTTCTCGTGTTTTAGTTTGATACATTTGGTAGAATCCTTTGGGGTTTGTCTTTGCCTCCCTTGCTATCCTTACCTCATTATTCCTCTTGGCTTTCCTTATCTCGGTTTTAACCCTACTCGGCAATACCTTATAATAATCCTGGAGGTAAATTTCGCCACGATTTATCCTTCTACTTATAGCCTTTCTTTGGCCAATGATGTTCTTTAAATAATTATTTATCCATTTAGAGTCATTGTTGTCTGATCTGAGTTTTTTGTATGGTATGTTCTGCCTTTGTGCATTAAGTAACTCATTATTTAAATTGTCGTGGAACTCGGCAATCTCAGATCTCGTTATCAGGTCAGTCTCAACCGTCAGGTCTCCTGGTACAGTGAGGTCGCCCTCTGTGGGTGCATTGAGTGAGGTCACCTCATGCGAGGTCATGTCGCTCACTCCCAAGCGCTACACCCCCCTCCCTCAGCTGCCTCTTCAAACTGTCAAAGTTTGCCTTTCTGAAATCTAGTACTTTAGTGAGATTTTCCTTACGTCTGCCTTGAAAATCTAACTGGAATCTAATTTCTTTGTGATCGCTGTTTGCAAGCTCGTTCCCAACCTCGACACTGCTAATGAGGTTTTCTCTGTTTGACAGAACTAAATCGAGTATATTATTACCCCGTGTGGGTTCGGTTATATGTTGACTTAGAAAACAGTCCTGGATCGTCTCGAGAAAATCCTCTGATTCTGAGTTACCTGTAAGGTCAGTCCAATCTATTTGGCCAAGGTTAAAGTCGCCTGCTATACAGACTTTGTTGTGTATGGAAGCCCTGCGCATATTATCCCAGAAAAGTCGCTCATTTACTCTATCAAGATTCGGAGGTCTATATATTACTCCTGTGATTAATTTTTCCCTACCGTCGATTAATCTATCCAAATTGTTTTGTTTCTGTATTCCGCTCAGTTTTTATTTCCTTATTTATTTCACACTTCAGATTATCCCTGACATAGATTGTTACTCCGCCTCCTTTCCTGGTCTGTCTATCGGTGTGGAACAATTTGTATCCCGCAATTTGGTATTCGACCGGTAACTCACCTGAATCTAGGTTGATCCATGTTTCAGTGAATGCTATTATATCGATTTTTTCGGTACATACCAAGGCCCTAATATCATCCATTTTGTTTCTCATTCTTTTACTTTTCGCGTAGTAGATATTTAAGTTAGTCATGTTCTTAGTCCTCATTTTGTCGCGTTTAGGTTTAAACTCCCTGTCTAATTTAGTTTTGTCATCATTCCTAACACTTTTTCCCTGTGATCTTTCACTCTGTTTACCCGCTCCCACTGCAGTCTCCTCCACCCCCGTGCCCATATGTTCCCCTAGCAGTTTAAAGACTTCGATATCTTTTGAACTGCCCCCTCTAGAGACCCATTCAGGGTTGCCACCCCATCCCGAGACAGGTGTACCCCATCCCTAGCATAAAGGTCCCTTCTGCCGTAGAAGTTGTCCCAGTTGTTAATGAATGCGACTGATATTGACTTGCAATATCCGTCAAGACGGCCGTTGACACCAACTGCCCTTGACAACCATTCATTGCCAACTCTCCTTCTAGGCAGGACACCACATATAATAGGATCCCTCCCTTAGACCTAACACGTTCTATAGCTGTCTTGAACTTGTCATGAAGCTCCTCACTCCTACACCGGCCAATATCATTGCCTCCTGCACTGAGGCAGATAATGGGTTTGTTCCCATTACCAGACAAGATATTGTCCATCCTGTCAACTATATCCCCCACCCCAGCTCCTGGCAAACACACCCTCATCCTATTTTTATCTTTACCGCAAAAAGCTCTGTCCAAGTACCTGACCTGTGAGTCACCAACAATTAAAGTTGTTATACCTTCCTTGTCATCCCTGTCCCTGACTGGACTAACGTCCAATTCGTCTATCAAGGGACTGAACGAGTTGATACACTTAGCTGTTGTTGTCATTGTTGTCGTATCCTTGGTGTGTTTCTTCACCACCAGTTTGGCCATCCCTCTCCTAACAACCTTCCATTCCCGAGATTTATCGTCATTCACCGGCTTTCCTTGTCTCGTTTCTTCCTTCAACCTCGCTCTCTCCTCCTTTAATTTTAAGTATTCTTCCTCTAATTTCAGGTTTTTCCCTTGGTACTCTCTAACACTAGAGAGGGAGATCGGATGTATGGGTAGAGAGGGAGTGGGGGTGTGGGTGGAGAGGGAGGTAAGGGTTGTGTGGGTAGCGAGGCAGGTGAGGGGTGTGTTAGGGTGTGTTTGGACAATGATTGCACGAGTCTTGAGTTCCAGTCAAAGTGATTTTCAACTCCTAATCAAATATTGGAAGGAAAGAGCAATATACTGTATAATCTCTCTCTCTCCTTTTCTTTCTTATTTCTGTCTCTATCTCTGCCTCTCGCTCTCCCTCATTTGTCTCTCTCTCTCTCTCATTTCTGTCTCTCGATCTCATTGCTGCCTTTATCTCTCTCTCACACACACATATGGTCGTGGAGATAAGGTGCCCCGCCACACACATCTCTCACACGGTTATTTAGACAAGAGCCCCGCCATAGTCCTCACTCAGGCCTCCATCATCTCATTTTCAGCCCCGATGTCTACCTAACCTAACCTAACCTAATACCAACCAAAACCGAATCTAACCTAACCTAAAACCAACCAAAACCTAACCTAACCTATAACCAACGAAAACCGAATCTAACCTAACCTAACCTAAAACCAACCAAAACCTAACGTAAATCCCAAACAAAAGTGAATACGTAGGAGAAAAAAAAAATGATTACACTGATGGTGAATTTGTTGGCTGGGGCCCAGAGAACGTTCGTTACCTTCTGGGGTAAGATGGAAACAGATTAGTTGGCAGGAAAAAAAAAAAAAAAAAAAAAAAAAAACACACACACACACACACCACCCTTCCTCACATGGGTAAGACTAGCCAGAGTGAGGCCATTTTATCCCCCCCCCCCCCCCACTGATGATAAGGGTCTTAGCAGGTGTGTAAATCCTTCAGGTGTGTGGTAGGTAGATATTTTGTATTATTGTTCAGGTTATATTAAATTTCTCCCTAGTATGGTAATCGATTTGTATTGAATTTTTATATATAGTTGATTTGTTTATAACTTGCTGTATTGTAGGATGAATTTAATACTTTTTTTTTAATGATCAACGTCACTGTGTGTGTGTGTGTGTGTGTGTTTGTGTGTGTGTGTGTGTGAGACTATATTATGTAATGTCTCATCCTAACTTGATTACATTCTAAAGTTAAGATTCATTTTAGCCTCATTAAAGTGCTACAGCTTTTCCAGACACACAAATTAGTCAGCTGAATGAAATCCCACAAAACACAAAAGTACTCGATTAAAATAGATGAAGGATTACCACACTCTTAGAGGCTGTGCAGGATTACCACACTCTTAGAGGCTGTGCAGGATTACCACACTCTTAGAGGCTGTGCAGGATTACCACACTCTTAGAAGCTGTGCAGGATTACCACACTCTTAGAAGCTGTGCAGGATTACCACACTCTTAGAAGCTGTGCAGGATTACCACACTCTTAGAGGCTGTGCAGGATTACCACACTCTTAGAGGCTGTGCAGGATTACCACACTCTTAGAAGCTGTGCAGGATTACCACACTCTTAGAAGCTGTGCAGGATTACCACACTCTTAGAGGCTGTGCAGGATTACCACACTCTTAGAGGCTGTGCAGGATTACCACACTCTTAGAGGCTGTGCAGGATTACCACACTCTTAGAGGCTGTGCAGGATTACCACACTCTTAGAGGCTGTGCAGGATTACCACACTCTTAGAGGCTGTGCAGGATTACCACACTCTTAGAGGCTGTGCAGGATTACCACACTCTTAGAAGCTGTGCAGGATTACCACACTCTTAGAGGCTGTGCAGGATTACCACACTCTTAGAAGCTGTGCAGGATTACCACACTCTTAGAGGCTGTGCAGGATTACCACACTCTTAGAGGCTGTGCAGGATTACCACACTCTTAGAAGCTGTGCAGGATTACCACACTCTTAGAAGCTGTGCAGGATTACCACACTCTTAGAGGCTGTGCAGGATTACCACACTCTTAGAGGCTGTGCAGGATTACCACACTCTTAGAGGCTGTGCAGGATTACCACACTCTTAGAAGCTGTGCAGGATTACCACACTCTTAGAGGCTGTGCAGGATTACCACACTCTTAGAGGCTGTGCAGGATTACCACACTCTTAGAAGCTGTGCAGGATTACCACACTCTTAGAAGCTGTGCAGGATTACCACACTCTTAGAGGCTGTGCAGGATTACCACACTCTTAGAGGCTGTGCAGGATTACCACACTCTTAGAGGCTGTGCAGGATTACCACACTCTTAGAAGCTGTGCAGGATTACCACACTCTTAGAAGCTGTGCAGGATTACCACACTCTTAGAGGCTGTGCAGGATTACCACACTCTTGGAGGCTGTGCAGGATTACCACACTCTTGGAGGCTGTGCAGGATTACCACACTCTCAGAGGCTGTGCAGGATTACCACACTCTTGGAGGCTGTGCAGGATTACCACACTCTTGGAGGCTGTGCAGGATTACCACACTCTCAGAGGCTGTGCAGGATTACCACACTCTTAGAGGCTGTGCAGGATTACCACACTCTCAGAGGCTGTGCAGGATTACCACACTCTCAGAGGCTGTGCAGGATTACCACACTCTTGGAGGCTGTGCAGGATTACCACACTCTCAGAGGCTGTGCAGGATTACCACACTCTCAGAGGCTGTGCAGGATTACCACACTCTCAGAGGCTGTGCAGGATTACCACACTCTCAGAGGCTGTGCAGGATTACCACACTCTCAGAGGCTGTGCAGGATTACCACACTCTCAGAGGCTGTGCAGGATTACCACACTCTTAGAGGCTGTGCAGGATTACCACACTCTTGGAGGCTGTGCAGGATTACCACACTCTTAGAGGCTGTGCAGGATTACCACACTCTTGGAGGCTGTGCAGGATTACCACACTCTCAGAGGCTGTGCAGGATTACCACACTCTTAGAGGCTGTGCAGGATTACCACACTCTTGGAGGCTGTGCAGGATTACCACACTCTTGGAGGCTGGTGTTTGAAGTTTAATTTTTTATGGGGGTTTTATTTTAACTTTATTGTTTGTGAAGGAACTTAAAGAAATGTTGTCAAAGTGTCTTATTTGTGTGCCTCTTTTTTCAGGAGGTGCGTAAAACTTGGTGTCCCGGCTGTCTGTATGTCACGTAAGATGGATTTGATGCTAGTAGTTTGCTCTGCTTTGTGTGTGTGTGTGTGTGTGTGTGTGTGTGTGTTGCTCTCATGCTTTGAACTAATTGATAATTGTTGTTGTTGCTGCCGTTGGCATGTTGTTGTTTGCTTGTATCACTGATAATTCTTGCTTAACATTTTGGTTAATACGATTGTAAATTATTTTCGTGGTTTTTTAAGTTAATTGATTTATTTTTAATAATTGTTTATCATCACCATCATCATCAGTATCATCATCATCAGTATCATCATTATCATCATCAGTATCATCATCATCAGTATCATCATCATCAGTATCATCACCATCATCATCAGTATCATCATCATCAGTATCATCACCATCATCATCAGTATCATCATCATCAGTATCATCATCATCAGTATCATCATCACCATCATCATCAGTATCATCATCATCAGTATCATCAGTATCATCATCATCAGTATCATCAGTATCATCATCATCAGTATCATCATTATCATCATCAGTATCATCATCATCAGTATCATCAGTATCATCATCATCAGTATCATCATTATCATCATCAGTATCATCATCATCAGTATCATCACCATCATCATCAGTATCATCATTATCATCATCATCATCATCATCAGTATCATCATCATCATCAGTATCATCAGTATCATCATCATCATCATCATCATCATCAAATCGTTGTCGATATCTGAAAGTTATTGAGTTATTCTATTGCCAACTAATATATGTTTTGGTTGTAGTTGTTGTAGTTGCTTAATATATTGTTGTAGTTATTATTGTTGTTGTAGTTTCTTGCTATTGTAGTGTTGTTGTATTTCAAGTTTTATTGTTAGTTTTTAATTTAAGAAAATATATCATTAGTATTAGCCGTTGCTTTAATATTTTATTTGTTTGTTTGTTTAGTTGTTGAAATAGTTATAGTCGCTGTAGTTGTTGATACTTGTTGTTGTTGTAGATGATGATGCAGTTGTTGTTGATATTATTGTAGTGGCTTTTAATACACTTGAATTTGCTGAATAATAACTGGATTTGTTTGTTTGTTTTGAAGGGGGGCTGATAAATGAGCTTATTTTGAAGGTGTAAATGTTAAGGGTGAGTAAGATTAACGATATTTGTTCTTTATTAGTGTTATTGTTATTGGTGTTGTTAAAGCGGTAAGTAGATACTGTAATATTTTGTTATTGTTTTTTTTAGTGTTATCTTGTGTGGTGTTAAGGATATTATCTTATGAGTTAAATTTTTTTTTATTATTTTGTCTCTCTCTCTCTCTCTCTCTCTCTCTCTCTGTTAAAGATATTGTATCGCTGTAGTTATATTTGTTATTAATGATAACAGATCCTTATTGTCATGGCAACGGTTATAGTTAACTGTTATTGAGGATATTAATATAACTTCTTTATTACTGGAAATTATATCAACAGTGTTGTTAAAATATCGCTACGTATTTTGTATTTGATAATTTCAAAGTATAGGAAAGTACATTACATAAAAAAAGTCGATTCAAAACAATACATTAAGACTTTAAACATGTTCATTGTTCACGTACCACCAATCAGGAGACGGGAGAGAGATCATGTATACCTGAAATCAACCAATGAGGTGTCTTCTTACATCTTCAGTCACGGGGTATATTTAGCGTGTGATCTTTGATCAATTCGGTAAGGTTGTAATAATAATAATAATAATAATTAACGGTTTATTGAAAAAGGCGGCAGCCCGAAGGCTGAAAATATATATTAGACAAAAATGACTTATTACATGCAAGGACATGGGGTGGGTGGGTCGTTTAACAAAAGCTTTCATTACTGAAAGAAGAAGAAACATAAATTGAACAAACAAATTATTATAGTTTACAGTGGATGGCCCGGGCCTGGACTGGTCATGGAGACACCAGGTGGTGTGGTGTTCACGTGGTGTAGTAACTTGTCCTCGGGTGTTGATATGAGGGACCTCACGTGGTCATGGAGACACCGGGTGGTGTGGTGTTCACGTGGTACAGTGACTCGTCCTCGGCTGTTCATATGAAGGACCTCACGTGGTCATGGAGACATCGGGCGGTGTGGTGTTCACGTGGTGTGGTAACTCGTCCTCGGCTGTTCATATGAAGGACCTCACGTGGTGATGGAGACACCGGGTGGTGTGGTGTTCACGTGGTACAGTGACTCGTCCTCGCGTGTTGATATGAAGGACCTCACGGTGATGTTGTGTTATCCCGTAGTCGTAGTCAGGTGCATAGCCGGCCGGCCCTCTGTTGTTCCCAGTGTGGATGGATTAGCACCTTGTCAGAAGATGGTGGTTAGTTCCCAGGGGTGTTTAACTCACTGGTGGGTCGCGGCTCTCACTGGTACAGTCTAGTGCTGAATTCACTGGCTTAAACACTGTTCATCACTGTTCAATACTGATCCCACTTCTTTCCTAAACGAAATTGTCAGTTTGATTATGTAGCTATCCCGGTGGTGAGGATGGGTTGGGGAGAGGGACTTGGTGAATGGGCCGACATTGGCCAAGGGGAGCAGCTGCGTAGCAGGAGCAGCGCCTGAATAGGTCTTGACCCTACGGTGGTCAAGGATGTAGTTGTGTGTGTGTCTGTGTTAATATACAATACATGGTGATGAACGGTGTATTGCCACATGGACATGAGTAATTACCATAACAATCCACCGTAAAGAGATAATTGCTGTTATTATCGGAGGTACGTAACTGCCGGTAACTCCAATTACCTTATACGTCGATTGACATACAGAAGGTAGTTAGTGTTATTGATCATTACCTAGCTTATTGTTGTGGTTTTTGCTGTGTTAATGACCCTGTGGTGATAATTAACATGGTTGTAATTAAATACTCGTTAAAACGTAGTGTTAATAACTCTGGTGTAATTTAACCGGGATGATTGTCCTTACCCGGTGTCCTTTTTTACTGATGATTTGCCAGTAATTTACCTGTAGTAATTAACATAGGATATACACCTGAACTGATTAAATTGTGATGATGAATATAATTAACGATATACTCACACACACGTACAGTACAGTCACAATCCAAAGTTTCGACACCCCCCTGGCTGGGTGTTCGCTGAGGCCAGGGTTGAGGTAAGGATGGGTGATCGGACGCAGACATTCCACCACCACAACACTCCGAGACTAATAGCACACGAGCACAGGAAGGAACTTATTACGAACTTTGACATGGCATGAACTTGCCTAACAAGTGCATCCATAACATTGTTGCAACACATAACAATAACATGTTAAGATTGGAGCATGAAAAACTTTGCCCGGTCCCAAAACACTGACTTGGAACCACTAGATGCGAGTCCTCATATTACACATGAATCATCAGGGCCGGCGGCCGAATTTCGTCAAGAGGGAGGGAGTGAGTGGTCAGTCGACAAGGTGAGGCCTATACATGTATAGATATTACCATAACCCTGGGATTATTATGGTTTCACACATACTAGGAATTCATATAGTCATGTTCACAATATTTAATGGTGTATCAGTAACTACAGGGGAGTATGTTGGCTTGGAATGTTGCAATTCACATTAATCATGGTATCACCCAAACAATTTTTGTCTGGTCCGGAGCAGCGATTTTGCCGAAGACCTCGACCCTCAGCGTAGATGCCTGGCCGCGTGTCATCATTAGTGACTACTTCTTGGTCACTTGCCTTGTTTCCTGACTACTGCTGCTTTTAGTTTTTAAATTTCACTTCATAATATCTCGGATTATTAGAATTATGGTACAGAGGTCACCAATATTACAACTAATTACGCATATTTCATAACTGGGTCGAGAACAGCCCAAGTTTCTCATGCCTCACTCCTAACTTGCTATTGTTAAGTGTGCCAACAATGTTAAGAATGAAATTTTCTTATGCAGGTGCATGTCATGTCAAAATTCGTAAAAATTTCCTTCCGTGCTCGTGTGCTGAGAGTCTCGGAGTGTTGTGGTAGTGGGATGCCTGGGTCCGATCACCCATCCTTCCCTCAACCCTGGGCTCGGCGAACACTCAGCCAGGGGGGTGTCGAAACTTTGGATTGTGACTGTACACTTCTACACCATCCTAATGATCCCTAATTACTCTCGTCCTTAGATATTATTATACCTAATTATATATAATCTGTAATGGATAATATTTAGTAATTATTATGACGCAGAATGATAATACGGGCATATTAATTAGCAATAATATACTAGAAATGGTCTGCAAATCAGTGCGGTCCTATTATCAATATTAATCCGAAAAAGAGCATTAATCCCTCGTCACTATCCCGTACAAGACCATTAATCCCTCGTCACTAACACGTACAAGAGCATTAATCCCCTGTCACTAACTCGTAAGAGCATTAATCCCTCGTCATTAACCCGTACAAGAGCATAAATCACTCGCCACTATCCCGTAGAGGAGCATTAATCCCTCGTCATTAACCCATAAAAAACGTTAATCCCTCGTCTTAAACTAATAAAGAAGATTAATCCTCGTCATTAACCCGCAAAAGAACCTCAATCCCTCCTAATTAGCCTCACGATTATTTTATTAATTATTCTATTTACATGCATCAAAGTTGGAACTATATAATATGATAATTACTGACCTAGGATGATAACTAGGTAATTGCCTTATCGATAATAGACAGTTTAATTAATCCTTGACCTTCAATTAGCCTTTGTTATGAGATGTAATTACCGTGGGAATGGTAATGGAAGTCATGGTAATGGAAGTCGTGGGAATGGAAGTCGTGGTAATGGTAATGGAAGTCATGATGATGGAAGTCGTGGTAATGGAAGTCATGGGTATGCAAGTCATAAGAATGGTGCTAGAAGTTATGGGAATGGTGCTGAACATGACAAGGGGGTGCTGGACGTTACAGGAGGGTGCTGGACGTTACAGGAAGGTTCTAGACGTTACAGGAGGGTGCTGTGCGTTTCGGGAGGGTGCTGGACGTTACAGGAGGGTGCTGGACGTTACAGGAGGGTACTGAAGGTTTCTGGTGGGTGCTGGACGTTGCAGAAGGGGGATGGACGTTACAAGAGGGTTCTAAGCGTTACAGGAGGGTGCTGGACGTTACAAGAGGGTTCTAAGCGTTACAGGAGGGTGCTGGACGTTACAGAAGCGTGTTGGACGTTACAAGATCGTACAGGAAGTTAAAATCCCCCATTAGAACCCATGAACTATAACAAGGTCCACGGACACTGCTAAAATTAAGACATCTATAACAGGAAGCAAGACTTAGGTTATAGTGCCTGCTGGGGGGGGGGGGGGGTCGGAGATACTGGTGCCAACAAGTGCCAGCGCGACTGATTCATGACCGGTGTAATGCTTGAAGGGGAGGCTTTACTATGTTACCGGTCTTGGCCTCAGTTTAATAAGTGAATCAGCAAAAGCGTATTAATTTTTTCTTTATTACTCCAATCACTTTGCGGTACCTGTTGGTGAGGGACATTTTGTATTATGAAATGTGATTCGTTTTACGTTGTTGTGTATTGTGTTAATCATTTTACATTTTGGTGTATTCTAAGATATTCGTTATACGTTTTCTTGCATTTTAAAATATTCATTTTGCTTTTTCTTGTGTATTGTGAAATATAATATTCATTTTACGTTGTTTATATCAGTGTTTGGAGTTTGTTTGTTTGTTTTTACATTATATACGTAACTTCTTTCTACTGTTCAGCTCTTTGTAATAATTTTAGCGGCCAAAACAGGTGTAGGTATAATTTACATTAGAACATAAGGAAGTTGTTGATCAGTGTAAAGAGTGAGGAAAAGTGGACGAGGTAGGGAAGACGACCCCGAGAGAGAGAGAGAGAGAGAGAGAGTATGAATATAATATTAGGAAACTAGGAGATAACTGGAGAGATAGAGATAGCAACATGTGTACGGAAGAGACAAAAAAGACCGAGGGAAGAGAAAGACGGGCGAGAAGAGACAGTGAGAAGATGGGAGGGATAGAGAAGAGATAACGGGAATGGTGAACAAAGGTAAGAAGAATAAGAAACCTGATGGATAATTATGAGAGACGGAGAGATAAAAGAGGAGGTGAGACAAAGGAGAGAAATAAAGAGAATGAGACACGGGTAATGAGAGATAAGAGAAGGCGAGACAAGGAATGAGAGAAAGAGACTGAGAAAGAGGAGGAGAGACAGGGGAAGATAAATGAGAGAAAGGACAAAATCTAAAAGAGACAGAGAATAAGCTAAAAGACAATGAGACAAAAGGTGAGATAGGAGAGAAGAGAGAAAATAAAAAAAAAGAGGAGACAAGAAATACGAGACAGTGAGATAAGAGAAAATACAGGACAAGAGATAAAGATGGAAACACAAAGAATGGCAATAGCATAAAGGGCGATGCAAGAGTCAGAGAAAGAGATGAGAAGAGATAACATTGAGAGAGACAGGAGGGAGAGAGACGAAAAGCTTCAACTTGTGGTAGAAAGAATATTACTACCGTCAGTATCTAGGCAACCAGAAGGGACTTACGCTTACTCTAGTTCAGTTCTCATAACACTCTTCTGTATGATAAAGTCTTAGAGTAAGAAGTGAATATTAATGTAAAAAGGAAGTATTAGAGTAATAAAGTGAATATTAGAGTAAGGAATTGAGTATTGGAGTAAGAAAGTAAGTTTTAGAGTAAGAAAGTAAGTTTTAGAGTAAGAAAGTGAGTTTTAGAGTAAGAAAGTAAGTTTTAGAGTATGAAAGTAAGTTTTAGAGTAAGAAAGTAAGTTTTAGAGTAAGAAAGTAAGTTTTAGAGTAAGAAAGTAAGTTTTAGAGTAAGAAAGTAAGTTTTAGAGTATGAAAATGAGTTTTAGAGTAAGAAAGTAAGTTTTAGAGTAAGAAAGTAAGTTTTAGAGTATGAAAGTGAGTATTAGAGTAAGATAAGAAAGTGGGTATTAGAGTAATAAAGTGATTATTGAGAAAGAAAGTAAGTATTAAAGTAAAAAAGTGAGTAATTGAGTAAGAAAGTGAGTATTAGAGTAAGAAAGTAAGTATTAAAGCAAGAAAGTGAATATTAGAGTAAAGGAGTGAGTATTAGAGTAAGAAAGTGAGTATTAGAGCAAGAAAGGGAGTATTAGAGTAAGAAAATGAGTATTAGAGTAAAAAGGAAGTATTAGAGTAAGAAAGTGAATATTAGAGTAAAAGAGTGAGTATTAGAGTAAGAAAGTGAGCATTAAAGTAAGAAAGTGAGTATTAGACTAAGAAAGTGAGTATCAGAGTAAGAAAGTGAGTATTAGAGTAAGAAAGTGAGCATTAAAGTAAGAAAGTGAGTATTAGACTAAGAAAGTAAACATTAAATAAGATTTGAAAGTGTTGACAGTAAGTTTGCGAGTATTAAAATTAGAATGTGAGTATTAGTGTAAGGAAAATTAGGCACATGTTAGGGTCAGATAGGTACAGATTAGGGGTCAGATAGGTACAGATTAGGGGTCAGGAAGGTAGAGAAAAGGTACAGATAGGGGCAGGTACAGGTAGGGGCAGGTACAGGTAGGGGCAGGTACAGATAGGGGCAGGTACAGGTAGAGGGTGGTACAGGTAGGGGCAGGTACAGATAGAGGCAGGTACAGGTACGGGCAGGTACAGATAGGGGCAGGTACAGATAGGGGCAGGTACAGGTAGAAGCAGGTACAGATAGGGGCAGGTACAGGTAGAGGCAGGTACAGATAGGGGCAGGTACAGATAGGGGCAGGTACAGGTACGGGCAGGTACAGATAGGGGCAGGTACAGATAGGGGCAGGTACAGGTAGAGGGTGGTACAGGTAGAGGCAGGTACAGATAGGGGCAGGTACAGATAGGGGCAGGTACAGATAGGGGCAGGTACAGATAGGGGCAGGTACAGGTACGGGCAGGTACAGGTAGAGGGTGGTACAGGTACGGGCAGGTACAGGTAGAGGGTGGTACAGGTAGGGGCAGGTACAGATAGGGGCAGGTACAGATAGGGGCAGGTACAGATAGAGGGTGGTACAGATAGGGGCAGGTACAGATAGGGGCAGGTACAGGTAGGGGCAGGTACAGGTAGAGGGTGGTACAGGTAGGGGCAGGTACAGATAGGGGCAGGTACAGATAGGGGCAGGTACAGGTACGGGCAGGTACAGGTAGAGGGTGGTACAGGTAGGGGCAGGTACAGGTAGAGGGTGGTACAGGTAGGGGCAGGTACAGATAGGGGCAGGTACAGATAGGGGCAGGTACAGATAGAGGGTGGTACAGATAGGGGCAGGTACAGATAGGGGCAGGTACAGGTAGGGGCAGGTACAGATAGAGGGTGGTACAGGTAGTGGCAGGTACAGATAGGGGCAGGTACAGATAGGGGCAGGTACAGGTAGAGGGTGGTACAGGTAGTGGCAGGTACAGGTAGTGGCAGGTACAGGTAGAGGGTGGTACAGGTAGTGGCAGGTACAGATAGAGGGTGGTACAGGTAGGGGCAGGTACAGATAGGGGCAGGTACAGATAGGGGCAGGTACAGATAGGGGCAGGTACAGGTAGAGGGTGGTACAGGTAGTGGCAGGTACAGATAGGGGAAGGTACAGGTACGGGCAGGTACAGATAGGGGCAGGTACAGATAGGGGCAGGTACAGATAGGGGCAGGTACAGATAGCGGCAGGTACAGGTAGTGGCAGGTACAGGTAGAGGGTGGTACAGGTAGTGGCAGGTACAGATAGGGGCAGGTACAGGTAGAGGGTGGTACAGGTAGTGGCAGGTACAGGTAGTGGCAGGTACAGATAGGGGCAGGTACAGGTAGGGGCAGGTACAGATAGGGGCAGGTACAGGTAGAGGGTGGTACAGGTAGTGGCAGGTACAGATAGGGGAAGGTACAGGTAGAGGGTGGTACAGGTAGTGGCAGGTACAGGTAGGGGCAGGTACAGATAGAGGGTGGTACAGGTAGAGGGTGGTACAGGTAGTGGCAGGTACAGGTAGAGGGTGGTACAGGTAGTGGCAGGTACAGATAGGGGCAGGTACAGATAGAGGGTGGTACAGGTAGTGGCAGGTACAGATAGGGGCAGGTACAGATAGGGGCAGGTACAGGTAGAGGGTGGTACAGGTAGTGGCAGGTACAGATAGGGGCAGGTACGGGTAGGGGCAGGTACAGGTAGGGGGAGGGTCAGGTAGGGGCAGGTACAGGTAGGGGCAGGTACAGGTAGTGGCAGGTACAGATAGTGGCAGGTAGGGGCAGAGGCAGGTAGTGGCAGGTACAGGTAGTGGCAGGTATAGGTAGTGGCAGGTACAAGTAGTGGCAGAGGCAGGTAGTGGGGGCAGAGGCAGGTAGTGGCAGGTACAAGTAGTGGCAGAGGCAGGTAGTGGCAGGTACAGGTAGTGGCAGGTACAGGTACTGGCAGGTACAGGTAGTAGCAGGTACAGTTAGGAGCAGAGGCAGGTAGTGGCAGGTACAGGTAGTGGCAGGTACAGGTATGGGCAGAGGCAGGTACAGGTAGTGGCAGGTACAGGTAGTGGCAGGTACAGGTAGGGGCAGGTACAGGTAGTGGCAGGTACAGGTAGTGGCAGGTACAGGTAGGGGCAGGTACAGGTAGTGGCAGGTATAGGTAGTGGCAGGTACAAGTAGTGGCAGAGGCAGGTATGGGAGGTGCAGGTAGTGGCAGGTGCAGGTAGGGGCAGAGGCAGGTAGTGGCAGGTATAGGTAGTGGCAGGTACAGGTAGCGGCAGAGGCAGGTAGTGGCAGGTACATGTAGGGACAGAGGCAGGTACAGGTAGTGGCAGGTACAGATAGGGGCAGGTACAGGTAGGGGCAGGTACAGGTAGAGGCAGGTACAGTTAGAGGCAGGTACAGGTAGTGACAGGTAGTGGCAGGTACATGTAGTGGCAGAGGCAGATACAGGTATTGGCAGGTACAGGTAGTGTCAGAGGCAGGTACAGGTAGGGGCAGGTACAGTTAGGGGCAGGTACGAGTAGTGGCAGGTACAGGTAATGGCAGGTACAGGTAGTGGCAGGTACAGGTAGTGGCAGGTACAGGTAGTGGCAGGTACAGGTAGTGGCAGGTACAGGTAGTGGCAGGGGGAGGTAATGGCAGATACAGGTAGTGGTAGGTACAGGTGGTGGCAGGTACAGGTAGTGGCAGGTACAGGAAGTGACAGGTACAGGTAGTGGCAGGTACAGGTAGTGGCAGGTACAGGTAGTGGCAGAGGCAGGTACAGGTAGTGGCAGGTATAGGTAGTGGCAGGTACAGGTAGTGGCAGGTACATGTAGTGGCAGAGGCAGATACAGGTATTGGCAGGTACAGGTAGTGGCAGAGGCAGGTACAGGTAGGGGCAGGTACAGTTAGGGGCAGGTACGAGTAGTGGCAGGTACAGGTAATGGCAGGTACAGGTAGTGGCAGGTGCGAGTAGTGGCAGGTACAGGTAGTGGCAGGTACACGTAGTGGCAGGTACAGGTAGTGGCAGGGGGAGGTAATGGCAGATACAGGTAGTGGTAGGTACAGGTGGTGGCAGGTACAGGTAGTGGCAGGTACAGGAAGTGACAGGTACAGGTAGTGGCAGGTACAGGTAGTGGCAGGTACAGGAAGTGACAGAGGCAGATAGTGGCAGGTACAGGAAGGGGCAGGGGCAGGTAATGGCAGGTACAGGTAGTGACAGGTACAGGTAGTGGCAGAGGCAGATAGTGGCAGGTACAGGAAGGGGCAGAGGCAGATAGTGGCAGGTACAGGTAGTGGCAGGTACAGGTAGTGGCAGGTACAGGTAGTGACAGGTACAGGTAGTGGCAGGTACAGGAAGTGACAGGTACAGGTAGTGGCAGGTACAGGTAGTGGCAGGTACAGGAAGTGACAGAGGCAGATAGTGGCAGGTACAGGTAGTGGCAGGTACAGGTAGTGGTAGGTACAGGTAGTGGCAGGTACAGGAAGTGACAGGTACAGGTAGTGGCAGGTACAGGTAGTGGCAGGTACAGGAAGTGACAGAGGCAGATAGTGGCAGGTACAGGTAGTGGCAGAGGCAGGTACAGTTAGTGGCAGGTGCAGGTAGTGGCAGAGGCAGGTACAGGTAGTGGCAGGGACAGGTAGTGACAGGTACAGGTAGTGGCAGGTACAGGAAGTGACAGAGGCAGATAGTGGCAGGTACAGGTAGTGGCAGGTACAGGTAGTGGTAGGTACAGGTAGGGGCAGGTACAGGTAGTGGCAGGTACAGGTAGTGGCAGGTACAGGTAGTGGCAGAGGTAGGTACAGTTAGTGGCAGGTGCAGGTAGTGGCAGAGGCAGGTACAGGTAGTGGCAGGTACAGGTAGTGACAGGTAGTGGCAGATGCAGGTACAGGTTGTGGCAGGTACAGGTAGTGGCAGAGGCAGGTACAGGTAGTGGCAGGTATAGGTAGTGGCAGGTACAGGTAGTGGCAGGTACAGGTAGTGGCAGGTACATGTAGTGGCAGAGGCAGATACAGGTATTGGCAGGTACAGGTAGTGGCAGAGGCAGGTACAGGTAGGGGCAGGTACAGCTAGGGGCAGGTAGGAGTAGTGGCAGGTACAGGTAATGGCAGGTACAGGTAGTGGCAGGTACGAGTAGTGGCAGGTACAGGTAGTGGCAAGTACAGGTAGTGGCAGGTACGAGTAGTGGCAGGTACAGGTAGTGGCAGGGGCAGGTAATGGCAGATACAGGTAGTGGCAGAGGCAGATAGTGGCAGGTACAGGAAGGGGCAGAGGCAGATAGTGGCAGGTACAGGTAGTGGCAGGTACAGGTAGTGGTAGGTACAGGTATTGGCAGGTATAGGAAGTGACAGAGGCAGATAGTGGCAGGTGCAGGAAGGGGCAGGGGCAGGTAATGGCAGGTACAGGTAGTGACAGGTACAGGTAGTGGCAGAGGCAGATAGTGGCAGGTACAGGAAGGGGCAGAGGCAGATAGTGGCAGGTACAGGTAGTGGCAGGTACAGGTAGTGGCAGGTACAGGTAGTGACAGGTATAGGTAGTGGCAGGTACAGGAAGTGGCAGGTACAGGTAGTGGCAGGTACAGGTAGTGGCAGGTACAGGAAGTGGTAGGTACAGGTAGTGGCAGGTACAGGTAGTGGCAGGTACAGGAAGTGACAGAGGCAGATAGTGGCAGGTACAGGTAGTGGCAGGTACAGGAAGTGACAGAGGCAGACAGTGGCAGGTACAGGTAGTGGCAGAGGCAGGTACAGTTAGTGGCAGGTGCAGGTAGTGGCAGAGGCAGGTATAGGTAGTGGCAGGGACAGGTAGTGACAGGTACAGGTAGTGGCAGGTACAGGAAGTGACAGAGGCAGATTGTGGCAGGTACAGGTAGTGGTAGGTACAGGTAGGGGCAGGTACAGGTAGTGGCAGGTACAGGTAGTGGCAGGGACAGGTAGTGGCAGGTACAGGTAGTGGCAGAGGCAGGTACAGTTAGTGGCAGGTGCAGGTAGTGGCAGAGGCAGGTACAGGTAGTGGCAGGTATAGGTAGTGGCAGGGACAGGTAGTGGCAGGCACAGGTAGTGGCAGAGGCAGGTACAGGTAGTGGCAGGGACAGGTAGTGGCAGGTACAGGTAGTGGCAGAGGCAGGTACAGTTAGTGGCAGGTACAGGTATTGGCAGAGGCAGGTACAGGTAGGGTAGGTACAGTTAGGGGCAGGTACAGGTAGTGGCAGAGGCAGGTACAGGTAGGGGCAGAGGCAGATACAGGTAGGGCAGGTACAGTTAGTGGCAGGTACAGGTAGTGGCAGAGGCAGGTACAGGTAGGGCAGGTACAGTTAGGGGCAGGTACAGGTAGTGGCAGAGGCAGGTACAGGTAGGGGCAGAGGCAGGTACAGGTAGGGCAGGTACAGTTAGGGGCAGGTATGAGTAGTGGCAGAGGCAGGTACAGACAGTGGTAGGTACAGGTAATATTAGTTACAGGTAGGGGCAGGTAGAGGTAGGTGCAGGTACAGGTAGAGGCAGGTACAGGTAGTGGCAGGTACAGGTAGGTGCAGGTACAGGTACTAATAGGTACAGGTACTGATTGATACAGGTACTGAAAGGTACAGGTAGTGGCAGGTACAGACAGTGGTAGGTACAGGTAATATTAGTTACAGGTAGGGGCAGGTAGAGGTAGGTGCAGGTACAGGTAGAGGCAGGTACAGGTAGTGGCAGGTACAAGTAGTGGCAAAGGCAGGATGTGGTAGGTACAGGTAGTGGCAGGTACAGGTAGGTGCAGGTACAAGTAGAGGCAGGTACAAGTAGAGGCAGGTACAGGTAGTGGCAGGCACAGGTAGTGGCAGGTACAGGTAGTGGCAGGTACAGGTAGGGGCAGGTACAGGTAGGGGCAGGTACAGGTAGGAGCAAGTACAGGTAGGGGCAGGTACAGGTAGGGGCAGGTACAGGTAGGGGCAGGTACAGGTAGGGCAGGTACAGGTAGGGCAGGTACAGGTAGTGGCAGGTACAGGTAAGGGCAGGTACAGGTAAGGGCAGGTACAGGTAGTGGCAGGTACAGGTAAGGGCAGGTACAGGTAGGGCAGGTACAGGTAGTGGCAGGTACAGGTAGTGGCAGGTACAGGTAGTGGCAGGGACAGGTAGTGGCAGGTACAGGTAGTGGCAGAGGCAGGTACAGTTAGTGGCAGGTGCAGGTAGTGGCAGAGGCAGGTACAGGTAGTGGCAGGTATAGGTAGTGGCAGGGACAGGTAGTGGCAGGCACAGGTAGTGGCAGAGGCAGGTACAGGTAGTGGCAGGGACAGGTAGTGGCAGGTACAGGTAGTGGCAGAGGCAGGTACAGTTAGTGGCAGGTACAGGTATTGGCAGAGGCAGGTACAGGTAGGGTAGGTACAGTTAGGGGCAGGTACAGGTAGTGGCAGAGGCAGGTACAGGTAGGGGCAGAGGCAGATACATGTAGGGCAGGTACAGTTAGTGGCAGGTACAGGTAGTGGCAGGGGCAGGTACAGGTAGGGCAGGTACAGTTAGGGGCAGGTACAGGTAGTGGCAGAGGCAGGTACAGGTAGGGGCAGAGGCAGGTACAGGTAGGGCAGGTACAGTTAGGGGCAGGTATGAGTAGTGGCAGAGGCAGGTACAGACAGTGGTAGGTACAGGTAATATTAGTTACAGGTAGGGGCAGGTAGAGGTAGGTGCAGGTACAGGTAGAGGCAGGTACAGGTAGTGGCAGGTACAGGTAGGTGCAGGTACAGGTACTAATAGGTACAGGTACTGATTGATACAGGTACTGAAAGGTACAGGTAGTGGCAGGTACAGACAGTGGTAGGTACAGGTAATATTAGTTACAGGTAGGGGCAGGTAGAGGTAGGTGCAGGTACAGGTAGAGGCAGGTACAGGTAGTGGCAGGTACAAGTAGTGGCAAAGGCTGGATGTGGTAGGTACAGGTAGTGGCAGGTACAGGTAGGTGCAGGTACAAGTAGAGGCAGGTACAAGTAGAGGCAGGTACAGGTAGTGGCAGGCACAGGTAGTGGCAGGTACAGGTAGTGGCAGGTACAGGTAGGGGCAGGTACAGGTAGGGGCAGGTACAGGTAGGAGCAAGTACAGGTAGGGGCAGGTACAGGTAGGGGCAGGTACAGGTAGGGGCAGGTACAGGTAGGGGCAGGTACAGGTAGGGCAGGTACAGGTAGTGGCAGGTACAG
>CAUDMG010001691.1:2532500-2575000 GCA_958450375.1 Homarus gammarus
TATAACACCATCCATCGTCACTACATATAACATCATCCATCATCACTACATATAACACCATCCATCGTCACTACATATAACACCACCCATCATCACTACATATAACAACATCTATCATCACAACATATAACACCATCCATCATCACTACATATAACACTACCCATCATCACTACATATAACACCATCCATCATCACTACATATAACATCATCCATCATCACTACATATAACACCATCCATCGTCACTACATATAACACCACCCATCATCACTACATATAACAACATCTATCATCACAACATATAACACCATCCATCATCACTACATATAACACTACCCATCATCACTACATATAACACCATCCATCACCACTACATATAACACCATCCATCATCACTACATATAACATCATCCATCGTCACTACATATAACACCACCCATCATCCCTACATATAACACCATCCATCATCACTACATATAACACTACCCATCATCACTACATATAACACCATTCATCACCACTACATATAACACCATCCATCATCACTACATATAACATCATCCATCGTCACTACATATAACACCACCCATCATCACTACATATAACAACATCTATCATCACAACATATAACACCATCCATCATCACTACAGATCGGTAAAGTAGTTTCCGAGGTTCTCGTGCGGACACACACACAAACAGACATACTTCTTTGTTATATATATATATATATATATATATATATATATATATATATATATATATATATATATATATATATATATATATCTATATATATATATATATATATATATATATCTATATATATATATCTATATATATATATATATCTATATATATATATATATATATATATCTATATATATATATATATATATATATATATATATATATATATATATATATATATATCTGAAGGAAGTATTATGTAATATTTATTATCAACTGGGATAGTACACATAGCGTGGTGGTAATATGAGCATATTGAAAAACATAAATGTGATAAGGGAGGGAAGCAGTACAACAAGGGTTGAACAAGAGGACAGAGCTGATCAGGATTATGTCTAGTTGTTAAATATATTGTTTGCAATGTTATTTTCGTATCTACCTACATGATAATTTCTGATAAAACTGGATTTGATGGTACAATAAAAGCAGATATATATATATATATATATAGTAGCTGTTACAAAAACATATTAATTCATAGACAGTGTAGTGTAGGGAGAGGTACAAGTAGTGGTAGGTATAGGTAGGTACTGGTAGTGACAGGTACAGGTAGGGGCAGGTACAGGTAGGTGCAGGTACAGATAGGGGCAGGTACAAGTGGGGGCAGGTACAGGTAGTGGTAGGTACAGGTAGGGATAGGTACAGGTAGGTGCAGGTACAGGTAGGGGCAGGTACAGGTAGGGGCAGGTACAGGTAGGGATAGGTACAGGTAGGTGCAGGTACATGTAGTGGCAGGTAGAGGTAGGTGGCAGGTACAGGTGGGGGCAGGTACAGGTAGTGGTAGGTAGAGGTCGGTGCAGGTACAGGTAGGGGCAGGTACAGGTAATGGCAGGTGTAGGTAATGGCAGGTGTAGGTACAGGTAGGTGCAGGTTCAGGTAGGTGCAGGTACAGGTGGGAGCAGGTACAGTTGGTGGTAGGTAGGGGCAGGTACAAGTAAGGGCAGGTACTGGTAGGAGCAGGTATAGGTACTGAAAGGTACAGGTAGTGGTAGGTACAGGTAGTGGTAGGTACAAATAGGGTCAGGTACAGGTAGTGGCAGGGTACAGGTACGGGGTGGGGGGAGTGGGAGGTACCTGAGCGGGCAGGGGGTCGAGCTAGGGGGCTGCGCCTGGCCCTCACTAGGCAGGAGTTTGCCCTGCGCGTGCCGGCTGCCGTCCTCGCTTTTTCTGTGGGCCTCTTGCGCTGCCGACCTGCCCGGGTGCCTCAGTCACTCGGCAGGCAGGCCCGCAGCCACTCCCTCCCCGGCAAGCTAGCTGCCTCCCTCACTAACACCCCACCACCACCACTACCACCACCACCACAACCTCGCACCGCCGCTACTACTACTGTCACCACCTTGGCCTGCACCTCACGTGCACGCAAACACCACTCCTCTTTAACCTGGTTCCTGAGTGTACCTGGTGTGCTGTGTGACCTACCTAGTGTGACCTGTTGTCGTAGGTGTTGATTGCCCCCGGTTGGAGGTGTGGGCTCGTATGACCTGGTAGTTTGTGTGGTGCTTCATATATACACTGTAGTTAACGTGTGCTCACTATGTGTGAACCTTGTTGACGACTTGCACCTCGGCTGAATCCTTCATCTGGTAAAAAAGAAAAGAATACAAGAGACCCGTTTGAAAACCAATATACGTTGAACATTAATAAAGGTGATATCCAGGAGGTGAGACAAACCCGAACGTCGTCAACAACATGATGTTATCCTGATAGTTTTTGAGTCAAGATAATCAATAATATTAATAATAAAAATGATGCAGAAATTATGTTGATAGCAGACGCTTGAATCCTTTATAGTTTTGGATTGCCATAAGAACTAATTAAGAAAATATAATTACATATCGTTACCCGCTGATTTAGTCAACACCGCTCTCAAGACAGTCCAAAAATCATCAGTGCCCCCGACTCCCGCTCTCTGTGAAGGCGTCCACCCCTCGTCACCATGGGGGATGAGGGAGAGAAGTTCTACGATGAGGAGGTAAGTCAGTTTACCCCTCCACCCCCTCCCCTCCCCTTGCCATGTTGTGATGACTGGCACTTGTGAGGAGCTATTATGGCTCTTGCAGTAAGGTTGTTGTCTGATGTAACAAGCCGGGCCAGGCTGTAGCAGGCCACACCATGAAGCTGGCTGAGCTGGAAACTGGCCACACCATGAAGCTGGCCAGGCTGTTAACTGGCCACACCATAAAGCTAGTTGAGATTATTAATCTAACTACACCATTGAGGTGACCGACCACCCAGTAAACTGATCTCTGGTCACACCATTAGATTGTCAATCCTTTAAGTTTACCGGACGAATAACTTGGAGAAACCGTTAAGGTAGCTGGGCTCTCAGGTTTACCGGACCTTTAACCTGGTCAGATTATTATACTGGTCAGATCCTCAGGCTGCCTAAACCATTAAACTGGTTTAGGCAGGGACCACAGCTGGTGGTCATCTACCTCACGCCCCTGGTGGTGGTGTGTGGCACAGCTTCTTTGTCTCACTGAAATGTTATGGTCTATTAGTAAGATGTTATCGTATGGCAGTATATATATATATATATATATATATATATATATATATATATATATATATATATATATATATATATATATATATATATATATATTGCAAGGGGTAAGAAACAGAGGTAGCAGTGATGAGTCATTTATAACAAACAATGGTATAAATAGATCTTTAACTCGATCACACGACGTAGGACAGCGCGTCTCACTTGGCTGGTGCGTCTGTCTCTCGCAGCCACTCGTCATGGGAGCCAACATCAACATAACTGGTTTATTTATATTGGCGTAAACACACACACACACACACGTGTATACAACAACCATCACCTGGCATCCCGCCGGGAGGAAATTACCTGCTCTGCTGCATTAATAAACTGCTCACCTGAGACCCCTGTACACGCACGCCCCCGGATGTGGGCATAGTGTGTGGGATAACGCCAGCAAGTGTTGCCTTCCTGTATTGTGTTACGGATAAGGCTAACTGAGCACGGTTAAGATACTCGTAGATTTAGCTTTTGTTGTAGATGTACACCCACTAAAAAATTAGTCGGCACCCTTACGGCGTGATACAATATGACATGGGTACCGAATAATTTTTTGTAGGTGTACAGTTAGTCAGATTAATAGTAACACCACAGCTGCTATAATGAGTAGTCTGCAACCACCAATCTCACGCACTGTACATCACTACCTCTTACAAAAACACTATAACTTCCTCGCCCAAATATGAATAAAAATAATCATAACTCAGACCACAATAACCATTATCTAGTCAAAATCCCATGAACACTCAATACCACAGCTAAAACTTTGAATACCACAACCTCCAAGACAACTACCACAGCCATTATTTAAACCACCACTTCCACACTCAGAACTACAACTACTGTAAAACCTCAACAAGAACACGACGTTGAAATCCAAAATCAATTCACCTCAACCCCACAAACAAAACACAAAAGAGCCAATATCATACAGCACCACCTCTACTACCGCTTGCCTCAATAATAATAATAATAATAATAATAATAATAAAATTATTGATAAAGATGCTTAAGCTAAACTTGTCTATTACACAATCACAATGCAATTTACGTGTCAGCCCAGGACATCAATCACCCACGTGAGCTCTGTGTCACATCATCCACAGGTCGAGATAGGAGAGGTGCGTCACCACTATGGTCTGGATATTTGTGAACCAGTTGAGTTTTTTCTTTTTTTTTTTACTCCAGACCGATTGGGGGGGGGGGGGGGGTGGTAATATTACTAGTGCTTGGCTCACGCCGGATGTCAGTCACGCGTTGTCTCCTCAATGTTGATTCGAACCTTTGGCTAATGGAGTGTCAGCACATTACAATGACCACTCATCCACAATCCGTTAAAAATTATGGTAGTGAAGTTTATTGATCAAGAGACTCACTGTACAGTACTGGAAATAAGCGATGTTGGACGATCCTTAGTTGAAAAATTGAATTATTATTTACTGTTGTTTTTAGAGAGTTTATCTACTGTATATAAGAAGTTTCCTCTGAGAAGAAAATATAATTGGTAAATAATTATATATTCACGGATAATCCTGTAAATATATTTTTTATGGCGAAGACATTACAATTAAAATAAAATAAAAATACTCGTAGTTGTTATCCTTATGATTATTTTGGGTAAAGTTGGACTGAATCGGCTGGATTGTCCAATTAACCAGGCCGTTCACATATATTTATTATTTGGGTTTAAGTAACGAAACCCAAACTGTAGTTCCTTGTTTTATTATAAAAGGATTGTATCTATAATTCCTGAGTGTAGATCGACCGTAAGTTCCACTGTATATGAGTGAATGAGAAAGGGACGGCGTTTATGTAATATAAACGTTAGATCACGTCCTTACGATATAAGTTGCTGTGAGTGACTCATGAGTAGTGACCCATCGAGGGAGAATGGTATGGGTACGTCGTTCCCCCTCGAGGGAAGACGGAGCCATCCACTGCGGCTCTCAAATAACGTCTTCCTCTAGTCAAGGGTATCAAACTACTGCTCGCTTCAGGTGGCCGGAGAGCCGGCTACTTATGCCTTTACTCAGCATAGTATGACGCAGCTTCCCGTGGGCACACCTTATCACGTGCATTGAACATGTCACCTCATAGCCAGTGGAAAGTTGCAGGGTGGTGAATCTGAATATATTATCAGATGTATTGACCCATTTATATAATATATTCTGTTGATGAGACGGGCCCATTACAGGACGCAGGTGTGGTGACCCCGCACCTCACCCTGCAGGACACCAGCCGGCCTGTGTGGATACTGACGCACAGTACTGGTGGTCATCTAACGCTTCTACTTACATAAAAATATTTTTGAAAGGGGTTAAAGGTTGATAAAAGTGGAGGAAAGAAGAGTAAAAGACGAGGTAAAAAAGTGAAGTGAAAATGAAACAAGAATACTGCATGTTTATGTTCGATGGCAAATATTTACTTTGCAGACGCGTCTGGGCGCGGATTCACACGACGAATATTTCACGCAGTTGAACACATAAGAAATCTTCAAACTACTGGCATTCACTTTCAGTTAAATTCCTAGTTATAACATCAAAAACATAACACCAAATACCAAAACTGTTTAAACTAGATGCACTCACTTGTCAACGGACAGGGAATGAAACAAAAGTACAAAATCATTTCTGATTTTTTTTATATGCAACAACAAACTCGAGTCTTGGTACAGTATTATGTTGTTGTTGTTTTGAAATGCTATTTTTTTTTGTATTTACCTTACGACAGATACTTAGTTACAGTCTTC
Source organism: Homarus gammarus (assembly GCA_958450375.1). Lineage (NCBI taxonomy): Eukaryota > Metazoa > Arthropoda > Malacostraca > Decapoda > Nephropidae > Homarus > Homarus gammarus. The sequence continues at coordinate 2,538,543 of CAUDMG010001691.1, forward strand.
CAATTGAATTACGAAAGAAAGCCAACGTAAGAACTTTCATGAATCTGAGCTCTGGTGTACACTGGGTAGTGGCGTCCCGAAGGGTACACCCAGTGCCCCTACGCCTTTTGTGACGCTCGGTTCTATATATGGCGGAATTTTTGCCTCGGCGTAAACACAACAGACTATTTTGTTTGTATGATTCAATGTCAAGGATTGTTTATTTTGACAGTGGGGCCAGAGAAGGTGTAAAGGTTTAAAGATGTGTGGGGATGGGGGGGGTATTGAAGTGTGTGAGTGGTGTGTTCTAGTATACCCTCTATAGGTTGAGTGTGGGAGGTCACCTATGACTGACTGGGCTCAGGTATTACAGTACTGTACCTTGACTGATGTTCCTGTTGCCAATTCCCCACACAGTATACAGCTGGGGTACAGATACAATTAAGAACAGTATATCTCTCAACTGACTAGCCTAACTTATAGTGACTGACTGAGTTACCTGATTCACTGAAAGAAATTCTTGTTTGCCTCTCGCTGACCGGCTCGGTTACTCTCACAGGGGGTCGGTTACTCTCGCAGGGGGTCGGTTACTCTCACAGAATATTGGTCACTAACACACACGAGGTCAATAATTGTACATGAAGTCGATGATTTTAACAGGTCATCGCTAAGTCGCTCAAAAGATCAGTAATAATTAATAAAACCTTTCCACGCTAACCTGGCCCATAGGCCCCGCCCCTCTTCTATACTTATAGCTGATTGGCTCATAGAAAATTCAAACTAAATGTGTTCACAATTGGTAAACAGACCTGTTGTGATCTAAAGTAATGTTAAATATCTGGACTATCAATAATGCAAATCATTTCAAGGCATTAGCACTTCAGAGGATGTTCGAAAATTTTAAATATTTATCATAAAAGGTCGTTCAAGTTGTTTGGGATTACTGGCCTCTTCGCCGTTAGGCTATTTCGGCCGAAGCTGATTGGTTGGTCTTCTTTTTTTTCTTTGTTCTTCTTTTGGTTTGTACTTTCCATTCTTCTTCTTCCTGGTCTTCTACTTTCTGGTCTTCTTCTTTCTGGTCTTTTGGTAGGTTGTTTTCGTACACATCAATATACGATGTTAGAGATAGTGTAATGTATTCGGGTTTTTTTTGTTTATTCTTGTCTTGGTTGTTCATTTCTTTTTCTTGTTCTTCGTCTTCGTTATCAGGTTCTTGATTGTTCTTTTCTTGTTCGTTTTTGTCTTGTTTCTTCTTTTCTTGTTTGTTTTGGTCTTGCTTGTTTTTTTCTAGAGTCTTGACTGCAAGGAGGCCCTCCTTGTAAGTCAATTTTTCTTTCGCCCGCAGCCTGGCCACCCTGCACTCCTCCCTCCACTTGGGACAAAGCCGGTCGGAGGAGGAGTGAGGGCCACCACAAGCCGCGCACTTCTTAACGGCCGCCTGGCAGTCAGCGTCGGTGTGGCCGGGTGCCCCGCAGCTTGAGCACACCTCGCGAGCACGACACTTCCTCGCCAGATGGCCATACTTCTGGCAATTGTAGCAGCGAGTGGGTTTTTGCTGGTGAGGTTTTACTGGGATTTTCTCCCAACCCAGTATAACGGAGCTAGGAAGTTCCTTAGGAAAACCAACCAGGGCAGTTGTGCTGGTCAGCTTCCTAAGTACTGAGAGCTGATCTCCAATCAGCTCGGCAAGTTCGTCTTTCTCGAGATACTCAATTTCAGTGTGGGAAATGACTCCCAAAACTAAGTTATCCTGAAGTAAGGCGTCAAACATGACGTCGACTCCATTGATAATCGTTCGGTGGGGTAATTTGTGGGCCTGCCCCCATTCCTCGAAGGTGATGACAAGGGTACCGCCTTTACTGCGGACGACCCCTGTCACCCCCTTGAGTCCGATGTGGTCAAAAAAATCTTTAATCACAAGAAGATTGAGTTTCTTGCGCGAAGGGTGCTCGACCGGAATCAGTCTCACAACCTTCGCCTGGGCTAGGGTGAACATGGTCACGCGGTACCTCGGGGGGAAGGAGCGGGGAGCCGGGAGAACCTACCTCGCCGAGGTTCAGTTCTCAAGTGGGAAAGGTCGTTCAAGTTGTTTGGAATTACTGGCCTCTTCGCCGTTAGGCTATTTCGGCCGAAGCTGATTGGTTGCACTTCCTTTTTTTGTTGGTTCTTCTTTTAGTTTTTACTTTCCATTCTTCTTCTTGTTCTTCGTCTTCGGGTTTTTTTGGTTTATTCTTGTCTTGGTTGTTCATTTCTTCTTCTTGTTCTTCGTCTTCTTCTTCTTTCTGGTCTTCTACGTTATCAGGTTCTTGATTGTTCTTTTCTTGTTCGTTTTTGTCTTGTTTGTTCTTTTCTTGTTTGTTTTGGTCTTGCTTGTTTTTTTCTAGAGTCTTGACTGCAAGGAGAGCCTCCTTGTAAGTCAATTTTTCCTTAGCCCGCAGCCTGGCCACCCTGCACTCCTCCCTCCACTTGGGACAATGCCGATCGGAGGAGGAGTGAGGGCCACCACAAGCCGCGCACTTCTTAACGGCCGCCTGGCAGTCAGCGTCGGTGTGGCCGGGTGCCCCGCAGCTGGAGCACACCTCGCGAGCACGACACTTCCTCGCCAGATGGCCATACTTCTGGCACTTGTAACAACGAGTGGGTCTTTGCTCGTATGGTTTTACTGGGATTTTCTCCCAACCCAGTAAAACGGAGCTAGGAAGTTCCTTAGGAAAACCAACAAGGGCAGTTGTGCTGGTCAGCTTCCTAAGGATTGTGAGCTGATCTCCGATCAGCTCAGCAAGCTCTTCTTTGTCGAGATGTTCAATTTCTTTGTGGGAAATTACTCCCAAAACGAGGTTATCCTGAGGGCAGGCTTGAGGTAGGATGCTGACTGTATTGAGTTTTCTAAGGTGTTCTAATTGCCGAGCCTGTCCCCACTCAGCGAAGGTGACGATGAGGGTACCGCTGACACTCCGGACGACACCTGTCACCCCCGTGATATGGTAGCAGTCAAAAAATTTTCTCAAAACAAGGAGATTGAGTTCCTTGCGCGAAGGGTTACTGACCGGAATCAGTCTAACGACCTTCGCCTGGTCAAAGGTGAACATGGTCACGCGGTACCTCGGGGGGAAGGAGCGGGGAGCCGGGAGGACCTACCTCGCCGAGGTTCAGTTCTCAAGTGGAAAGGTCGTTATAAATATGCGCTTATATACGGCAGTCAGGGGTGGGAGGGGGGGGGGGGGCAGAGATAAAATGCTCAGGGGAACCAATCGGCTATTTGTAGCTATAGACGAGGGGCGGGGCTTATGGGCCAGCTTAGCTTGGAAATACTACTGTATAGTCGTATAAAAATTATTTAATCGCAACAAAAAATCAACACATTTCATAGGAACGTTGGTATAAAATTTGCCGCGTAAAATTTTGTATAAAGTTTGACGTCTGAGATTCTTAAGTAAAGGTAAACTTTTCCCCGTAACTTGGGCGCTGTACAGGTGACGGACTTGTTGACAACCGCATACAGTTATGTAATATTCGGTCAAGTCAGTTTAGGTAAGTTCTTGAATTGGGTTGGATTAAGTTAGGTTCGGTTTGGTGAATTTTACATACTGAAGGTTATGTTTGCTGTTAGATTAAGTGAGGTTTAGCATACGTTTGGTGTTAAATTAGGCGAGGTGAGATTAGAATAGGTTAATCGTTAACTTAGGTGTGGTTAACATAGATTAGATAATATTTTTAAATTTGGTTAGGGTAGCTGTTAGATTAGGTGTGGTTAGCGTTGGTTAGGGCATTTTAGTTAAGGTCAAGTTAGTTTACCCCCGGGGTTAACTTAAGTTAACTTAATTTACTTTTAATTAAAACTGTTATTATTAAATAATTTTAATGTGAGCCTCGTTTACATCGCTAACATACATACATACATACATACACACACACACACACACACACACACACACACACACATACATACATCAGGTCAGATACTGTATGTTGTGTGTCGGAAGGTAAAATATTCCCTGAAAGTGTAGGATTAACACCACCACCAACTCCAGGACACAACACACCCAGTGTAACCACTAGCGTCGGGACAAGCGTCGGGGCCAACTACAGAATGTAAAATCCCCTACAACAACTCTAGGGAGTCGCCCACAACTCTAGGGAGTCGCCCACAACTCTAGGGAATCACCCACATCTCTAGGGGGTCACCCACATCTCTAGGGAGTCACCCACAACTCTAGGGGGTCGCCCACAACTCTAGGGGGTCGCCCACAACTCTAGGGGGTCGCCCACAACTCTAGGGGGTCGCCCACAACTCTAGGGGGCTGCCCACAACTCTAGGGGGTCGCCCACAACTCTAGGGGGTCGCCCACAACTCTAGGGGGTCGCCCACAACTCTAGGGGGCCGCCCACAACTCTAGGAAGTCACCCACAACTCTAGGAAGTCACCCACAACTCTAGGGGATCGCCCACAACTCTAGGGGATCGCCCACAACTCTAGGGGATCGCCCACAACTCTAGGGGATCGCCCACAACTCTAGGGGGTCGCCCACAACTCTAGGGGGTCGCCCACAACTCTAGGGTGTCGCCCACAACTCTAGGGTGTCGCCCACAACTCTAGGGGGTCGCCCACAACTCTAGGGGGTCGCCCACAACTCTAGGGGGTCGCCCACAACTCTAGGGGGTCGCCCACAACTCTAGGGGGTCGCCCACAACTCTAGGGGGTCGCCCACAACTCTAGGGGGCCGCCCACAACTCTAGGAAGTCACCCACAACTCTAGGGGGTCGCCCACAACTCTAGGGGATCGCCCACAACTCTAGGGGATCGCCCACAACTCTAGGGGGTCGCCCACGACTCTAGGGGGTCGCCCACAGCTCTAGGGGGTCGCCCACAACTCTAGGGTGTCGCCCACAACTCTAGGGTGTCGCCCACAACTCTAGGGGGTCGCCCACAACTCTAGGGAGTCGCCCACAACTCTAGGGGGTCGCCCACAACTCTAGGGGGCCGCCCACAACTCTAGGAAGTCACCCACAACTCTAGGGGGTCGCCCACAACTCTAGGGGGTCGCCCACAACTCTAGGGGGTCGCCCACAACTCTAGGGGGTCGCCCACAACTCTAGGGGGTCGCCCACAACTCCAGGGGGTCGCCCACAACTCTAGGGGGTCGCCCACAACTCTAGGGGGTCGCCCACAACTCTAGGGGGTCGCCTACAACTCTAGGGGGTCGCCCACAATAAAAGGGGTTCACCCCCTTCGGAAAACAGGACAACTTCTGGGAAAATCCCAGGGAGGAAACACGAGGATAACAAGTTTTGGCGACAACTTGCACGAAACCCCGGGAGCAACAACAGCGTCGGTGCAATATATGTGTCTGCAGGATGGTGGGGAGGGAGGGTGGAGCCTGCCCGTGGGATGCGAGGAAGCAAGCAAACTAGGCCTTCAGGCACCAAGTTGCACACCAGGGCTCGCTGGACTAGATATTAAATCTTTGCAGGCTCTAGCTTGCAACCAGTGATCGTGCCAGGATGCGAGGATGCAACCAAACTGGAATCTTAGTATCCAATATCCATGTTGCACTGGACCTGTTAAGCAGGTTATTAATGTGTGCAGGCTCTCGGTTGCAACTAATGACCGTGTCAGGGACTCTTACACTCCAGGTCGCGCAGTTTCTATTAGGTCTTAAGTTGTGCAGCTAGGGAAGAGGCAGTGACCTGACATGGCCCTCACACTCGGTCTCCAGGTACCCGATCACCGCCAGCACGAACAGAACACTTGGTGTCTCCCTCCACCCGGAACTCTTCCAGGCGGACGTTCGCCAGCCTCCTGCTTCAATGCTGCTATTCGACGGTGTGAAACTCCGATCTTGGAGATAAGAGTCACCTTCCCTGTCGGAGATAATCATGATGACGTCAGAGAAATACTGAAACGCAAGTCATCATCATCGATTACCTTGGTCGTCTCTTTCCCAATTAACTCGAACATGAAAAAGAACCACGATGTAGACGCTGACGTAGACTCTACTCGTAGACGCTAATACTGACGCCGAAGTAGACGTCGACGTAGACTTTAGACGTAGACGCTAATACCGACGCCGAAGTAGACGCTGGCGTAGACTCTGCTCGTAGACGCTAATACCGACGCCGAAGTAAACGCTTACGTAGACAGTAATACCGACGCCGAAGCAGACGCTGAAGCAGACAAACTCAGACACCGACGCAAGAGGAAGAATATTTCCTCCTTTACTTCCCACAGGGGAATTAAATCATCTAATGTCTTTCCTATGTTGTTAAGTTCACTGAAGATCTTAATAATTGTTGCTAGGACCACTGATAAACACAAAGGCCTGGTCGGGGGTGTTGCTAGGACCACTGATAAACACAAAGGCCTGGTCGGGAGTGTTGCTAGGACCACTGATAAACACAAAGGCCTGGTCGGGAGTGTTGCTAGGACTACTGATAAACGCAAAGGCCTGGTCGGGAGTGTTGCTAGGACCACTGATAAACACAAAGGCCTGGTCGGGGGTGTTGCTAGGACCACTGATAAACACACAGGCCTGGTCGGGGGTGTTGCTAGGACCACTGATAAACACAAAGGCCTGGTCGGGGGTGTTGCTAGGACCACTGATAAACACAAAGGCCTGGTCGGGGGTGTTGCTAGGACCACTGATAAACACAAAGGCCTGGTCGGGAGTGTTGCTAGGACCACTGATAAACACAAAGGCCTGGTCGGGGGTGTTGCTAGGACCACTGATAAACACACAGGCCTGGTCGGGAGTGTTGCTAGGACCACTGATAAACACAAAGGCCTGGTCGGGGGTGTTGCTAGGACCACTGATAAACACACAGGCCTGGTCGGGAGTGTTGCTAGGACCACTGATAAACACAAAGGCCTGGTCGGGGGGTGTTGCTAGGACCACTGATAAACACAAAGGCCTGGTCGGGAGTGTTGCTAGGACCACTGATAAACACACAGGCCTGGTCGGGAGTGTTGCTAGGACCACTGATAAACACACAGGCCTGGTCGGGAGTGTTGCTAGGACCACTGATAAACACACAGGCCTGGTCGGGAGTGTTGCTAGGACCACTGATAAACACAAAGGCCTGGTCGGGAGTGTTGCTAGGACCACTGATAAACACACAGGCCTGGTCGGGGGTGTTGCTAGGACCACTGATAAACACACAGGCCTGGTCGGGAGTGTTGCTAGGACCACTGATAAACACAAAGGCCTGGTCGGGAGTGTTGCTAGGACCACTGATAAACACACAGGCCTGGTCGGGAGTGTTGCTAGGACCACTGATAAACACAAAGGCCTGGTCGGGAGTGTTGACAGGACCACTGATAAACACACAGGCCTGGTCGGGAGTGTTGCTAGGACCACTGATAAACACAAAGGCCTGGTCGGGAGTGTTGCTAGGACCACTGATAAACACACAGGCCTGGTCGGGAGTGTTGCTAGGACCACTGATAAACACAATGGCCTGGTCGGGAGTGTTGCTAGGACCACTGATAAACACAATGGCCTGGTCGGGAGTGTTGCTAGGACCACTGATAAACACAAAGGCCTGGTCGGGAGTGTTGCTAGGATCCTTAAAGTGTTGCTAGGACAACCGATATCGCTTTATTATCGTGCCAAAAAATACCGATAACGCTGTTGTATCATGCGGAAATATACCGATAACGCTGTTGTATTAAATCACACCGAGATATGCCGATAATGCTGAAGTATTTTCTGCAGAATCACTGAGAGCATTTTGGTGCTATTTTCAGAATTACCCGCAGAATTAGGCTGAATATTTGGATCATTGAAGAAATTAATTACCGTACTGAGATTAACCAAATAAATGTAATCATCATGTTAAGAATCGGCGGGAAATACTTAATAAGAATCGCGAATGTAATTGTCATGAAATCCCGAAAATAATTAATTATCTTAATCACAGGATATCAATTTGAGAATCGTCGAATCTATGTAATTATCATATTAAAAATCACCTAATATATATTTATTGTCAAGTTAAGAATCACTAAAAATCTTTCATTATAGCAGAATCACCGAATTGATTTAACCCACTTAAGACCCTCAAGTTAAAATAATGATTCTCGGTGCCATACGTAATATATTTATCTACTGAGAATACTTTTAGAATATGTATACAAAGCTGCCGAGATATACCAGGGGAGGTATATCGATATATCACTGTATATATATATATATGAGAGGAATATACCCACCTAAGACTATAGCTGTACTATAAGAATGACAACCACGACACGGAACTTAATCGTCTCTGTTGAGGAACTTTGGGCAAATATTCTGAATGTTTTATATATCAGTTACCTAAGATATATACCGATAGATATTCTGATCACGGTGGAGCGCGACAACACGATCCAACAGACGGACTGACATACACGTTTTTTTCATCGGCCGTGCGAGGGATAAATATTAACATAGGAGTCTTGGGGAAAATACACCTCCCCAAAATAATGAATTGCCGAGAGCGTAAATACAGGCTGTTACCATGACAACCTCGTTAATATTATAGTACAATGGGGGTGGTTGTGATGGCTGGTGGTGGTAGTTAGGTGCTTGTAGCTGGTAGTGAGGGGTGGGGGGGGGGGGGAGAGCGGTGTTGGGGGCAGGTTGTCTTAGTGTGGTTGAATGTCACAGCCGTCGGGGAGATGGTATTGCTAGTTACACATACCAAGGTACAGTGGTGCTAGTTACGCATAACAGGGTACAGTGGTGCTAGTTACGCATAACAAGGTACAGTGGTGCTAGTTACGCATAACAGGGTACAGTGGTGCTAGTTACACATACCAGGGTACAGTGGTGCTAGTTACGCATAACAGGGTACAGTGGTGCTAGTTACGCATAACAGGGTACAGTGGTGCTAGTTACGCATACCAGGGTACAGTGGTGCTAGTTACGCATAACAGGGTACAGTGGTGCTACTTACACATACCAGGGTACAGTGGTGCTAGTTACGCATAACAGGGTACAGTGGTGCTAGTTACGCATACCAGGGTACAGTGGTGCTAGTTACGCATACCAGGGTACAGTGGTGCTAGTTACGCATAACAGGGTACAGTGGTGCTAGTTACACATACCAGGGTACAGTGGTACTAGTCACACATACCAGGGTACAGTGGTGCTAGTTACACATACCTGGGTACAGTGGTGCTAGTTACACATACCTGGGTACAGTGGTGCTAGTCACACATACCAGGGTACAGTGGTGCTAGTTACACATACCAGGGTACAGTGGTGCTAGTTAAACATACCAAGGTACAGTGGTGCTAGTTACACATACCTGGGTACAGTGGTGCTAGTCACACGTACCAGGGTACAGTGGTGCTAGTTACACATACCAGGGTACAGTGGTGCTAGTTACACATACCAAGGTACAGTGGTGCTAGTTACACATACCAGGGTACAGTGGTGCTAGTTACACATACCAGGGTACAGTGGTGCTAGTTACACATACCCAAGGTGCAGTGGTGCTAGTTACACATACCAGGGTACAGTGGTGCTAGTTACACATACCAGGGTACAGTGGTGCTAGTTACACATACCAGGGTACAGTGGTGCTAGTTACACATACCCAAGGTACAGTGGTGCTAGTTACACATACCAAGATACAGTGGTGCTAGTTACACATACCAAGATACAGTGGTGCTAGTTACGCATACCGGGGTACAGTGGTGCTAGTTACACATACCCAAGGTACAGTGGTGCTAGTTACACATACCAAGGTACAGTGGTGCTAGTTACACATACCAAGGTACAGTGGTGCTAGTTACACATACCAGGTTACAGTGGTGCTAGTTACGCATACCGGGGTACAGTGGTGCTAGTTACACATACCCAAGGTACAGTGGTGCTAGTTACACATACCAAGGTACAGTGGTGCTAGTTACACATACCAGGTTACAGTGGTGCTAGTTACGCATAACAGGGTACAGTGGTGCTAGTTACGCATAACAGGGTACAGTGGTGCTAGTTACGCATACCAGGGTACAGTGGTGCTAGTTACACATACCAGGGTACAGTGGTGCTAGTTACACATACCAGGGTACAGTGGTGCTAGTTACACATACCAGGGTACAGTGGTGCTAGTTACACATACCATGGTACAGTGGTGCTAGTTACACATACCTGGGTACAGTGGTGCTAGTTACGCATAACAGGATACAGTGGTGCTAGTTACGCATAACAGGGTACAGTGGTGCTAGTTACGCATAACAGGGTACAGTGGTGCTAGTTACACATACCAGGGTACAGTGGTGCTAGTTACACATACCAGGGCACAGTGGTGCTAGTTAAACAAACAAAGGTGTAAATAACTCTGGGCTTAAACCTTTGTGTGATTATATATTATAATTTAAAACAAATAATTAAACTAGAATAAACCATCTATATATATTTACAACAATACTTATTTTAACATCACAGGTGTTAAACGCATTTATCAATAGAGGGAGGATAGATAATTACACCTGTTAATTGATAATATAATGCGAGTCTCCTGCTGCATCAACACAGACGAATTATAAAACCCACTTGTTAGTAAAAATGGCTGCAAGAAATTCAACCTCAGTAAAAATGGCAGAGGAACTAAAAAGCTTTGATCAATAGAATGTGTTCCGTGAGAGATACGTGAGAGACAGAGGAAGGGAGACAGAGGTAGGGAGACATGAGAGACAGGAAGGGAGACATGAGAGACAGAGGAAGGGAGACATGAGAGACAGAAAAAGGGAGAAGCAGTCATCCTGAAAGGAGAGACAGACAGACAGACAGACAGACATTTTGCATTAGAATAACGTCTTCCTACTATTATTTTTGTCTATAATAACTGTATCTGTCGACCACTAAACCACACTATTATGTAGTGCGTGCGTGCGTGCGTGTTTTTCACATCAGCGGTAAGTCTATCAGATTCTCTTTTGATGTAAAGGGATAAATTGCTTTGTAATTTTAAAGTAAAGTTTCAGTCTTCCTTTGTGGTCTTAAGGTGAAATTTAAATCTTTTTATTTTTATTCCTAAGATGGAAGCTAAACTTTCCCTATCATCCTCAGACATTTTTCTCAACCTTTTCCACAGATAAAACTTAGTTCACAATAAAACCCAAACATTCATAAACCTTTTCCCAGAATAAAACCTTAAACCATTTCCATTTGAAGAGGAAAAGTAAAACCCTCTTTCCTCGCCCGGATGAAACTGGTGTTTTCCACGTAATTGTGAAGAAGAGTCTTTGCGAACCTTGAGGCTTTGTCACGGACCAGCCATAAACCTTTCCCACAGACCATTTCTAAAACCTTTCCCACAGACCATTTCTAAAACCTTTCCCACGTACTAGTTATAAAAACTTTCCCACAGACCAGTTCTAAAACCTTTCCCACAGACCAGTTCTAAACCTTTCCCACAGACCAGTTCTAAACCTTTCCCACGTACGAGCCATAAACTTTCCCAGACTGTTTCTAAAACCTTTCCCACAGACCAGTTTTAAAACCTTTCCCGGACCAGCCATAAACTTTCCACAGACTGTTTCTAAAACCTTTCCCACAGACCAGTTTTAAAACCTTTCCCACAGACCAGTTTTAAAACCTTTCCCACAGACCAGTTCTAAAACCTTTCCCACAGACCAGTTCTAAAACCTTTCCCACAGACCAGTTCTAAAACCTTACCCACGTACGAGCCATAAAACTTTCCCACAGACCAGTTCTAAAACCTTTCCCACAGACTATTTCTAAACCTTTCCACAGACTATTTCTAAAACCTTCCCACAGACCATTTTAAACCTTTCCCACAGACTATTTCTAAAAACTTTCCCGCAGACCAGTTTTAAAACCTTTCCCACAGACCAGTTCTAAAACCTTTCCCGCAGACCAGTTTTAAAACCTTTCCCACAGACCAGTTCTAAAACCTTTCCCACAGACTATTTCTAAAACCTTTCCCACAGACCAGTTCTAAAACCTTTCCCACAGACTATTTCTAAAACCTTTCCCACAGACCAGTTCTAAAACTTTTCCCACGGACCAGTTATTAAAACCTGAATCTCTGTCACGTACCTTCATTACAACGGACACGTATATCCATGCCACGACCCGTATATATATCCCCCAGCAGGTCCAGGTGAGATATACCCACGGGTCGTCCTCGCTGCGGTCGTCATTATTCTATGTGACGGGGCGTGCAAGTTGGTTGGCCAATGGCGTATATATATCGGACTAATATGTATGAATGTGTGTATATATCCATGTATGTGTGTGTATATATAGTGTGTGTGTATGTATTTGTGTGTATTTGTAACTAGTGAGTTTATATGTATATACTGTATGCAAGTAACTATAGAATGTGTATGAATATAAATGTGTATTTTCTTGTGTAAATTTATTGGTGTATTTATTTTCGTAGCTATCATCATCATCATCATCATTTCTCAAGTTAATTTTGAGTCATTAAAGTATTTAGGAAGAAATTAACTTCTCTTGTGTAACTTTTAAAATCCAGCAAATTTTTCCTCGCTAAAAGTTTTCCTTCAATATATATCGCTATTTCCCCTCTTCAATGTAAATCGCTATTTTCCCCCTTCAATGTATATCGCTATTTTCCTCCAATATATTTCTGTCTATCGCTATTTCCCCCTTCAATATATGTCGCTATTTTCCCCCGTCAATATATATCGCTATTTTCCCCCGTCAATATTTTTATATGTATATCGCTATTTCCTCCGTCAATATATATATATCGGTGTTTTCCTCCAATATATTTCTGTATATCGCTATTTCCCCCCTTCAATATATAGCGCTATTTTCCCGTCAATATATATCGCTATTTTCCCCGCCAATATATCGCTATTTTCCCCGTCTATATATATCACTGTTTTCCCCGTCAATATATATCACTGTTTTCCCCGTCAATATATATCGCTATTTTCCCTGTCAATATATATCGCTATCTTCCCCGTCAATATATATCGCTATTTTCTCCGTCAATATATATCGCTATTTTCCCCGTCAATATACAGTATATCGCTATTTTCCCCATCAATATACAGTATATCGCTATTTTCCCTGTCAATATATATCGCTATTTTCCCTTCAATATGTATCGCTATTTACCCCGTCAATATATATCGCTATTTTCCCCGTCGATATATATTGCTATTTTCTCCGTCAATATATATCGCTATTTTCTCCGTCAATATATATCGCTATTTTCCCCGACGGTATATATTGCCATTTTCTCCGTCAATATATATCGCTATTTTCCCCGTCGATATATATTGCTATTTTCTCCGTCAATATATATCGCTATTTTCCTATCTATAATTCTAATACATCGTGAGAAGAAACAGTTAAACGAAAATTGCTTCTATTGCCAGCCCGAGGTTCTCTGACCAGACCATTAGTGGCTGTCTGGCGTGAGCAGTCTACGTAGATGACTCGTTATAAGGGTGTGGTAAGATGCGAAATGTATGTGGGGGGTTAGCGTGTGGGTGCGAGGGTTGGTCAGTGCAGAGGTGTGGTAAGGTGCAAAACGCGTGGTGGAAAAGGTGGTGTGGTAGAGTGCGAGAGGTGTGTGATGTTAGAGTGTGGTGGGGAATAGAAATGTGGCATTAAAACTTTTGGGGGATATAAGTATGTGATGGGATTGGTTTTGGAGAGAGAGAGAGAGAGAGAGAGAGAGAGAGAGAGAGAGAGAGAGAGAGAGAGAGAGAGAGAGTCTTCGTCTTCTCTCACAACACCCCCTTACGCCATTAACACACACACACACACGCACACACACACACACCCACACACGCACACACACACACACACCAAACACTAATCAAGGTTATAGAGTTGAGTGAGCGGACTCCACCTGCCTACTGTCTAACGCTCGCTGTCACCTGTCATGGATTACTGCCTCCACTAGTGACCTCATCCTCACCCCCACACGGCACCCCTCACGCCATCCTCACCCCACACGGCACCCCTCACGCCATCCTCACCCCACACGGCATCCCTCACGCCATCCTCACCCCACACGGCACCCCTCACACCATCCTCACCCCCACACGGCACCCCTCACACCATCCTCACCCCCACACGGCACCCCTCACACCATCCTCACCCCCACACGGCACCCCTCACACCATCCTCACCCCCACACGGCACTCCTCACGTCATCCTCACCCCACATGGCACCCCTCACGTCATCCTCACCCCACACGGCACCCCTCACGTCATCCTCACCCCACATGGCACCCCTCACGTCATCCTCACCCCACACGGCACCCCTCACCCCACACGGCACCCCTCACACCATCCTCACCCCCACACGGCACCCCTCACGTCATCCTCAACCCACACGGCACCCCTCACGTCATCCTCACCCCACGCGGCACCCCTCACGCCATCCTCACCCCCACACGGCACCACTCACGTCATCCTCACCCCACACGGCACCCCTCACGTCATCCTCACCCCACACGGCACCCCTCACGCCATCCTCACCCCCACACGGCACCCCTCACGCCATCCTCACCCCACACGGCACCCCTCACGTCATCCTCACCCCACACGGCACCCCTCACGTCATCCTCACCCCACACGGCACCCCTCACGTCATCCTCACCCCACACGGCACCCTCACGCATCCTCACCCCCCACACGGCACCCCTCACGCCATCCTCACCCCCACACGGCACTCCTCACGCCATCCTCACCCCACACGGCACCCCTCACGCCATCCTCACCCCACACAGCACCCCTCACGTCATCCTCACCCCACACGGCACCCCTCACGTCATCCTCACCCCACGCGGCACCCCTCACGCCATCCTCACCCCCACACGGCACCCCTCACGCCATCCTCACCCCACACGGCACCCCTCACGTCATCCTCACCCCACACGGCACCCCTCACTCCTTCCTCACCCCCTCACTCCTTCCTCACCCCCTCACCCCTCCTCCTCACACCCTCACTCCTTCCTCACCCCCTCACTCTTTCCTCACCCCCCTCACCCCTTCCTCACCCCCTCACTCCTCCTCACCCCCCTCACCCCTCCTCACCCCTCACCCTCCTCACCCCCTCACTCCTCCTCACCCCCACCCCTTCCCACCCCCTCACCCCTCCTCACCCCCTCACCCTCCTCACCCCTCACCCCTTCCTCACCCCCACTCCTCCTCACCCCCTCACCCCTTCCTCACCCCCTCACTCCCTCCTCACCCCCTCACTCCTCCTCACCCCCCACCCCTTCCTCACCCCCTCACCCCTTCCTCACCCCCTCACTCCTTCCTCACCCTCACCCCTCCTCACCCCCTCACCCCTCCTCACCCCTCACTCCTCCTCACCCCTCACCCCTCCTCACCCCCTCACCCCTCCTCATCCCTCACCCCTTCCTCACCCCTCACCCCTTCCTCACCCCCTCACCCCTCCTCACCCCCTCACCCCTTCCTCACCCCCTCACTCCTTCCTCACCCCTCACCCCTCCTCACCCCTCACCCCTTCCTCACCCTCACTCCTCCTCACCCCCTCACGCCTTCCTCACCCCCACTCCTTCCTCACCCCTCACGCCTCCTCACCCCCTCACTCCTCTCACCCCTCTCACCCCTCCTCACCCCCTCACTCCTCTCACCCCCTCACTCCCCTCACTCCTCTCACCCCTCCTCACCCCCACACCCCTTCCTCACACCCTCACTCCTCCTCACCCCTCACTCCTTCCTCACCCCCCACTCCTCCTCACCCCCTCACCCCTCCTCAACCCCTCACCCCTTCCTCACCCCCTCACCCCTCCTCACCCCTCACTCCTTCCTCACCCCTTCCTCACCCCCTCACCCCTCCTCACCCCCTCACCCCTTCCTCATCCCCTCACCCCTTCCTCACCCCCTCACTCCTCCTCACCCCCCTCACCCCTCCTCACCCCCCCCCTCCTCACCCCCTCACCCCTTCCTCACCCCCTCACCCTTCCTCACCCCCTCACTCCTTCCTCACCCCCTCACCCTTCCTCACCCCCTCACTCCTTCCTCACCCCCTCACTCCTTCCCACCCCTCACCCCTCCTCACCCCCCTCACCCCTTCCTCACCCCCTCACCCCTCCTCACCCCCTCACCCCTTCCTCACCCCCACACTCCTTCCTCACCCCCTCACTCCTTCCTCACCCCCCCTCACCCCTCCTCACCCCCCTCACCCCTTCCTCACCCCTCACTCCTTCCTCACCCCTCACTCCTTCCTCCCCCCTCACCCCCTCACCCCTTCCTCACCCCCTCACTCCTTCCTCACACCCTCACTCCTTCCTCACCCCCCTCACTCCTTCCTCACCCCCTCACTCCTTCCTCACCCCCTCACTCCTTCCTCACCCCCTCACCCCTTCCACACCCCCTCACCCCTTCCTCACCCCCTCACTCCTTCCTCACCGCCCTCACTCCTTCCTCACCGCCCTCACTCCTTCCTCACCCCCTCACCCCTTCCTCACCCCCTCACTCCTTCCTCACCCCCTCACTCCTTCCTCACCCCCTCACCCCTTCCTCACCCCCTCACCTCCTTCCTCACCCCCTCACTCCTTCCTCACCCCCCTCACCCCTTCCTCACCCCCTCACTCCTTCCTCACCCCCCTCACCCCTTCCTCACCCCTCACCCTTCCTCACCCCCTCACCCCTTCCTCACCCCCTCACTCCTTCCTCACCCCCTCACTCCTTCCTCACCCCTCACTCCTTCCTCACCCCCTCACCCCTTCCTCACCCCCTCACTCCTTCCTCACCCCCTCACTCCTTCCTCACCCCCTCACTCCTTCCTC
Source organism: Homarus gammarus (assembly GCA_958450375.1). Classification (NCBI taxonomy): domain Eukaryota; kingdom Metazoa; phylum Arthropoda; class Malacostraca; order Decapoda; family Nephropidae; genus Homarus; species Homarus gammarus. The sequence goes on from CAUDMG010001691.1 coordinate 2,555,284, forward strand.
ACCCCCCTCACTCCTTCCTCACCCCCTCACTCCTTCCTCACCCCCTCACTCCTTCCTCACCCCCTCACTCCTTCCTCACCCCCTCACTCCTTCCTCACCCCCTCACTCCTTCCTCACCCCCTCACTCCTTCCTCACCCCCTCACTCCTTCCTCACCGCCCTCACTCCTTCCTCACCGCCCTCACTCCTTCCTCACCCCCTCACCCCTTCCTCACCCCCCTCACCCCTTCCTCACCCCCTCACTCCTTCCTCACCCCCTCACTCCTTCCTCACCCCCTCACTCCTTCCTCACCCCCTCACTCCTTCCTCACCCCCTCACTCCTTCCTCACCCCCTGACCCCTTCCTCACCCCCCTCACTCCTTCCTCACCCCCTCACTCCTTCCTCACCCCCCTCACTCCTTCCTCACCCCCCTCACTCCTTCCTCTACCTCTAACTCCTTCCTCACCCCCTCACTCCTTCCTCACCCCCCTCACTCCTTCCTCACCCCCTCACTCCTTCCTCACCCCCTCACTCCTTCCTCACCCCCTCACTCCTTCCTCACCCCCTCACTCCTTCCTCACCCCCTCACTCCTTCCTCCCCCCCTCACTCCTTCCTCACCCCCTCACCCCTTCCTCACCCCCTCACTCCTTCCTCACCGCCCTCACTCCTTCCTCACCCCCTCACTCCTTCCTCACCCCTCACCCCTTCCTCACCCCCTCACTCCTTCCTCACCCCCTCACTCCTTCCTCACCCCCCTCACTCCTTCCTCACCCCCTCACTCCTTCCTCACCCCCTCACTCCTTCCTCACCCCCTCACTCCTTCCTCACCCCCTCCCCTCACTCCTTCCTCACCCCCTCACTCCTTCCTCACCCCCTCACCCCTTCCTCACACCCTCACTCCTTCCTCACCCCCCTCACTCCTTCCTCACCCCCCTCACCCCTTCCTCACCCCCCTCACCCCTTCCTCACCCCCTCACCCCTTCCTCACCCCCTCACTCCTTCCTCACCCCCTCACTCCTTCCTCACCCCCTCACCCCTTCTTCACCCCCCTCCCCCCTTCCGAACCCCCTCACCCCTTCCTCACCCCCTCACTCCTTCCTCACCGCCCTCACTCCTTCCTCACCCCCTCACTCCTTCCTCACCCCCTCACCCCTTCCTCACCCCCTCACCCCTTCCTCACCCCTCACTCCTTCCTCACCCCCTCACTCCTTCCTCACCCCCCTCACCCCTTCCTCACCCCCTCACTCCTTCCTCACCCCCTCACTCCTTCCTCACCCCCTCACTCCTTCCTCACCCCCTCACTCCTTCCTCACCCCTCACCCCTTCCTCACCCCCTCACCCCTTCCTCACCCCTCACTCCTTCCTCACCCCCTCACTCCTTCCTCATCCCCTCACCCCTTCCTCACCCCCTCACCCCTTCCTCACCCCCTCACACCTTCCTCACCCCCTCACCCCTTCCTCACCCCCTCACCCCTTCCTCACCCCCTCACCCCTTCCTCACCCCCTCAGTCCTTCCTCACCCCCTCACTCCTTCCTCACCGCCCTCACTCCTTCCTCACCCCCTCACCCCTTCCTCACCCCCTCACCCCTTCCTCACCCCTCACTTCACCCCTTCCTCACCCCCTCACTTCACCCTGAAGAAATTACCTGTATGTGAGAGGTCCTCTCTCTCTCTCTCTCTCTCTCTCTCGTCTCTCTCTTTTCTGGATGTAAATGGGGTTTCTTTCGTCTCATAATTTTTGATAGCCATATATTTCATTGTTTTCTACTAACACTGACTCACATACAGTACATCTAGCAGCAAGTATTATCCTAGAGGTTAACGTGTAGTGCGTCAACACGAGTAAAAACCGAGAATGTAATACAATCTTCCTCAAGTGTAGACCGGTAAAAGCTTCTCTTGGTCAGTGAGTCGGACAGGCAGGCAGGCAGGCAGTGGCGATTTCTGTTATCTACAAAACTAGACAACACAAGTCCGTTATATATCGCTAAGTATATTAGATCTATATCAAGATTTTTTTACAATAGCTCTTGTTTATCTAAGCTTGGATAAAGATTACCGATACAACATTAGACAAATTATTTAATAAGTTAATATATAGTCTCCATCTTGCCAACCACACAGTACAGCCCAGGATGATAAAACGTGTGAGTAAGGTGATCTATATGATGGGGACCTCTTAAATGTTCCATGTGTGTGTCGTGTTGTGGTGGTGGGTGGTGTGGTGATGGAAAGGTATAGATAATGGTGTGGTGATGAGGTGGTGTAGATAATGGTGTGGTGATGAGGTGGTGTAGATAATGTAGTGGTGTGGTGATGAGGTGGTGTAGATAATGTAATGGTGTGGTGATGAGGTGGTGTAGATAATGTAGTGGTGTGGTGATGAGGTGGTGTAGATAATGTAGTGGTGTGGTGATGAGGTGGTGTAGATAATGGTGTGGTGATGAGGTGGTGTAGATAATGGTGTGGTGATGAGGTGGTGTAGATAATGGTGTGGTGATGAGGTGGTGTAGATAATTGTGTGGTGATGAGGTGGTGTAGATAATGTAGTGGTGTGGTGATGAGGTGGGGCGGATAATGAAGTGGTGTGTGGTGTGGTGTGGTGATCTCAAAAGTTAACACGGTTAATATTCCTCTAAAATTGCCATCTAACAATATCCTTTACGTGTTAACTTTCGCTAAACCAGAAACTTAACTTCCAAAAATTGCCCTGAAATTATACCAAGACTCTGCCTTAACTAGATACCTTCACTTAGTCCGAGTTAAAGGAGATAATCACGGTAGAAGAAGCTCTTAAGATGTACTGTGTAGTTCAGTGATGTCTCGTAAGGTCTTAAGTGAACGTGTGTGGTTAGGTTAGGTTAAGAAGACGTTTGTAATGTCTTGTTCTTCATCCTTTCTGCACACAAATTAAAGTGCGTAGTAAAAATCTTTAGTTTGGTCAGTTTACTGAGGACAGAGAGAGTGTGTGTGTGTGTGTGGTGGGGGGCGGGGCGGGGCTGGGCTGAGTATTGTTTTGCCATAATTCAATGAAAATATTTAGTACGTGGTGCACAGAGATGTTGAAATATAGACCTTGGCTAATAATTAAAACTTTGGAAGGTGAATGGGTGTCGTAGTTCATTGTGCTCTTATATTTTATTAAAGAAACATTTATGAATGGTTGGAGTGCACGAGATGATGATGATGATGATGATGATGATACAACAAGAGTGATACTCATATTCACTTCTGGTACCAATCTTGGGTTGACTGAACTATTCCTGTCGCCTCTTATCCTTCCGTCGGCGTCCTTGAATAAGAACAAAAGAATGGAGGAAACTGCAGCGGGCCTATTGGTCCATACTGGGCAGTCCCATTTACACCCAACCCTATTGCTCATATAAGCATCCAACCTATGTTTGAAGCTATCCAGCGTATTCGAGTTAATGATGATATTTGATAACTTGTTCCATTCATCCACTACTATATTTCCAAACCAGTGTTTACTTATTTCGCGCCTAAATCTAAATTTGTCTAATTTAAAACCATTGTTACGAGTTCGCTCCTGGTTGGATAGTTTGAGTACCTTTGTAATGTCCCCTTTGTTTAGCCCTGACTTCCATTAATACACCTCTATCATGTCGCTCCTCGCTCTACGTCCTTGAATCATCCGTCGGTATCCTTGAATCATCCGTCGGTATCCTTGAATCATTCGTCGCATCCTTGAATCATCCGTCGGCGTCCTTGAATCATGAATCGGCGTCCTTGAATCATCAGGTCGGCGTCCTTGAATCATCGGGTCGGCGTCCTTGAATCATCCGTGAGTGTCCTTGAATCATTCGTCAGCGTCCTTGAATCATCCGTCGGCGTCCTTGAATCATCCGTCGGCTTCCTTGAATCATCCGTCGGCGTCCTTGAATCATCCGTCGGCTTCCTTGAATCATCCGTCGGCGTCCTTGAATCATCCGTCGGCTTCCTTGAATCATGAGTCGGCGTCCTTGAATCATGCGTCGGCGTCCTTGAATCATGCGTCGGCGTCCTTGAATCATCCGTCGGCGTCCTTGAATCATTCGTCGGCATCCTTGAATCATTCGTCGGCATCCTTGAATCATTCGTCGGCATCCTTGAATCACCCGTCGGCGTCCTTGAATCATCCGTCGGCGTCCTTGAATCATCCGTCGGCGTCCTTGAATCATTCGTCGGCGTCCTTGAATCATCCGTCGGCATCCTTGAATCATCCGTCGGCGTCCTTGAATCATCCGTCGGCGTCCTTGAATCACCCGTCGGCGTCCTCGAATCATTCGTCGGCGTCCTCGAATCATTCGTCGGCGTCCTCGAATCATTCGTCGGCGTCCTCGAATCATTCGTCGGCGTCCTCGAATCATTCGTCGGCGTTCTTGAATCATTCGTCGCCGTCCTCAAATCATTCGTCGGCGTTCTTGAATCATCCGTCGGCGTCCTTGAATCATTCGTCAGCGTCCGTCATTCACCGCCATCTCAAAAGTCGTTTGGTAGATCGTTTTGATACTTCACTCTGGCCCTACTGAACGTTAGTGTCACCCCTTGGGAAGTAAATGAATGAATTAATTAAATTCACTACACCGAGAGAGACAGACAGACAGACGAACGGAGAGAGAGAGAGAGAGAGAGAGAGAGAGAGAGAGAGAGAGAGAGAGAGAACCACTAAACACACACACACATTATTCTCACGTGACTTGGGGTTTATTATTATTAGATGGTAATGCAGTGGAAACGCCCCTTGGAGAAAAAACCCGAACCAGCACAACAACACTTAAATTACTGGGTAGACGTATAACTATATTCTAAATCCCCAACTCGTAACAAATGGCGACCGTGACAGGATATAGTTATACGTCTACCCAGATCCCAACAGGTAACAACAACAAAAAAACAAAGACAATCGGACTAAAAAAAGGGTAGACAAAGGATGCGAGTTTTCGTTGTATATAATAAAGTACCATAAATTCCTTAACAAAACATTCAGCTTATAAACTACCCTTAACCAAACTTAACCTAAACATGAACAGTATATACATAGTAATAAAACATAGAACAATAGTGAAGCAATGTGGAGGTGGGAGAGGCAATACAAGATTACAAATACTTAAGTGAGGAGCTGAGATGGCTGACGAGCAAGGCTGAGTATGGTAGAAGACGGTAAATAGTCACTGTGCCGTAGGTTTCCAGGATAGGTGATCCTGTGGTCGCTTCCCAGAGTGAAGTGTCCTCTCCTCGAATTGGAGCTGACAAAGTAGACTGAGGCGGAAGTGACGCAACAACCAGGATATGGAGAAGGGAAACCCGGGAGTGGTAACTAAGACGAGCCATACTCGTGTTTCGTCCCTAGATGGCGTTGCTCGTGGTGCTGGGTAGGTAGATGAAGACAATCGGTGGAGGGGTTCGTAACACACCCCCCCTCCAAAGACCTTCGTAGCGCGGGCGCGAAGGAGGTGATCACCTGGTGCGTCTGGAGAGTAGCTGCTACATTTCCACTGGAGCTCGGGATAAGGAGTCTGCAATCAGGTTTTCCACCCCCTTTATGTGCCGGACTTGTAGATTATAGGGCTGGGTGAGGAGAGCCCAGCGGAGGATTCGCTGGTTGGAGGTCTTGTTGGTTTGGATGAACGTGAGTGGGTTATGGTCGGTGAAGACCAGGGTTGTTTGTGGGCAAGACTGGAGGTAACATTCAAACTTCTTTATTGCCAACACCAGAGCCAGGGCCTCCTTCTCTATGGTCGAGTAGTTGGTCTGATGTTTTTTCAACTTGGCGGAGTAATATGCCACAGGGTGAAGGACATCAGTGGTTGGGTCGGGTTGTAGGAGCACAGCCCCCACTCCGACACCACTAGCGTCGATTTGCAGATGGAAGGGCAAGGTGTAGTCAGGGGGGTGGACTACAGGCTTAGAGGCAAGGAAGGCTTTGAGGCGGTGGAAAGACTGGTCGCACTTCTGGTTCCAGATGTAAGGGACCGCAGAACTGGTAAGGTCTGTGAGGGGTCCGGCCACGCTGGAGAAGTTACTGCAGAACCGACGGTAGTAGCCGCACATCCCCAGGAAGCGCATGAGTTCCTTCCTCGTCCTTGGAGTGGGGAAGGACAAGATGGCTTCAACGTTTGCGTCCTTGGGTCTCACCATACCATGCCCAACGATATGTCCCAGGTAAGTCACCGAGGCCCGGCCAAAAGCAGATTTAGCCAGGTTTATGGTGAATCCAGTCTCTTGCAGTCGTGCAAACAGTATCTCCAAACGCACCAGATGTTCGTCCCAGCTGTCCGACACCACCACCAGGTCATCCAGGTAGGCGAACGTCCCACCTAGGTCTTGAATAAGGTAGTTTATGGCCCTCTGGAATGTGGCCGGAGCATTAGAAAAGCCAAACGCCATAACTAAATATTGAAAAAGACCAAATGGAGTTATAAATGCCGAGATTATTTTTGCCCTATCCGTGAGTCCTACTTGATAATATCCTTTCAACAGGTCTATGGTACTGATAAATTGGGCACAGCCTATGCTGTCTATTATATCTTCAATCAAAGGTAAAGGGTAGGAGTCAGAGACAGTGACCTGGTTCACTTTACGATAATCTGTACAGAAACGAAAAGTGCCATCGGGTTTTGGAATGAGAAGGCAAGGTGAAGCCCAGGGGGAGGTACTAGGCTCAGCTAAGTTATGCTTTAACAAAAAATCTACCTCCTTTTTCATAATCTCTTTTTTTTGTGGATTAAGTCGATATGCTGATTGCCTAATGGGTTGTACATCATCTGAGATTAGCTTAATATCGTGTTTAAGTATATTGCAAAACCCTGGGAGGTCTGATGTGACTTTAGGAAATGTTGATAATAACTTAGTGAGATCTTTTGCTTGAGATGGATTCAGAACAGAAAAATACTCATCCAAATTGTTGAGTATGTGACTGTTAGCAGGGTTCTCTTTAGGTAGAGGGAAGTCTAAATTCTCCAATAGGTCCATGTCATCTGTCTCCGGCTCCGGCCCTGACAAAACCGTATGCAATACAGGTAGGCTTATAGCCTCTGGGATGTCTTCCTCTGACTGCCTGGAATGGTAAAGTTTCATGAGATTAATGTGAACAAGTTGTGAATCTTTTCGGTGATCAGGAGTATGGACTACAGAGTTGAGAGGAGATGGTTTATTAGCATTGACTTGACAGTTTTGATGGAACCGTTCCAAGCAACCTTGGGACGGTGGGTGGTAAGCCGAAGATGTACAATGGTCCACACTGAGGTCTTTCATCACCTGTTTGAACAAAGATGGATCAGATTGTTGGGCTTTAATGAACTCGTCCTTAATAATGGTCTTATTTGACAGATCTTCTGTGGGTAGGAAGATATTGGAGGTGGTTTTAGATGAAGAGGGCCCATTTCGCACACTCTGTGACCGGGTGACAGCACAAGATGGGAAAAGATGAGGAATAGTTTCTTTAAGGTCAGTGGTGGAGTTGACAGGTAAGGGAGAGTCGACTGTCTTTATGTTAGGAACCACTAGATCTCCTACCAAGTCATTACCCAATAATAAATGAATGCCGCACACAGGCATTGGGTCTTTCCTAATGGCTATTTGCACTTCCCCAGTAATCAAGGGACATTGGAGGTGCACTTTAGCTAAAGGATAGGAAGAATGGGACGAGAGATCTGAAATTAGAACACTCTCATTTGTAAATGCGGTAGATATATCAGGAATGACGTTAAACAGGAGGATAGATTGTGCTGCGCCCGTATCACGTAGTATACGAATAGGGAAAGAACGAGACTCCTCCATGATTGAAATTTTTCCCTCATAGGTGAATGAAGAGAAGAGATCCTGATGGGGCCTTTCCACATTGGCATTTGCTATTGGTTTGGATTTGGGATCCAGGGAACTACTTTTAGCAATTCTACACTTTGGGTGTTTACAATTCTGGATCGCATGGCCTGGGTTTTTACAGTAAGAACAAGTAAGCTTGGTTGCATCGGGGTGAGTAGGTGTGGGACCTTTCGACCTACCACTCACGTCCCCAAAGTTATCATCAGAGGAGGACCTAACATGTCGGGAAGTACCACGTTCTCTACTGCCCAGTGACTCCACCAACAAAGCGTACGCATCAGCCAGCTCAGCAGCACGCCCTAAATTAACCTCTCCACGCTCCTCCACATGCTTCAAGATGTGAAATGGTATCTTGCTTTTCCACTCCTCCAGGACTACCAAATTTAACAAATCCTGAAATGTGGAGGTCTCTGTAGCCTCTAACCACTTCTTAAAAGCAAACTAACCAAACCATTTTCACACACCTTTGTTGAGTTTGCTCAAGAAAAGCTTAGGTTTTTTAAGAAGTGGTTAGAGGCTACAGAGACCTCCACATTTCAGGATTTGTTAAATTTGGTAGTCCTGGAGGAGTGGAAAAGCAAGATACCATTTCACATCTTGAAGCATGTGGAGGAGCGTGGAGAGGTTAATTTAGGGCGTTGCTTGCGCACATGAACAGGCTTTAAGGGCTTTAAACAAAATGATATCAATCACTGAGAAAATGGTATAGAAAATAAGAAATTATTAACTCCACCCTGAATAGGCCTTAAGGGCACTCAACAAAATAATGTTACACCAGCAGATGCACACCTCTTAACCTGGCTTAAGACACTACACTGGGGAACAAAAGTTTTACATGATATTGAAATTATAAAGAATGATTAAATGCATTAAAGGAAATAAATCAACAGTATTACTTACAACAGGAAGGATGAACCTCATCTGAAGACAGTTCCCTTGTTATCTGACATCAATTAGTGGCACATAAACATTGGAAAACAATACTATCAAAATATTTCAGAAATATTAACTACACACAGCAAGACAATATCAGTCACTTAAAAAATAGTATCACTATATGAAGAGGTTATTGACTCCACCAATACCCGTGAAAACATGTTCCTTAACCTCACACATAGGTTCCGCATACACCATTATTTTTCTTAAGGCACAAACAAACCCTTCACAACCTTGGAGAATGTACCTCTAGGTACCCACTAGACTCCTGGTCTCAGTGCGTGACCATTCATTCACTCAGCTAGCCACATTTTATACTCAGTACATCCATGAAACGGAAGGGAGTGAGCAAATCAGACCTTGTACAGTTGAGGGGAGCTCTAGCTTCTCGTTAGTAAAAGGTTTTCACTAAACTGCCTTTAGATTTGTAGTATTGTGAGCCGAGGTGGAGGAGATCTGGTGACCCCAAACGATCGTCAAACGGGGACAGACGATAGTCCCACATCGTTAGTTGTACACCCAGACAGCTGGTTTCACTCCAACCCTCAGTGTTAACTCAACCGCGTGGGCTCAACTCAGATGAGTGGACGAATTCAGATCGTGTGGACGTTTATACCGTATGGACGCTCGAACCGTATGGACGCGTGGGCTCTACAGAAACCCTGCAACAAACCCTCTGTTAGCTATTATAAACTTCTCCTTGAGGCTCACATTACCGTCACTCACTTATTGTTTGTTCCTACCGCCCTATCTAAGCTCTGAGAGATCGAATAAAACTTACTTGTTAACCAAGGGACCAGATCACGTGACCGTTTCTCTGGCCAACGCAGGAACGCAGCGTTCCGCTCTGTTTGACCACTGCCTTGTGACTGCCCAGCCTTGAAAGAGTGACTTATTTACCGTGCAACTAACTGCTTAATTAGGGCTAGCGCAACATTTTCAAACTGGGAAATGACCCATAATCATTTTCAATTTATTAACTGTCATTTAATTTCATAATTCACGTCCAAATTAAGTCGCAAGAGTATACTTAATATTATATGGGCGCAGTTCAAGAAACTATCACTACGTGCGGGCAGCGCCAACATCACTGAAATTTCTTTATATATATATATATATATATATATATATATATATATATATATATATATATATATATATATATATATTTCATGTAGATCGACAATGAAAACGTGGATAAGATAAATCTTGATAAAATCACACGTTGTTTCCCTTTTCCCGTGTGATTTTATCAATATATATATATTATATATATATAATATATATATATATATATATATATATATATATATTATATATATATATATATATATACCACAACTCGAGAAGGGAGTGACTAACAACACACTTGCCCAGTAATAACAACACGCTGCAGCTACAACCTAATTTATATATGTCCCCGTCGAGGCGGAGGTTGTGAACCCCTTTGAGCAACAGTGCAGAGCTTGTCTACTCCAATATGGTTCAGTGTTAATCTAGTTGACAGATGAAATTTAATGTGGACAAATGTAATGTACTTAGTCTAGGAGATGTAAACAGAGAAACCAGATATCAGATGAACAACGATGTTATAGAGAAATCCGCCTGTGTGAAAGATTTGGGAATAATGATAAGTAGGAAACTTAAATCAAGTCTACAATGTGCATTTGCTCAAACAAGGCTAACAAAGTACTTGGGTTCAGACAAAGGAGTGTTAGTTACAAGACTTGTGAGGTTATCCTACAGCAATAGCTCGTAGCAATGGTTTTAAATTAGACAAATTTAGATTTAGGCGCGAGATAGGTACATTGGTTTGGAAATAGAGTAGTGGATAAGTGGAACAAGTTACCAAACATCATCAATAATTCAAATACGCTGGATAGCTTCAAACATACGTTGGATGGATATAGGAGCGATAGGGGTTGGGTGTAAACGGGATTGTCCACTATCGGTCAATAGGCCCGCTGCAGTTTCCTTCATTCTCATGTTATATTTCAGTTCAACCTGCACTTTACATTGTTGAAAACTCTCTTTTTATTTGTACTTGCTAGTTAATCCTGCCATATGTATCAATGTTTTGTTTTTTCTAGTCCAACCCTACGGCGTATATTTAACTCCGTTGTTCATCCTACTCTCTAATCTTAAAGTATTTTGTGTTATTGCCATATTAGACGTCACCTGATGTACGGAAGATAATCGTCCGCGCCACAAAATGGAGGGGGCATTTTAATCTATGGTTGTAAGTCAGTGACCTTGATGTTTGACCTTAACCCTTGTTGACCATCATGGGGGGGGGCGGCGCTGGATACAGTCACGGAATGAAGTCCAGTCAGTCCTCCATGAACCCTGAGACTCATGAACCTGTGAATCCGAGACATGACACAGTTCACTGGGTGATGCCTCGGATTCACAGGTTCATGAGTCTCGGGGTTCATGGATGACTGACTGGACTTCATTCCGTGACTGTACGCGGGAGATATATCACTCATGGTTCACCCTTTAAAACACGGAAACACGTAAATAAATAAATAAATAAATAACACACTACAAAAAAGGCCCAATCGTTGCGTCGTAAATGTGGTACACTTGTATAATGTGAGTCTGACCGTTAATTAAGGCCAAGTTACGGCCTCGAGATATAACTCGTTCAGTTAAGTTATTTAGGTAAGCCAACGCGCTCAGTCTCCCGTTTATGAAAATGAATGTCGAATTGACCTAACAGAGGAATTTGTATGTCTAAAAATGTGGACGTTTTGTAAACCATTAACAACAAACTGGTCTTATAAATGCCACAGAAACATAGTGTGGTCTTACAAATGCTACGGAGAAGACGATTTGACTCACTTCAGTTTGTTGTTTCAAATTGGTGACGAAAAACAATAACAAATTATGGCAATATTTTGGAAAACCTGCCTACCATCACAGATACACAGATGACGTCACAGAATATAAACAAAAACGGAAAAATACTGCTAACAACAGAACTGCCTCAGCCCACAGAACGAAGTGGTGAGGAAGACTGCTGAGCTCTGGTCCTTGATGTTGAGGAAATTAAAGTTGAAATATGACAAAGGTGTTTTTAATAAGGGATTACCATTAATTATATACTTGCAGTGTCTACGGACATTGTTTGTATACCTGCAGTGTCTACGGACATTGTTTGTATACCTGCAGTGTCTACGGACATTGTATACCTGCAGTGTCTACGGACATTGTTTGTATACCTGCAGTGTTTACTGATATTGTTTGTATACCTGCAGTGTTTACTGATATTGTTTGTATACCTGCAGTGTCTACGGACATTGTTTGTATACGTGAAGTGTTTACGGACATTGTTTGTATACGTGAAGTGTTTACGGACATTGTATACCTGCAGTGTTTACGGATATTGTTTGTATACCTGTAGTGTTTACGGACATTATTTGTATACCTGTAGTGTCTACGGACATTGCTTGTATACGTGAAGTGTTTACGGACATTGTTTGTATACCTGCAGTGTTTACGGACATTGTTTGTATACCTGCAGTGTCTACGGACATTGTATACCTGCAGTGTCTACGGACATTGTTTGTATACCTGCAGTGTCTACGGAGATTGTTTGTATACCTGCAGTGTCTACGGAGATTGTTTGTATACCTGCAGTGTCTACGGACATTGTTTGTATACCTGCAGTGTTTACGGACATTGCTTGTATACGTGAAGTGTTTACGGACATTGTATACCTGTAGTTTTTGTGGACATTGTTTGTATACCTGCAGTGTTTACGGACATTGTTTGTATACCTGCAGTGTCTACGGACATTTTTTATATACCTGCAGTGTTTACGGATATTGTTTGTATACCTGCAGTGTTTACGGACATTGCTGGTATACCTGTAGTGTTTATGGACATTGTTTGTATACCTGCAGTGTTTACGGACATTGTTTGTATACCTGCAGTGTCTGCAGACATTGCTTGTATTCGTGAAGTGTTTACGGACATTGTATACTTGCAGTGTCTATGGACATTGTTTGTAGATCTGTAGTGTCTACGGATATTGTTTGTATACCAGTAGTGTCTACGGATATTGTTTGTATAACTGCAGTGTTTACGGACATTGCTTGTATATCTGCAGTATCTACGGACATTGTTTCTATATCTGTATTGTCTATGTACATTGTTTGTCTACCTGCGACTAGAAACATATTGAATCCATGTTGAAGATTAACAAATTTTGTTCTCATATATATACAAAGTATATTTTCTTCCGACGTGTAAGTAAGGATTAATTTTTTAGCCCTCTCGAGAAGTATTTTTTGTTATTGTTTTTGACCGTACAGCAAAGAATTTCTGTTTTTGAAGTACTTTACAAAAAAATTAAATGTTTTTGTTTGTTTTTCGACAAAAAAGGAAAATATTTTTGAGAGGTACAGATAATGATTTGTTTTTAACATACATTAAATTAATATATGTTCCAACAAACACAAAACAAATTTAACTTAATACGTCCACACAAGGAGTCCTCGCCTCAGAGTCTTGACAGATTATGCCATATAATGTGAGTCTTAATGAGGGAGAAGACAAGTCCAGACCCGAGAGTCCTGGTTAAGGAGCCGTTCACACCAAGGCCGGGACCAGCTGAGGCAGAATGTCCGGAGACAGGCGATCAGCGACGCCGCGGTGAGTATTATGGTTTACTCGGTTTAGCTAACACCTGTTACACGACTGACTGTCTTTCTGGGGAGAAGGAAACTGTCTTCCCTCAAGGATAAAATGTGAAAGATTCGAATTAGGTGAAAAATGTGTTGTTAACTTGACTCACTCGTTCGGACAACTTGCGTCAGAATATGTCGGTTCAGGTCTCGGTGTGAACGTACCCAAAGACTTTCCTCCCGACTAGCTGGTGATGGTGGATGATGGTTGATTCATATCCCCCATCATTATCTCACCTTTCTGTCTCCTCACTTCCTTCCCCCACACCCCTCATCCCTCCTCACACACACACACACACACACACGCACTCTCCTCATCCCTCAAATCCATCCTTCAATCTTTAACTCCTTGCTTCCAGTCCCGCACGTCCCTCCCCTCCCCTCCCAGGACCTTTGTGGTAGGGGGTGGATAGGTCTCTGCTGTCCCTGGTCGAGATTGGCTCCCGCTACAGCTGCTCCAGTAAGCCCAGGGCGGCATAAAACAGACGACAGTGACTACAGCGTCGTGCTAAAAGGACTTGACCCTCGTGGGATTACGGCCCTCTCGGGAGCCCCACTCCGCCATGTTGGTGTCTTATTTACGTTCTTCCTTCGGGGTCCCCCATACTAAGCCAACATGCCCAGCCCACCAGTAGGTCCCCAGCAGTAGCAGAAGGAGGGGGTGGGGGAGTGAAGGACCTTTGCCAACAACCGCTAACGCCGACCTCTGCGGAAATGCTCTGTTGGACCTCTCAGAATGACAGCCTTTTTCTGGACGCTGTGGACTCATGATAGCTCCTGTCATAGCTTACGTAGGATATATGACCGTACCCTTCTAGTTTTTGTTGGTGGTGGAGAGCAACAAAAACTCCCAAAACGGAGACAGTTAAGATGATTTATGAATGGGGGGAGAGATTGTTTTTGTGTATTTCTTTTATGTTTATTTATTTTTTACTCTAAACAGAGATCGGAAGTGAAAAAAAGTTGCTGAGGCAGGAACAGTCTTCGTTGTTGAGTGATCGTCTGGGTCTCACGCCATGTGTTTTTCTTTCATTGTCTTGCCGTCAACCTTTCCGGAGGTACGAGTTGAAAGCAGAAGGACGCTGGGTTCTTACCTCCGCGCGTCAATAGGTTTAAGTACTTGGCATCGTTAGTTACACAGATCGGAGTTGTTAGCATTGTTAGACGCATCATGACACTGTACCTTCGAATTAAGTAAACTGTTTAGTTGTACAAGTTGTATCAAATTCTACCTGTTGTTGGTTCCTTAAAAAAACACTTGGATTTTATGTTCGTGAACACCATAGTACAGATGGTGTGTTGTGAAGGCGAGGTTGTCTATATGTGTTAGTGGTGGGTCGTGTTGTGGCTGTGGTCGCGGTGTTGATCAGTTTGTGGTTGTGGGTAGTGAGTTATTTCTTGTGCGTCGTCATGCAATTGTGTTATGAGAATTAGGTATCTTTTCTCTCTTCTCCACTCCTCTCCTCTCCTCTCCTCTCTCTTCCTCAGAACACCCACACCATCGACCTATTTTCATCACAGATTCTGTATGTGACCTCCATCGTCCCCAGAACCCGAGAGACAATTAGCAGGAAGTCTTACAGTGGTTCTTAAGGTCTCTGTTGTTTAATTGGTTTCAGGTCAAGTGGGCTGTTGTCCTCATAGTTCTAAGACACCGCTAACTAACCTGACTACTTGACCTAATCTAAACTAACTGAGCCTATACCCGTACTTAGCTTAACCTAACCTAACCTGAGAGAGAGAGAGAGAGAGAGAGAGAGAGAGAGTTTTAGAATTGCTATAAAGAGTGAAGTAACAAACCTCTCACTAAGAGTCTTGTTGGGCCAAGATCTTCCTCCCCCATTATCTAACTTTTATCTCGTTATCTTACACCATTATTGTGTGTGTGTGTGTGTGTGTGTGTGTGTGTGTGTGTTTGAAGAACCGGTGTACGGAATCTGACTAACTGCTGAGGGAGGGGTAGAAAGAGAGAGGGGGAGAGGAAAGGAAGACAAGATTTGCGAGGTTAGAGAGATGGAGAAGGAAAGAAGTGGATGAAAAGAGGTAGAGCGGATAGGGAGGGAGGGAGGGAGGGAGGACTGACCAGGTGCAAAACATGGAAGGAAGAAGAGTGGAGGAGAGAAAGATAGGGGGGGGGAGGGGGGGAGATTGAGAGTAAGGGAGAAGTGAAGAGAAAGATGGAATAGGAATAAGAGTACAGATGGAACAGATTTGGGGAAAAAGAAGAGAGAATTAACTAAGCAGGAAGTGAGAGAGAGAGAGAGAAGATGAGGAGGAGAAGGTAAGAGGAGGGAGGGAGGGAGGGAGGGGTGACCCAGAAGTAGGAGGTGGCAGCAGCTGGCAGGGACCATCACCAACACCCGCGGTAATGGCTTTAATATATCAATATTTTTGTTCTAACTTGTCTTCTTCTGGCAAACTGGAGTCTCCGAGGTTAGGTTAGGTTAGGTTAGGTTAGGTTTTTATTAAGGTTTGGGGAGACAGATCGAATATTTATTTTTTCTATAATCGGTTCTTTAGTGTTATTATCGGTTCTTTAGTGTTATGATCGGTTCTTTAGTGTTATTATCGGTTCTTCAGTGTTATGATCGGTTCTTTAGTGTTATGATCGGTTCTTTAGTGTTATGATCGGTTCTTTAGTGTTATGATCGGTTCTTTAGTGTTATGATCGGTTCTTTAGTGTTATGATCGGTTCTTTAGTGTTATGATCGGTTCTTTAGTGTTAAGATCGGTTCTTTAGTGTTGTGATCGGTTCTTTAGTGTTATTATCGGTTCTTTAGTGTTATTATCGGTTCTTTAGTGTTATTATCGGTTCTTTAGTATTATGATCGGTTCTTTAGTGTTTTTATCGGTTCTTTAGTGTTATGATCGGTTCTTTAGTGTTATTATCGGTTCTTTAGTGTTATTATCGGTTCTTTAGTGTTATGATCGGTTCTTTAGTGTTAAGATCGGTTCTTTAGTGTTATTATCGGTTCTTCAGTGTTATGATCGGTTCTTTAGTGTTAAGATCGGTTCTTTAGTGTTATGATCGGTTCTTTAGTGTTATGATCGGTTCTTTAGTGTTATGATCGGTTCTTTAGTGTTATGATCGGTTCTTTAGTGTTATGATCGGTTCTTTAGTGTTAAGATCGGTTCTTTAGTGTTATGATCGGTTCTTTAGTGTTATGATCGGTTCTTTAGTGTTGTGATCGGTTCTTTAGTGTTATTATCGGTTCTTTAGTGTTATTATCGGTTCTTTAGTGTTATTATCGGTTCTTTAGTGTTATTATCGGTTCTTTAGTGTTATTATCGGTTCTTTAGTGTTATGATCGGTTCTTTAGTGTTATTATCGGTTCTTTAGTGTTATTATCGGTTCTTTAGTGTTATTATCGGTTCTTTAGTGTTATTATCGGTTCTTCTCTAACTCAATCAAGTTACTACTGACGAACGTTCGCCCACCTTCACCCATCTCTTGCCCATCTCTTACCCTTCTTTTGCCCACCTCTGCCCACGTTCACCCACCCTTTGACCACCTTCACCCATCCTCTGTTCCCCTTCACCCACCCTCTGCCCACCTTCACCCACCTTTAGCCCACCTTCACCCACCTTTAGCCCACCTTCACCCATCATTTCCCCCCCCCTTCACCCACCTTTGTTAATCTTTGCCCTACCTTCGCCCACCCTCTGCCTATCTTCAACCACCTTTGCCCACCCTTGTTCACCTTTGGCCCACCTTCACCCACCATTTGTCCCCCTTCACCCACCTTTGTTCACCTTTGGCCCACCTTCACCCACCATTTGCCCCCCTTCGCCCACCTTTGTTCACCTTTGGCCCACCTTCACCCACCATTTGACCCCCCCCCCTTCACCCACCTTCGTTCACCTTTGGCCCACCTTCACCCACCCTCTGCCGCTCCTTCATGGCTCGACAAATAATCTCTCACACTTCCCTGGACGAGTCAGTGTAGTAGAGGAACATGGAGGAGGCTTAGCTGTGGGAGTTTAGGTGAGATATAGTTGTTGGAAGTTATGGCAGGATTTATCTGTGGGATTTACGGCTATTGGTATTCCGATCTTGGGAGCTGTGGCGAGACCCCTCCCCTCCCCTGGTTATTGCTCTTATCTTTCCCACACTAGACCACAGCTGTATCTCCCCTCGGCCACACCTGTGTCTCCCCTCGGCCACAGCTGTGTCTCCTCTCGACCACAGCTGTGTCTCCCCTCGGCCACAGCTGTATCTCCCCTCGGCCACACCTGTGTCTCCCCTCGACCACAGCCGTATATCTTCCCTTGGCCACAGCTGTATCTTTCCTCGACCACACCTGTGTCTCTCCTCGACCACACCTGTGTCTCTCCTCGACCTCACCTGTGTCTCCCCTCGACCACAGCTGTATCTCCCCTCGGCCACAGCTGTATCTCCCCTCGACCACACCTGTCTCCCCTCGACCACAGCTGTGTCTCCCCTCGACCACACCTGTGTCTCCCCTCGACCACAGCTGTGTCTCCCCTCGACCACACCTGTCTCTCCCCTCGACCACACCCGTGTCTCCCCTCGACCGCACCCGTGTCTCCCCTCGACCACAGCTGTATCTCCCCTCGACCACAGCTGTATCTCCCCTCGGCCACAGCTGTATCTCCCCTCGACCACACCTGTGTCTCCCCTCGACCACAGCTGTGTCTCCCCTCGACCACACCTGTGTCTCCCCTCGACCACAGCTGTGTCTCCCCTCGACCACAGCTGTGTCTCACCTCGACCACACCTGTCTCTCCCCTCGGCCACACCCGTGTCTCCCCTCGACCACACCCGTGTCTCCCCTCGACCGCACCCGTGTCTCCCCTCGACCACAGCTGTATCTCCCCTCGACCACAGCTGTATCTCCCCTCGGCCACAGCTGTATCTCCCCTCGATCACACCTGTGTCTCCCCTCGACCACAGCTGTGTCTCCCCTCGACTACACCTGTGTCTCCCCTCGACCACAGCTGTGTCTCCCTTCGACCACACCTGTCTCTCCCCTCGGCCACACCCGTGTCTCCCCTCGACCACACCCGTGTCTCCCCTCGACCGCACCCGTGTCTCCCCTCGACCACAGCTGTATCTCCCCTCGGCCACACCCGTGTCACCCCTCGACCACACCTGTCTCTCCCCTCGACCACACCTGTCTCTCCCCTCGACCACACCTGTGTCTCCCCTCGACCACAGTAATAATAAGCCGTCACGACGATATATTTTTTTAGCGCATGAACATTTGTCTCTGAAGGAATATAGATTACTTTTTTCTCTCGGGGTCAGCATAGTTCAGAGACAGATGTCTCTAAGGGTCACTATAGTTCAGAGATAGATGTCTCTAAGGGTCAGTATAGTTCAGAGACAGATGTCTCTAAGGGTCAGTATAGTTCAGAGATAGATGTCTCTAAGGGTCACTATAGTTCAGAGATAGATGTCTCTAGGGGTCAGTATAGTTCAGAGATAGATGTCTCTAAGGGTCACTATAGTTCAGAGATAGATGTCTCTAAGGGTCACTATAGTTCAGAGACAGATGTCTCTCGGGGTCAGTATAGTTCAGAGACAGATGTCTCTAAGGGTCAGTATAGTTCAGAGATAGATGTCTCTCGGGGTCAGTATAGTTCAGAGATAGATGTCTCTAAGGGTCAGTATAGTTCAGAGATATTGGTTCCTGAGTGTCAAATGTGTATGTGACCCCTGACCTTTGACCTCTGTAATATTGTCCCCAAAATATCAACTGTGTCATATAGGGTTATTCGGGAATTTAATTATGCAAATAGACTGTCAATTGTTTTGTGGTGAGATGAGATAATGGCTCTTAGACGAATAAACAGACGAATAACATAGATGGGAAGAAAAAACGAAAACGGTAACAGACAAAAGAGAAATTCGGTAGATGGCAAATTGAGAGGAATAAGAAGTGTGGTAAACATTAGTAGAGAGAGAGAGAGAGAAGTGTTTTAGATACAATTATATAAAACACACACACACACACACACACAGCGTATGGTGATGTGAAGAACTGAGGTAACTAAGATGATGATGTGTTGTAAAGATGTGTACTGTATATAAGGTAGTGTGATACAGAGACACAGTGGTAGTGTGGTACAGAGACACAGTGGTAGTGTGGTATAGTGGTAGTGTGGTACAGAGACACAGTGGAAGTGTGGTACAGAGACACAGCGGTAGTGTGGTATAGTGGTAGTGTGGTACAGAGACACAGTGGAAGTGTGGTACAGTCACACTGTGGTAGGGAGTACCACAGTAGATGGCCCCATGTGGGTGCTACGGCATGTGTGAG
>CAUDMG010001691.1:2577500-2767052 GCA_958450375.1 Homarus gammarus
TCGTCTCCCAGGTGAGGGGGTCGATTTGGCACTTTTTCAGGTTTGTCTTAAGACTATCATTATACCTTTTCAGTTGCCTGCCAGCGTTAAGTTTACTATTCGTTAGGTGACTGTAAAGTAGCAGCTTTGGCAGTCTACTGTCGTCCATGCGGGTAACATGGCCAGTCCAACGTAGTTTTTCATGGATAATGGTAGCCTCTACGCTTCTACAGTTGGTGTCACCAAGAATACTAGCATTTGTTCTCTTGTCTTCCCAGCGAACTCAGAGAATAGAACGTAGACTACGTTGTATGCGACCCATGTCTCGCTGCCATATAGCAGGGTGGGGAGGACCACTGTTCGATATACATGTAACTTTGTAGATAATTTCAGCTCCCTACAGATGAAGACACGGTTTCGGAGTCCGCCAAAGGCTTGAGATGCACATTTGATCCGATGGTGAATCTCTTCATCGATGTCCATGGTGGTGGACATGTGGGAGCCGAGATACCGAAAGTGGTTAACATTAGAGAGAGTAGTACCGTTAAGCTGGATGGATGGTGGAGGTGTGGCTGAACCAAGGGCAGGCTGAAAAATAATCTGAGTCTTACGTACATTCTCCTCAAGGCCGAAGTGTGCATACGCATCTGCATAGGTGTTCAGGAATTCCTGTAGGCCGCGTTCAATGTGGGCCACAAGGGTAAGCTCGTCTGCATACTGAAGCTCAGTAATGGAAGCTGCCGACACATTTGTTCCTGCCTGGAGTCGTCTTATTTGAAAAGACCCTTCATCCGATACATGATGTTCACCCCGCCAGCTAGATTGACGCTGGCACGAGTAAGGAAGGCAGCCAAGAAAATAGAAAAAGGGAGTTGGTGCTAGTACGCACCCTTGTTTAACCCCTGTTTGGATGGGGAAGAACTCACACTGGGTGCCATTGTGCAGGAAACTGCCGTTCATGCCATCGTGGAGTTCCCTCACAATGGCAATTAATTTTGGTTGGCAGCGAAAACGGCTGAGGATTCACCAGAGGGCTTCCCTGTTGACCGAGTCGACTGCCTTGGTTTGGTCTATGAAAGTCATGTACAGGTCACGACGCTCTTCTCTGCACTTTCCTGTATCTGATGGGCAGCGTGATTTTCTAGAGCCACACTGAGATTCTGGGACGAAGTTTTCCGCTTCAGGAAGGAGTTTGTTTAGGAGGACTCGGGCTATAATCTTGCCAGCTATAGACACCAGCGAGATCCTTCGGTAGTTGCCACAGTCTGACCGGTCTCCTTTGTTCTTATTAATATTGACGATGAAGGCGTCTTTAAGAGCTTGGGGGATTTCCTCCCTTTCCCATATATTCTCCAGGAGAGAGTGGAGACAGCTGGTAAACAAAGGTCCTCCTGCTTTATACACCTCAGCTGGGATTCCAGTTCTGGATGTTGAGGGACCTGCTGGGTAGTCAGGACATCCACATCGGTTGAGCAGTGAATGGTAGTGCTCTTTCCAGGGCTGAAGCGGAGGGGGGCTGCGTCACGAGTGATTGACCCATAAAATGTTTTAGTGGAATTGAAAAGTTCGCGCATCTTGTGCTGATTTGCAAATTTTTGTGTTTCACTTGCTTTAATTTGAAACCAGTCGTTCTTTAGATTGCGAAGTTCCCGCTGTGTTACCGCATTCTTCTTGTGGAAGGTATCAGCTTTGGTCTCAGACTGAGGGTTGTTCTACCAGTCAGTTAAAGCAGCACGTTTATCTTCGACGAGTACATTGATTGCCGGATCATTTTCATCAAACCAGTCCTGGTGTATTCTTTCGATCTAGCCGAAGGTCTCTCTGCAGGGGTTTTTTCATGACAATGTCGAGAATATCCCATTCGGCACTGGGAATTTTTTTTTGACAGGTTGTTTATCAGCCCATGTTCAAGCTGCTCTCTGAAAGTATCTGCTACTGCCGGATCCTCCAAATGCTTAGTGTTAAAACCTCTTCTGGAGGCTTGCTGCCTTCGCCGTTTTGGGGCAACGTGACGTGAGAGTTTGGCTCTTACGAGCCGATGATCAGTGTCGCAGTGGTCTGAGACACGCATGGCACGGGTGATGAGGACATCTCGGCGATCTTTTTCTCTGACAGTGATGTAGTCAATGAGTTTCCTGGGTTTGGATCGTGGGTGTTGCCACAAACCCTTGAACTTGTCGGCCTGCCTAAACAAGGTATTGGTGAAAGTGAGGTTTTGTGCAGCACATTTGCTGAGGAGAGAGAAGCTATTGGGATTACACTTGCCTAGCCCATTTCTCCCTACGGTTCCCTGCCAAATGTTAGCATCTCTGCCAACTCTTGCATTGAAGTCGCCAAGGAGCACAACTTTATCTTCTCTGGGGATAGAGGTTAGCACTTTTTCGGGGTCGGCGTAAAAGGCCTCCTTGATGTCATCCTCTGCATCCAGTGTTGGGGCGTATGCTCTGATGAAAAAGGCATGACATGAGCAATTCACTGGGACTCGGAGAGTCACGAGGCGGTTGTTGATCCCAATTGCCATTTCAGTTAGCTTGTGTAGGAAGCGTTGGTGTATGGCAAAGCCAACTCCATAAATGTGGTTTCTCTCTGCAGCAGGCTTACCCTTCCAGAAAAAGGTATATCCAGACCCCCGTTTTGTGAGTTGACCCTCATCTGGGAGCCGGGACTCACTAATGGCTTCTATGTAGATGTTATACCTGGTCAGCTCTTTTGCCACAACGGTGGTGGTTCTATGAGGATGCTCATTTTTGTCAGTATCCAGAAGGGTCCTGACATTCCATGCAACGAGCAAAAGAGCTTGTATAGTATGTTTTGTTTTGGATCTGTTATTTTGATTGTGTTTTCGACCTCGTGAGGATAAGCTTACTGGGTGTGGTTGCCCAGTAAGGTTGGCTTTTTAGCAGGCTATGTTTAAGGCACCTTTTCCAGCCCCCTCCCCATGTGGGGTGAGCAGAATGACTCCTTGAAAGAGCTGCTCAGTCGCACAGACATGACCGGATTGCACTGCTTCGTAGATCCCAGTGCATAAACGACCATCTTACCTGTGCCGCTAATGTGCAGAGTTGACTAGAGACTCCCGGCAGTTATCTCTGCCTGTCCCCGTCGCCACTCGTTCATCGCCATAGGACTTTTGGGGGTATAGGGGTTTTGATGATGATGATGAGAGGTTTGGTGAGCTGGATGATGGCTGTGCGTGAGTTGATTTATGTGGTGAGGCAGGAGTGCAGGCTGGAAACACATATCTTGGCTCTCCCTTTTCCTGATCCAGTGGTGCAAGTGTTGCAATGGCTGGGAAGAAGGAGAGTTGCAATGGACTGCCGATAGCCCAGTTTATTGGGTTTCGCCTTAGTAGCCTGTCCATCTTGCATTGCCTTTGTTCGTCGGTGAAGAGGCTGTGCACTAGGAGGGGAAGACTTATGCAATTTGCATCCCTGTTCGCCACGGGGCAGCGGCGGTAGCTGAAAGTGAGAGGGAGCAAGCAGTACATGCACCTTAACACAAACATAATGCTGCCACACTAGACGCACTCCACCGCCCTGTGTGCGAACACACACACACACACACACACACACACTTCTCTTCTTCCATCCTCATCCTCTTTCCACCTACCCTTTCTCCTTCTTCTTCTCTTCCCTCTTCCATCCTTCCTTACTCCTCCTTTTCCTCTTCCTCCGTCCATCCTTCCTTCCTTCCTCCTCATCTTTTATTCCACACACCGCGCGACAGTGGAACTCTCCTCCTAGACACGTTTCCTCTCCCTCATATAAGCTGCAGCTCTCCTCCAGGCTAAGGCATACAGCCACCTCCCCCATGACCACAGTCTGACATTCTTATCTCTCTGGTGCGTGGCTACAGTCTCTTCCTGGGTTATAAGACGAGGTAAGGTGCGAGATTGGTTAAAGTCTTCTGGTTAAAAGACAAAGTGCGTGGCTAATGTGTTCTAAATATTAAGGTGATTGGATGGTTAAAGTCCGCTGTGTTATAAGAGAAGCTGCGTGGCTGGTTAAAGTCTGTTGGGTTATAAGAGGAGGTGCGTGGCTGGTTAAAGTCTGTTGGGTTATAAGACAAGTGCGTGGCTGGTTAAAGTCGGTTAGGTTATAAGAGGAGGTGCGTGGCTGGTTAAAGTCTGTTGGGTTATAAGACAAGTGCATGGCTGGTTAAAGTCCGTTGGGTTATAAGAGGAGGTGGGTGGCTGGTTAAAGTCCGTTGGGTTATAAGAGGAGGTGCGTGGCTGGTTAAAGTCTGTTGGGTTATAAGAGGAGGTGCGTGGCTGGTTAAAGTCCGTTGGGTTATAAGAGAAGGTGCGTGGCTGGTTAAAGTCCGTTGGGTTATAAGAGGAGGTGCGTGGCTGGTTAAAGTCCGTTGGGTGATAAGAGGAGGTGCATGGCTGGTTAAAGTCTGTTGGGTTATAAGAGGAGGTGCGTGGCTAGTTAAAGTCTGTTGGGTTATAAGAGGAGGTGCGTGGCTGGTTAAAGTCTGTTGGGTTATAAGAGGAGGTGCGTGGCTGGTTAAAGTCTGTTGGGTTATAAGAGGAGGTGCGTGGCTGGTTAAAGTCTGTTGGGTTATAAGAGGAGGTGGGTGGCTGGTTAAAGTCTGTTGGGTTATAAGAGGAGGTGCGTGGCTGGTTAAAGTCCGTTGGGTTATAAGAGGAGGTGGGTGGCTGGTTAAAGTCCGTTGGGTGATAAGAGGAGGTGCATGGCTGGTTAAAGTCTGTTGGGTTATAAGAGGAGGTGCGTGGCTAGTTAAAGTCTGTTGGGTTATAAGAGGAGGTGCGTGGCTGGTTAAAGTCTGTTGGGTTATAAGAGGAGGTGCGTGGCTGGTTAAAGTCTGTTGGGTTATAAGAGGAGGTGCGTGGCTGGTTAAAGTCTGTTGGGTTATAAGAGGAGGTGGGTGGCTGGTTAAAGTCTGTTGGGTTATAAGAGGAGGTGCGTGGCTGGTTAAAGTCCGTTGGGTTATAAGAGGAGGTGGTGGCTGGTTAAAGTCCGTTGGGTTATAAGAGGAGGTGCGTGGCTGGTTAAAGTCTGTTGGGTTATAAGAGGAGGTGCGTGGCTGGTTAAAGTCTGTTGGGTTATAAGAGGAGGTGCGTGGCTGGTTAAAGTCCGTTGGGTTATAAGAGGAGGTGCGTGGCTGGTTAAAGTCTGTTGGGTTATAAGAGGAGGTGCGTGGCTGGTTAAAGTCCGTTGGGTTATAAGAGGAGGTGCGTGGCTGGTTAAAGTCCGTTGGGTTATAAGAGGAGGTGCGTGGCTGGTTAAAGTCTGTTGGGTTAAGTCCGTTGGGTTATAAGAGGAGGTGGGTGGCTGGTTAAAGTCTGTTGGGTTATAAGAGGAGGTGGGTGGCTGGTTAAAGTCTGTTGGGTTATAAGAGGAGGTGCGTGGCTGGTGTTTCCTGGATATTAAAACATTGAGGAAAACTACGGAAGAGGCAGGAAAATAAGAGGAAACAGACGACACGGAGGAAAATAGAAAATGATGGTAAGAAGCAGGAGAAGAGGAGGAAGAAGAAGAAGACGGAGGAGAGGAGGAAGAACAAGGAGAAGGAGAAGAGGAGGAAGAAGAAGAAAGAGAAGGAGGAGAAGAGGAGGAAGAAGAAGTGGTGAGATGACAAAGTTTTATAGTCAGAATCCAAGAGAGAATGTTGTGTGTGTGTGTGTGTGTGTAAGTGTCTCGTCTCGCTACACCAACCTACACCTCACACCGTGTCCCCTACATCCTATCCCGTACACCCTACACCTTACCCTGCACCTTACACCCTACACCTTACACCCTACATCTTACACCTTACACCCTACATCTTACACCCTTTAACCTTACTTCGTACATCTTACACCCTATACCTTATCCTTTGTAGCCTACACCCCCCACCCACGTGAACTACCACCACCCCCTCCACCACCACAATTACCATCACCACCCCCATTACCCCTACCACCATCACCACCTCAACCACCACTAACCCCCACCATCCTCACTACCCCCCACCCCCCCACCACCCCCACCCCCCACCCCCCCCACCCCACCCCCCCACCACCACAAGGCTCACATGAATCACCACCACACACTGCTGCCTCACCTCCATCCCACCTTAAAGAATAATGCGTCTCATTGCTCGCAGCCGCTGTTTCTCACGCTCCCACTTCTCACAGGCCGATTTCTTAAGTCATTTCTCAAACTGTTCAACTCTCACCCTCACATATTTCCCAGTCTGCAAAACTCACTTTATACATGGAGGTCGTTCTCATTTATGCTAATCTCTTATTCCTTAGGCTATTTTGTGTCTCGGCTGTAAATGTTCGCTTTCACATCCGTTATTTCTGAGCTTTGGTGGGGTCTTACAAGTAGGAACGAACCATGTGTGTCTACGGTATAAACTTGTGATTATAAAGAGCTACAATGATCATACTTTGCTTTTATATACAATGAAGTCTGAAAATAATGCCCAGATTTTGACATATAATCATTTAAAAATCTGTTTGTTTTTTTTCGATGACTTTCACTTTTCACCACATTAGTATCTCATGATCAATGAGGTCAAAGGTCACATTATACCCGGAGTTAGTTGGTATCTCTCCCCAGTGTAGTTCATCTGGTGATTTTGTCATTTTTTCATCGTTTTTTTAACTGCGGAATATTTCTCAAGTTTGGTGATATCTCTCAATCTGTTTCATTTTGACGTTTTTCTCTTCAGTCGTTTGTCTTTCATGTGTCTCATTCGTTTCTCAGTTGTTGTTGTTGTTGTTTTTATGGGTATATCTCAAGCTCAGTATCTCTCATCTGCTTCTTAAATCTTTCAGCGCTCTCGAATTTATTGAGAAAGTTGAGTCCGCTATTCCTCAAGCCTTCCATCTCTCATCTATTTCTCGAACCTTCCATATCTCAGCTATTTTTCAAACAAGTCGGCATTTTTCAACTATTTTCAAGTCGTCAAGTTATAACTCAAACAGTTCACCTCTCTCTCTCTCTCTCTCTCTCTCTCTCTCTCTCTCTCTCTCGTTATTACCCTGCCCCAGTGCCCCATCCTCCCTCCTCATTATCTCAACTCCCACCTCTCACCCTTCCCCTTCTCTATTCTCCTCCTACTCCATTTCTCTCACCCTCTCTTCTCCTCTTCCTTATCCTTATATTCCTCCATTATTTTATCTTCTTCCCTCATCGCTCCTCTTTTCCTCCTCCTCTCGCTCGACTCTCATTCTCCACTCTTTTCTCCTTACCCTCCTCCTCCTCCTTTCTCCTGTTCCTGTTCCTCCTCCTTTCTCCCCACCTCTCTCCTCCTTTCTCCCCACCTCTCTCCTCCTTTCTCCCCACCTTCCTTGTTTTTCCTCATCCCCTTTCCTTACCTGTGCCTCCCCTTCCTCTTCCTCCTCCTTTCTCCTCTTCCTCCTCCTTTCTCCTCTTCCTCCTCCTTTCTTCTCTTCCTCCTCCTTTCTCCTCTTCCTCCTCCTTTCTCCTCTTCCTCCTCCTTTCTCCTCTTCCTCCTCCTTTCTTCTCCTCCTCCTCCTTTCTACCCATCTTCCTCATCACCCCTCCTTCACCCTCTCCTCCTCTTCCTCTTTCTGTTGTGTTGTTTGAACGACAAATCCTTCATCATATTGATGTGTCTCCCCCACTCCACTTCCCACTTCTTCACCCCTCTCCCCTTACACCTCTCTCTCTCTCCTCACCATAGTGTCAGATAATGATCATGTTATTGTGGGAGGTCTGTTAAAATATATTTGTTCTCTATTAATGAATGTAAATGAAAATATCAACAAAGGATTTTAACTCGATCAAGAATGAAGAACAACAATCGTAATAATAATAATTATGATCATAATAAATGTTAAAAGAACACAAAGAAGACCAGACATAAGGAAACATTTACCTACACACAGACCAGACATAAGGAAACATTTACCTACACACAGACCAGACATAAGGAAGCATTTACCTACACACAGACCAGACATAAGGAAACATTTACCTACACACAGACCAGACATAAGGAAACATTTACCTACACACAGACCAGACATAAGGAAACATTTACCTACACACAGACCAGACATAAGGAAACATTCACCTACACACAGACCAGACATAAGGAAACATTTACCTACACACAGACCAGACACAAGGAAACATTTACCTACACACAGACCAGACATAAGGAAACATTTACCTACACACAGACCAGACATAAGGAAGCATTTACCTACACACAGACCAGACATAAGGAAACATTTACCCACACACAGACCAGACATAAGGAAACATTTACCCACACACAGACCAGACATAAGGAAACATTTACCCACACACAGACCAGACATAAGGAAACATTTACCTACACACAGACCAGACATAAGGAAACATTTACCTACACACAGACCAGACATAAGGAAGCATTTACCTACACACAGACCAGACATAAGGAAACATTTACCTACACACAGACCAGACATAAGGAAACATTTACCTATACACAGACCAGACATAAGGAAACATTTACCTACACACAGACCAGACATAAGGAAACATTTACCTACACACAGACCAGACATAAGGAAACATTTACCTACACACAGACCAGACATAAGGAAACATTTACCTACACACAGACCAGACATAAGGAAGCATTTGCCTACACACAGACCAGACATAAGGAAACATTTACCTACACACAGACCAGACATAAGGAAACATTTACCTACACACAGACCAGACATAAGGAAACATTTACCTACACACAGACCAGACACAAGGAAACATTTACCTACACACAGACCAGACACAAGGAAACATTTACCTACACACAGACCAGACACAAGGAAACATTTACCTACACACAGACCAGACACAAGGAAACATTTACCTACACACAGACCAGACACAAGGAAACATTTACCTACACACAGACCAGACACAAGGAAACATTTACCTATACACAGACCAGACATAAGGAAACATTTACCTACACACAGACCAGACATAAGGAAACATTTACCTTCACACAGACCAGACATAAGGAAACATTTACCTACACACAGACCAGACATAAGGAAACATTTACCTTCACACAGACCAGACATAAGGAAACATTTACCTACACACAGACCAGACATAAGGAAACATTTACCTATACACAGTTCAAATTGATGGAAAGTGAATCCAAAACCTCCCCAACTTTTTCATTCGACAGATTCTAATATTGTTTTCCTAATTCTTATTTCTTCCTTATTATAAACTAGCAGAATCGCTCTCATCCGCTAGGCCACGGTAGGACGCCACCCCCTGGGAGGCTCCACATTGTCTCACTGTTCAGTCCCCAAAACTTCTTCTTCCATTAACGGTGTAAGTAAGTTCCACCATGTTTTTCACTACAACGGTACAGCAAAGTATATTTTTTTAGCATTAAACTGTTATTATTTTATTGTCTAATCGTCACTACATATAACACCATCCATCATCACTACAGATCGGTAAAGTAGTTTCCGAGATTCTCGTGCGGACACACACACACACACACACACATACCTCTTTGTTTTATAGATAACTACGATTATTAACACCTACCTTACACCTTATAGTTAGAATCCAGAAGAGAAATGTACTGTGTGTGTGTGTGTGTGTGTGTGTGTGTGTTTGTGTGTGTGTGTTGTTTGTGTGTGTGTGTGTTGTGTGTGTGTGTGTGTGTGTGTGTGTGTGTTTATGTAGGTGGTGTGATAAGTGTCTCGTGTCACTACACCACCTTACCCCTTACATCTTATACCCCACACCTAACATCACCTACACCTCACACCCTGCACCTCACACCCTACACCTCACACCCTGCACCTCACACCCTACACCTCACACCCTGCACCTCACACCCTGCACCTCACACCCTACACCTCACACCCTGCACCTCACACCCTGCACCTCACACCCTGCACCTCACACCCTGCACCTCAC
The DNA here is from genome assembly GCA_958450375.1 of Homarus gammarus. NCBI lineage: Eukaryota > Metazoa > Arthropoda > Malacostraca > Decapoda > Nephropidae > Homarus > Homarus gammarus. The sequence continues at coordinate 2,587,406 of CAUDMG010001691.1, forward strand.
ACCCTACACCTCACACTCTACACCTCACACACTGCACCTCACACCCTGCACCTCACACCCTGCACCCTACACCCTACACCTCACACCCTACTCCTCACACCCTACACCTCACACCCTACACCTCACACCCTACACCTCACACCCTACACCTTATACCCTACACCTTATATCGTACTCCTTATACCCTAAACCTCACACCCTACACCTTATACCCTACACCTCACACCCTACACCTCACACCCTACACCTCACACCCTACACCTTATACCCTACACCTTATATCGTACTCCATATACCCTACACCTCACACCCTATACCTCACACCCTACACCTCACACCCTACACCTTATACCCTACACCTTATACCCTACACCTTATACCCTACACCTTATACCCTACACCTCACACCCTACACCTCACACCCTACACCTTATACCCTACACCTTATACCCTACACCCTACACCTTACACTATTTTTTTTAGGATTGCCTCCGAGGGGGCTAGTTTATTGGGCACCCCCTTACATCCTGTGCCTTCCCAACGTCTTAGGAATGACTGATGACCTGTAGGGGACAGATGGATTTAGGTCTTGTCATATTCGGTTATCAAAGTTCACCATATGGCTGTTTCTCCCTCCCTCTCTCCCTCCCTCCATACCTCCCTCCATCCCTTCCTACCTCCCTCCATCCCTTCCTCCCTCCCTCCCTCCCTCCCTCCATCCCTACCTCCCTCCCTTCCTACCTCCCTCCCTCCCTCCCTCCCTCCCTCCCTCTGTCGCTAGTGTTATGATTGGTGGTGTTCCTATGACTCTCTCTGTTATTCTTTCTTCAGGTTTTAATCATATCTTTGTTAGTTATCTCTATCGTCCTTACGTCATCTACTCACTTCTTCAACTACATCTCCATTGGTTCTCACTGTCTTTGCTGTCTTTGTAATGTTGTTTGTGTGTAATTATTGATTTGTCTTTGCTGGTGTGGTCCTCTTCCTTCCATCACCCCGCCCTTACCCTCTCTCACCCTCCCATGCCCTCCCTCACCCTCCCATACCCTCCCTCACCCTCCCTCACCCTCCCTTACCCTCTCTCACCCTCCCATGCCCTCCCTCACCCTCCCATACCCTCCCTCACCCTCCCTCACCCTCCCATACCCTCCCTCACCCTCCCTCACCCTCCCATACCCTCCCTCACCCTCCCATACCCTCCCTCACCCTCCCATACCCTCTCTCACCCTCCCATACCCTCCCTCACCCTCCCTCACCCTCCCATACCCTCCCTCACCCTCCCTTGCCCTCCCTCACCCCCCACACCCTCCCTCACCCCCCTTACTTGTCGTCATGTTTCCCTGTAAGTGATAGAAACGCCTGAGGGATCGACCGCAGGAGAGAAGCATTTGCCTTTCATCATAAATCGTGGTTGTCGTCAACAAGTTCTCTCACCCCCTCACCCCCTCCCTCCTTTCCTCCCTTTCTTCCCTTCCTCCTTTCCTCCCTTTCTTCCCTTCCTCCCTACCCTCCCTTTACTCCCTACCCTTCCTCCCAAGCCTCAATACCTCCCTGCCCTCCTTCCCACTTCTCCCTCCCACTCCCTCCCTCTCAGTGGTGGCATTTGGGCCCATCACACCACCACCATCTCCACTTTTCCCCCGTGCTAATGAGTCCTTCGTCTTATAGCCATTATTTTTCCTTCCTATTTGGTTTTTTGTCATTGGTCAGAGGTGTAATTAATGGCGACTTTGATCACTGTTCAGCCAATGAGGTGCTGGAGATACAACCCTAATGCCTTCTTCCGCTCACAGGAGGATATGATCTTTTTATTCCGTCCAGGTTAACTTTAAAATAAGTTAAATTAGGTTTAGTTTGGTTATGTTAAGTCGGGTTATGAACTTACTGATGAATTTTTTTTAAAGACTCACTAATACCAAGTTGTTCTTTACTCATTACCGTACACAAACACAACAGGGGATCATAGCTCTGCCACTCTCTGTAAGGCGGAAGAACTAATAGGGTAGATTAGGTTAGGATAACTTACAAAGGTCCACTGATTTCCCTGGTAATATTACATTATATATACCCTTAATCCATTGTCTTTTGATACAATGCACAATATCAGTCAATGAAGTTTCTGCTCATCGCCCTTGGCTCCTATTGGCACTAAGCACCACGAAACTACGACCATCATAAACCTTGGGTAAAATTCTCATAAAGTGTCTTAATATATCTCTACCAGCACTTTGTATTTATTTTATGTGTCACTTTACGATTGAGTAATATGCAGGAGACTGTCTGGGGTGTGTATATAGATCTTAGGTAACACCAGGGTAAGAGAGAGAGAGAGAGAGAGAGAGAGAGAGAGAGTACACACGTGTTTGTTGTTATATAGGTGGTGATCCTAAGTCAAGAAGAAAGGAGAGATGAACTAAAGGTTTGAAGACTTTGTTTTAGTGTTTTAAGTCTCATGTGATGGGTTTAGGTTTTTGAGTGACAGGGAGGAGGTGTTGAGATAGAGAGAGGGGGCAGATGAGGTATTGAGACAGAGAGAGGGGGCAGATGAGGTATTGAGACAGAGAGAGAGAGGACAGATGAGGTATTGAGACTGAGAGAGAGAGGACACATGAGGTATTGAGACAGAGAGAGAGAGAGGACAGATGAGGTATTGAGACAGAGAGAGGGAGGACAGATGAGGTATTGAGACTGAGAGAGAGAGGACAGATGAGGTATTGAGATAGAGAGAGGGAGGACAGATGAGGTATTGAGACAGAGAGAGAGAGGACAGATGAGGTATTGAGACAGAGAGAGAGAGGACAGATGAGGTATTGAGACAGAGAGAGAGGACAGATGAGGTATTGAGACAGAGAGGGGGCAGATGAAGTATTGAGACAGAGGCATGAGGTATTGAGACAGAGAGAGAGAGGACAGATGAGGTATTGAGACAGAGAGAGGGGGCAGATGAGGTATTGAGACAGAAAGAGGGAGGACAGATGAGGTATTGAGACAGAAACAGAGAGGACAAATGAGGTATTGAGACAGAGAGAGAGGACAGATGAGGTATTGAGACAGAGAGAGGGGGCAGATGAAGTATTGAGACAGAGAGGACAAATGAGGTATTGAGACAGAGAGAGAGGACAGATGAGGTATTGAGACAGAGAGAGAGGACAGATGAGGTATTGAGACAGAGAGAGAGGACAGATGAGGTGTTGAGACAGAAAGAGGGAGGACAGATGAGGTATTGAGACAGAAACAGAGAGGACAGATGAGGTATTGAGACAGAGAGAGAGAGGACAGATGAGGTATTGAGACAGAAAGAGAGAGGACAGATGAGGTATTGAGACAGAGAGAGAGAGAGAGGACAGATGAGGTGTTGAGACAGAAAGAGAGAGGACAGATGAGGTATTGACAGGTATACAGTACATCTATATTATTATTAACTCGTGTTGGTAATTTTAGAGGAGGCACACGTATGGCCTCAGTCAGTTTCACTTCATTACCAAACTCCAAAAATCGCCCCGAATGTGTTCATAAAATTTCATATGCAAATTAAGTTAGCGATAAAGAGGTAATTCTCGTTAAAAAAGTTAAAATTTTATTACCATAGTGAGAAATATTAGTAGATTGGTCTGTTTTATTTACTGGTGTTGGCTTTGGCTTCAGTTGTGTGTCTTCAGTTGTGTGTCTTTTCAGTTGTGTGTGTCTTTGGCTTCAGTTGTGTGTCTACAGTTGTGTGTCTTTTCAGTTGTGTGTGTCTTTTCAGTTGTGTGTGTCTTTTCAGTTGTGTGTGTCTTCAGTTGTGTGTCTTCAGTTGTGTGTCTTCAGTTGTGTGTGTCTTCAGTTGTGTGTGTCTTCAGTTGTGTGTGTCTTCAGTTGTGTGTGTCTTCAGTTGTGTGTGTCTTCAGTTGTGTGTGTCTTCAGTTGTGTGTGTCTTCAGTTGTGTGTGTCTTCAGTTGTGTGTGTCTTCAGTTGTGTGTGTGTCTTCAGTTGTGTGTGTGTCTTCAGTTGTGTGTGTCTTCAGTTGTGTGTGTCTTCAGTTGTGTGTGTCTTCAGTTGTGTGTCTTCAGTTGTGTGTGTCTTCAGTTGTGTGTGTCTTCAGTTGTGTGTGTCTTCAGTTGTGTGTGTCTTCGGTTGTGTGTGTCTTCGGTTGTGTGTCTTCAGTTGTGTGTGTCTTCAGTTGTGTGTGTCTTCAGTGTGTGTGTCTTCAGTTGTGTGTGTCTTCAGTTGTGTGTGTCTTCAGTTGTGTGTGTCTTCAGTTGTGTGTCTTCAGTTGTGTGTGTCTTCAGTTGTGTGTGTCTTCAGTTGTGTGTGTCTTCAGTTGTGTGTCTTCAGTTGTGTGTCTTTAGTTGTGTGTCTTTAGTTGTGTGTGTCTTCAGTTGTGTGTCTTCAGTTGTGTGTGTCTTTAGTTGTGTGTGTCTTCAGTTGTGTGTGTCTTCAGTTGTATGTGTCTTCAGGTGTGTCTTCAGCGGTGTGTCTTTAGTTGTGTGTCTTCAGTTGTGTGTGTCTTCAGTTGTGTGTCTTCAGTTGTGTGTGTCTTCAGTTGTGTGTGTCTTCAGTTGTGTGTGTCTTCAGTTGTGTGTCTTTAGTTGTGTGTCTTCAGTTGTGTGTGTCTTCAGTTGTGTGTGTCTTCAGTTGTGTGTGTCTTCAGTTGTGTGTCTTCAGTTGTGTGTGTCTTCAGTTGTGTGTGTCTTCAGTTGTGTGTGTCTTCAGTTGTGTGTGTCTTCAGTTGTGTGTGTCTTCAGTTGTGTGTCTTCAGTTGTGTGTGTCTTCAGTTGTGTGTGTCTTCAGTTGTGTTGTGTGTCTTCAGTTGTGTGTGTCTTCAGTTGTGTGTGTCTTCGGTTGTGTGTGTCTTCGGTTGTGTGTGTCTTCGGTTGTGTGTGTCTTCAGTTGTGTGTCTTCAGTTGTGTGTGTCTTCAGTTGTGTGTGTCTTCAGTTGTGTGTGTCTTCAGTTGTGTGTCTTCAGTTGTGTGTGTCTTCAGTTGTGTGTGTCTTCAGTTGTGTGTGTCTTCAGTTGTGTGTGTCTTCAGTTGTGTGTGTCTTCAGTTGTGTGTCTTCAGTTGTGTGTGTCTTTAGTTGTGTGTGTCTTCAGTTGTGTGTGTCTTCAGTTGTGTGTGTCTTCAGTTGTGTGTCTTTAGTTGTGTGTCTTCAGTTGTGTGTCTTCATTTGTGTGTGTCTTCAGTTGTGTGTCTTTAGTTGTTTGTGTTCTTTTGTGTGTCTTCGATTGTGTGTCTTCAGTTGTGTGTGTCTTCAGTTGTGTGTGTCTTTAGTTGTGTGTGTCTTCAGTTGTGTGTCTTCAATTGTGTGTGTCTTTAGTTGTGTGTGACTTCAGTTGTGTGTCTTTAGTTGTGTGTCTTTAGTTGTGTGTCTTTAGTTTTGTGTCTTTAGTTTTGTGTGTCTTTAGTTGTGTGTCTTTAGTTGTGTGTGTCTTTAGTTGTGTGTGTCTTCAGTTGTGTGTCTTCAATTGTGTGTCTTCAGTTGTGTGTGTCTTTAGTTGTGTGTGACTTCAGTTGTGTGTCTTTAGTTGTGTGTGTCTTCAGTTGTGTGTCTTCAGTTGTGTGTCTTCAGTTGTGTGTCTTTAGTTGTGTGTCTTTAGTTGTGTGTCTTCAGCGGTGTGTCTTCAGTTGTGTGTCTTTAGTTGTGTGTGTCTTCAGTTGTGTGTCTTTAGTTGTGTGTGTCTTCAGTTGTGTGTCTTTAGTTGTGTGTGTCTTCAGTTGTGTGTCTTTAGTTGTGTGTCTTTAGTTGTGTGTCTTTAGTTGTGTGTCTTTAGTTGTGTGTCTTCAGTTGTGTGTGTCTTTAGTTGTGTGTCTTTAGTTGTGTGTCTTTAGTTGTGTGTCTTCAGTTGTGTGTCTTCAGTTGTGTGTGTCTTCAGTTGTGTGTGTCTTCAGTTGTGTGTGTCTTCAGTTGTGTGTGTCTTCAGTTGTGTGTGTCTTCAGTTGTGTGTGTCTTCAGTTGTGTGTGTCTTCGGTTGTGTGTGTCTTCGGTTGTGTGTGTCTTCGGTTGTGTGTGTCTTCGGTTGTGTGTGTCTTCAGTTGTGTGTCTTCAGTTGTGTGTGTCTTCAGTTGTGTGTGTCTTCAGTTGTGTGTGTCTTCAGTTGTGTGTGTCTTCAGTTGTGTGTGTCTTCAGTTGTGTGTGTCTTCAGTTGTGTGTCTTCAGTTGTGTGTCTTCAGTTGTGTGTGTCTTTAGTTGTGTGTGTCTTCAGTTGTGTGTGTCTTCAGTTGTGTGTGTCTTCAGTTGTGTGTCTTTAGTTGTGTGTCTTCAGTTGTGTGTGTCTTCATTTGTGTGTGTCTTCAGTTGTGTGTCTTTAGTTGTTTGTGTTCTTTTGTGTGTCTTCGATTGTGTGTCTTCAGTTGTGTGTGTCTTCAGTTGTGTGTGTCTTTAGTTGTGTGTGTCTTCAGTTGTGTGTCTTCAATTGTGTGTGTCTTTAGTTGTGTGTGACTTCAGTTGTGTGTCTTTAGTTGTGTGTCTTTAGTTGTGTGTCTTTAGTTGTGTGTGTCTTTAGTTGTGTGTCTTTAGTTGTGTGTGTCTTTAGTTGTGTGTGTCTTCAGTTGTGTGTCTTCAATTGTGTGTCTTCAGTTGTGTGTGTCTTTAGTTGTGTGTGACTTCAGTTGTGTGTCTTTAGTTGTGTGTGTCTTCAGTTGTGTGTCTTCAGTTGTGTGTCTTTAGTTGTGTGTCTTTAGTTGTGTGTCTTCAGCGGTGTGTCTTCAGTTGTGTGTCTTTAGTTGTGTGTGTCTTCAGTTGTGTGTCTTTAGTTGTGTGTGTCTTCAGTTGTGTGTCTTTAGTTGTGTGTGTCTTCAGTTGTGTGTCTTTAGTTGTGTGTCTTTAGTTGTGTGTCTTTAGTTGTGTGTCTTTAGTTGTGTGTGTCTTTAGTTGTGTGTCTTTAGTTGTGTGTCTTTAGTTGTGTGTCTTCAGTTGTGTGTCTTCAGTTGTGTGTCTTCAGTTGTGTGTGTCTTCAGTTGTGTGTCTTTAGTTGTGTGTCTTTAGTTGTTTGTGTTCTTTTGTGTGTCTTCGATTGTGTCTTCAATTGTGTGTCTTCAGTTGTGTGTGTCTTCAGTTGTGTGTGTCTTCAGTTGTGTGTCTTTAGTTGTGTGTCTTCAGCGGTGTGTCTTCAGTTGTGTGTGTCTTCAGTTGTGTGTCTTCAGTTGTGTGTGTCTTCAGTTGTGTGTCTTCAGTTGTGTGTCTTCAGTTGTGTGTCTTTAGTTGTGTGTCTTCAGTTGTGTGTCTTTAGTTGTGTGTGTCTTCAGTTGTGTGTGTCTTCATTTGTGTGTGTCTTCAGTTGTGTGTCTTTAGTTGTTTGTGTTCTTTTGTGTGTCTTCGATTGTGTGTCTTCAGTTGTGTGTGTCTTCAGTTGTGTGTGTCTTCAGTTGTGTGTCTTCAGTTTTGTGTGTCTTCAGTTGTGTGTCTTCAGTTTTGTGTGTCTTCAGTTGTGTGTCTTCAGTTTTGTCTTCATTGATGTTAAATGCTACTAAAGTTAAGAGTAATATAGCCCAGCTCGTAATCTCTGCACCGTGACTTTCATAATTTAATTGATAGTTATATTGAATACAAAAATAAATAAATATCGCTAAGTTTAGAGACACTCACAATATTTACGAGTCTTCCCGTTGGTGTTCAAATGACTATCACAGGCAGGGTATTTTCAGTCACTCAGGTGTAACAGTATATACGTCAGATGCCAGGTTATCCACAACAAACGCCCAGCCAACAGTGTATCCGATCCAGTTGTAGTGTAGTGGGTGCTACTACAGTATTTTGTGTGGTAGTTGCTCACCTGGCTTTCCAGAACCACACCTGTATTTATGTTAATCACCTGAAGAATCTCTCACGCCTCCAGTTGATTTCACCTAGAAATTATCCTAACCTAACCTAACCTAACCTCACCTCACCTCATCTCCCTCAATGAGTGTTTGGGTGGTTAATCTTAAGGTGTAATAAGCTCTGGTGGAGATTCTTCAAGTGAGTGTTTACGTTTTCTAAAAATAAGTCTTGTGTTTATTCAGGAATTAGGTAAGACAGTTTGATAAATAAAAATACTTGGAGGAAGACCACTGCTCCTCCTCCTCCTCCTCGAGTTGTGGAAGACCCGGGGTGTGTGTTTGTATAAGACCCGGGATGTGTGTGTGTAAGACCCGGGATGTGTGTGTAAGACCCGGGATGTGTGTGTAAGACCCGGGATGTGTGTGTAAGACCCGGGATGTGTGTGTGTGTGTGTGTAAGACCCGGGATGTGTGTGTGTGTAAGACCCGGGGTGTGTGTGTGTGTGTGTGTAAGACCCGGGGTGTGTGTGTGTGTAAGACCCGGGGTGTGTGTGTAAGACCCGGGGTGTGTGTGTGTAAGACCCGGGATGTGTGTGTGTGTGTAAGACCCGGGATGTGTGTGTAAGACCCGGGATGTGTGTGTAAGACCCGGGATGTGTGTGTGTAAGACCCGGGATGTGTGTGTGTGTGTGTAAGACCCGGGGTGTGTGTGTGTGTAAGACCCGGGATGTGTGTGTGTAAGACCCGGGATGTGTGTGTGTGTAAGACCCGTGATGTGTGTGTGTGTAAGACCCGGGATGTGTGTGTAAGACCCGGGATGTGTGTGTGTGTGTGTGTAAGACCCGGGATGTGTGTGTAAGACCCGGGATGTGTGTGTGTGTGTGTGTAAGACCCGGGATGTGTTTGTCCAACCTTAAGGTGTTAATTAGCTCATTAATCTAAACAGTACATTACCATTTACTCTTATGCATTATCTTCTAGTTTGTCGCCGAATATCTTTGACATTTAAGGAGATCAGGTCAGGTCAGGTCAGGAGGACACATGCTATGGCGACTCGTCCCCCTCCATAGTGGCCATGATCTATATCCCCCCCCCCCCCCTCCAAAGTAGAGTGACTCTAGACCCGACAACATCAGGAGGCAGCAGCCGTTGGCGCGTATTAGGTGGTTGATATGCAAATGTGGGTACTTCCCCTGTCAGAAGATGGACACAGCGATACGGACGTCAGCCACACTAGAGGTCGTTCGTATGACTGGCTGATGCTGGGCTCTCGTGTGCCAAGTACTGCCTAGGGGGTTTGGAAAGCCATAGAGAGAGAGAGAGAGAGAGTGAGTTTTTGGCTGGATATCCCTTAATGGATTTTTGCTCTGTGTTTGGGATCTCTTTTATGGTAGTGCCGGGCCAGCTACCTCCTGCTGTTGCCAACTCCATGCGGATAAAGCTGTGTTATTATGTAAAGTGGTTTTATTAGTTTTATTTGGTTATGATTGTTTGTGTAGCTGAGGGATATTATTATTTTTATTGTTGTTTCTGTTTTTTGTTGCTGTTGTTGTTGGTAATATTTATTTTTATTGTTTGAGATGTGTTATTTTTTTTTTTGCTATAAGTGTTAATTTATTATGATTATTATTATTATTATTATTATTATTGTTGTTGTTTTGTTGTTGTTGTTGTCGTCGTTATAATCGAGTACAGTATATCCAGTAACCCTGTATAGAGATGCGAGAATAATCCTTTATCTTTCGTCCATTATCGAGTTACAATAATTTATTTCAATACGTTATAAACTTCTGCCTCCAAACTGAACATTAAATCTTACTTATTGAACCTCATTTATAATCTTCAGCAAAACTTTTATCCTTGAACATCAGTTTTAGTCAAGAAACCCAAATTTTATTCGTGCAACAGTGGCCTTGATATCTATTTGAACTTTGAACGTCAACATATTCACCCCAAAAATTAAAAATTGAACAAGAGATCAGAGCTGTAATGTTCAACTCCTATTAACATTAAAAATCTCAAAGTTAAACCAGAACTTCGATATTTAATTTTTATTTTAACTTTAGTGTTGACCTTTGTGTGATCCTCCGACAGCAACGTCCACCATGAGATGAGGGTCGGAGTGTCCTGTCCTATCAATGTTTACTTTTACAACAACGAGAAACTGCTGGAAGAAAGAAAAGAAACACAGTATTACCACATCCCTCAGTAAAACATTGTTGCCACGTACAGAGCAATACAATGGTGCCATAAATCAGGGTAGATACAGATTTCTCACATACCGAGTGTAATAAAGTATTCCCACCTGCCAGGGTAATATATCTATCGTATTTCAAGACCGTAATTCATGTCAGGAGTTGTGTGAGGAGGGTGGCCGCCATGTGAACACAGAAGATAACACCTTCCACATATATTGTTCACGTATCTATTATTGATTCCAAAGACCCGTATGGTGTGGTTTACTCCTGCTGCCCGGTCCTTAACTGGTGCTGCCTGGTCCTTACCCGGTGCTACCTGGTCCTTACCCGGTGCTACCTGGTCCTTAACTGGTGCTGCCTGGTCCCTAACCGGTGGTAACTGGTCACCCACACCCCCACAGCTTCACCCACACCCCACAACATCATCACCACCATCGTCTTCATTAACATAGACTCCATCGATGCTATTAGATTTAAGTAGTCCATTTAGGAGGATTTCAGGAGGGGGAGGGATCTATTTGTTCTTGTTGACTCATCGTTGTTTACATCATCTACACAACTGTATTTACATAGGTTACATATCTTTACGTATATCACCTTATGTTAGATGTAAGGCCCTGGCAGGCTATTACAGTGATAAGAACCAATAGTACAGGCAGGATACAGTGATCTAAGGGAGTGGCAGGCTATTACAGTGATAAGAACCAATAGTACAGGCAGGATACAGTTATCTAAGGGAGTGGCAGGCTATTACAGTGATAAGAACCAATAGTACAGGCAGGATACAGTGATCTAAGGGAGTAGCAGGCTATTACAGTGATAAGAACCAATAGTACAGGCAGGATACAGTTATCTAAGGGAGTGGCAGGCTATTACAGTGATAAGAACCAATAGTACAGGCAGGATACAGTGATCTAAGGGAGTGGCAGGCTATTACAGTGATAAGAACCAATAGTACAGGCAGGATACAGTGATCTAAGGGAGTGGCAGGCTATTACAGTGATAAGAACCAATAGTACAAGCAGGATACAGTGTCCTAAGGGTCATCAATTCCGTCCGCTCATGCATTATAACCGATTCTATCAGGCGAAAAAAATAAGGATGTCCTTGGCACTGCTCTGGCTGACAGCGGGAGGTGCGGGGTGCGGCTATCATCCACAGTGTCAGCCGTCTTATGTCGCCTTCATCACACACCTGGTAATGTGAAGTAATTTACCCAGGTGGCCTTATATACGTGTCCCACTACATTATCATCAATCTCTCTCTCTCTCTCTCTCTCTCTCTCTCTCTCTCTCTCTCTCTCTCTCTCTCTCTTTTCTCGTGTTATTTCCCATCACTCGTGTACATACAACCAAAATAGTTTCTATACAGAGGGGTACTATGGGTGTCAAAATGAACACTGTGACTCCTGTTGTCTCGGTAAGGTTGTCAAAATCCTTCGTCCGTTGTGTCATATTGTCTCACACAAAATTGTAAGGATATTTATTTTTATTTTGTTGTACTATTTTTCTCATCATAACTGCCTACCATTGTTGAACTTCAGGAACCTTCACTACCATTATCGTCACCACCATTGTCATCTCTCTACCACCATTGTCATATCACTACCACCATTTTCATCTCTCCACCACCATTGTCATATCTCTACCACCATTGTCATATCTCTACCACCATTGTCATCTCTCTACCACCATTGTCATCTCTCCACCACCATTGTCATCTCTCCACCACCATTGTCATCTCTCTACCACCATTGTCATATCACTACCACCATTTTCATCTCTCCACCACCATTGTCATATCTCTACCACCATTGTCATCTCTCTACCACCATTGTCATATCACTACCACCATTTTCATCTCTCCACCACCATTGTCATCTCTCCACCACCATTGTCATCTCTCTACCACCATTGTCATCTCTCCACCACCATTGTCATCTCTCTACCACCATTGTCTTATCACTACCACCATTGTCATATCACTACCACCATTGTCATCTCTCCACCACCATTGTCATCTCTCCACCACCATTGTCATCTCTCTACCACCATTGACATCTCTCTACCACCATTGTCATCTCTCTACCACCATTGCCATCTCTCCACCACCATTGTCATCTCTCCACCACCATTGTCATCTCTCTACCACCATTGTCATCTCTCCACCACCATTGTCATCTCTCCACCACCATTGTCATCTCTCTACCACCATTGTCATCTCTCTACCACCATTGTCATCTCTCTACCACCATTGTCATCTCCCATTTACCATTACAATTTCCCCACCAGTATTACCCCCCATCCCCTTCCCTTACTATTCGTTTACTCTTCTACCATTTCCTCCCTCGTACCATTAACCCTCCCTTCCCCCGTCGTACCATTAACCTTTCCCTCCCCCTCGTACCATTAACCCCCACCCGCCTTCAGCAGTACCTAACTGGAGCTATTATCCAATTAGGTAGTTGTCCACAACGAAGGGCGACCTCGTGTTGGACGGAAATAAGTCGGGTCGTCAGGCGTGTCAGGAATTTCAGATGTTAATTGTCAGGAATGTCGGGTGTCAGGTAGGTCAGGTGTGTCAGGGGTCAAGTGTGCCGGGTGTCAGGTGTGTCGGGTGTGGAATGTATTAGGTGTCAGGTATGTCGGGTGTTAGGGGTCGGGTGTCAGATGCGTCGTGGGTCGGATGTGTCAGGTGCATCATGGGCCAAGTGTGTCGTGTGCCAGGTGTGTCAGAGGCCAGGTGCGTCAGGGGCCAGGTGTGTCAAGGGCCATGTGTCTCAGTGGCCAGGTGTGTCAAAGGCCAGGTGCGTCAGGGACCAAGTGCGTCAGGAACCAGGTATGTAAGGGGCCAGGTGCGTCAGGGACCTGGTGCGTCAGGGGTCAGGTGAGGGAACGGGCCTGCCATTCCTCGCACAACATCCTGTTGGACAGAATTACACTGGGCAGCATTTTCGCTCTGCAGGGTTAGGTTAGGTTAGGTTAGAATGGAATAGATTTAGTTAAGGTAAGTTAGATTTAGGGTAAGTTGAGTTAGGCTAGCTTTAGAGTTAAGGTAGGTTAGGTTAGTTTAGTTTAGGTTAGGTTAGATATATTAGGTAGGGGCGAGTTAGACTAGATTAGTTCAGTGTTGGTTAGATGAGGTTAGGTTAGGTTAATTGGGCTTTTGTTCTATGTTCGAGATCTCTAGAATGCCAGTTATCCGACCCGACCCAACACAACACAACCCAACCCGACTCGACCCGATCCGACCCGACCCGATCCGACCCGAACCCAATTCAAACCCAACCTAATCCATCCCAACTCAACCAAACTCAACTCAACCTATCCCAGCTTAACTCAAAACTAACCAACCCAACCCAACCCTAACTTAACCCAACCCGACTCGAAATTAACTCACCCAACACCCAACCCAACCCACTACTTTGCTGTCACTCGGAATCGAGTATGACGATCATCCAACTATGATACAATGATATGAGTTATTAGGAATGTCACCTTCATTGGTGAGTTTTGAGGTGACTAAAGAGGCCGATACGGAACTGGCAGAGTCGTTCACATTCGTTGCACATGTGGTGGGCTACATCTAGTGCGGGAGGGGCGGTGGCACTTGTCTGCCTCGGTTTGTAGTCGGGTTAACTCGAAAGTATTGACACCTTCTCGTGTGGTGCTCCTCCAAGCATTACGATGTGGAGTAATCGACTCCCAGGTGAGGGGGTCGATTTGGCACTTTTTCAGGTTTGTCTTAAGACTATCCTTATACCTTTTCAGTTGCCCGCTGGTGTTACGTTTACTATTCGGTAGGTGACTGTAAAGTAGCAGCTTTGGCAGTCTAATGTCGTCCATGCGGGTAACATGGCTAGTCCAGCGTAGTTGTTCATGGATAATGGTAGCCTCGATGCTCCTACAGTTGGTGTCAGCAAGAATACTGGCATTTGTTCTCGTGTCTTCCCAGCGAACACGGAGGATGGAACGTGGACTATGTTGGTGAAAGTTTTCAAGTGCCTTGAGGTGCCTCCTGTATGTGACCCATGTCTCACTGCCATATAGCAGGGTGGGGAGGACCACTGCTCTATATACATGCAACTTTGTAGGTAACTTTAGGTCCCTGCAGCTGAAGACACGGTTTCGGAGTCTGCCAAAGGTTTGAGATGCACATCTGATCTGATGCTGAATCTCTTCATCGATGTCCGCGCTGGTGGACAGGTGGGAACCGGGATACCGAAAGTGGGCAACATTAGAGAGGGTAGTACCGTTAAGCTGGGTGGATGGTGGAGGTGTGTCTGAACCAGGGGCAGGATGAAAGAGAATCTGAGTCTTACGTACATTCACCTCAAGGCAGAAGTGTGCAAACGCATCTGCGCAGGTGTTCAGGATCTCCTGTAGGTCGTGTTCAGTGCGAGCAACAAGGGTGTGAGGTCGTCTGCATACTGAAGTTCAGTTATGGAAGCTGCCGACACCTTTGCTTTTGCCTGGAGTCTTCTTCTGTTGAAAAGACCTGTCATCCGGTACTCGATGTCCACCCCGCCGGCTAAATTGGCACTGGCACGAGTAAGGAAGACAGCCAAGAAAATGGAAAAGAGAGTTGGTGCCAGTACTGTACACACCCTCTTTTAACTTCCGCTTGGATGGCGAAGAACTCCGACTGGGTGCCATTGTGCAGGACACTGCCGTTCATTCCACCGTGGAGTTGCCTCACAATGGCGATGAATTTTGATGGGCAGTCAAAACGGCTGAGGGTCCACCAAAGGGCATCCCTGTTGACCGAGTCGAAGGTCTTGGTTAAGTCGATGACGGCCATGTACATGTCATGACGCTGTTCTCTGCACTTTACCTGTATCTGGCTGGTAGGAAAGATCATGTCAGTGGTGCTACGTGATGGTCTAAAGCCACATTGAGTTTCTGGGAGGAAGTTTTCCGCCTCAGGAAGAAATCTGTTTAATAGGACTCGGGCGATAATCTTGCCAGCTACGGACAGCAGCGAGAACCCGCGGTAGTTGCCACAGTCTGACCGGTCTCCCTTGTTCTTAATAAATATTGGTGATGGAGACGTCCTTAAGAGCTTAGGGGATTTCCTCCTTTTCCCATATATTCTCCAGGAGAAAGTGGAGACGGCTGGGAAGCAGAGGTCCTCCTGTTTTATGCACCTCGGCTTGGATTCCATCAGGCCCAGAGGCTTTGTTATTTTTCATCTGTTTGATGGCAGTAGCTACCTTATCCAGGGATGGAGGATAGCTGAGGTGGGTGAGCTCTGGCTGCTGAGGGACGTGCTGGGTAGTTAGGACATCCACATCGGTGTTTCAGTTGAGCAGTGAATGGTAGTGCTCTTTCCAGCACTGAAGGATGCCTTCATCGTCCTTAATTATGGAGTTACCGCCGGATGAGCGGAGGGGGGCTGTGCCACGAGTGATTGAACCATAAAATGTTTTAGTGGAATTGAAAAATTCGCACATCTTGTGCTGATTTGCAAATTTTTGTGTCTCACATGCTTTATTTTTAAACCGGTCATTCTTTAGATTGAGAATTTCCCGCTGGACCGCCGCTTTCTTCTTGCCGAAGGTATCAGCTTTGGTCCGAGACTGAGGGTTGTACATTGATTGCCGAGTCATGTTCATCAAACCAGTCCTGGTGTATTCTTTCATCGGCTCGTCAGAGCCATGCTCTCTCTTCACGTTGCCCCAAAACGGCGAAGGCAGCAAGCCTCCAAAAGAGGTTTTAACACTAAGTGTCTGAAGGATGCAGCGGCAGCACATGCTTTCAGAGAGCAGCTCAAACATGGGCTGATAAACAACCCAACAGCAAACAACGCAAATCCCAGTGCCGAATGGGATATCCTTGACAGTGTCAGGACAAAAACCTGCAGAGAGACACTCGGCCAGCCCAACCCAAGTATTGTATACAATGTGTGTCAACTTTTAGGAACATTAATCCTTGTGTGAATATAAGTTAACAGTGACACAACCATCTCATTATGGCATACAGGGAACGTACAGTAAACAAGACTAGTTAATCTGATACTCGAGGCGCATGCGCAGTCGGCCTCAGCGTTGATCATAAACTGGCAATGAATCTAAACGACTGAAGGGAAGCTTCGGAGGGGGGGGGGGGGGGCAGGAGGGGAGAGGGTTTGAAGAGGAGGAGGAGAGAGGGGGTGAAGAGGTTGCCTGTCAGCTCAGTGTTACAAGCTGTAGTTTCTTGTTGAGGTTTGTGCGACGTATGAGCGTCGACTTGTGCTTGGTTATGTTTGGTTAGATGTGGTTAAGGTTACTTTAGTTAAGTTTGGTTTGCTTAGCATTTAGTTAGGTAAGGTTAGGTTAGTTTTTGTTAGGTTTGGTTTGGTTTCGTTAGGATAGGTTAGGTTAGATTAGGTTAGGTTAGTTTTGGTTTCGTTAGATTTTGTTAGATTTTGATAGATGAAATATACCCAAAAGTATATTACATGAATTAAGACCAAGAGTTACTTAAATGGTGTAAGTGTTGTAAAATAAGTACAGATGAAGCCAGTGTGATGGTGAAAGTTTCTGTAGTCAGTATCACACACTGAGGCTGTTAAGTGATACTAATGATACTTAGAGCCGTGTGTGTGTGTGTGTGTGGAGCAGTATGTGTGTGTACGTACAGCAGCTGGTGTGTGTATGTGCAGCAGCTGGTGTGTGTACTGTAGTGTGAGCTGTGTGTGTACTGTAGTATGGGCTATGTGTGTACGTGTAGCAGCTTGTGTGTGTACTGTAGTATGAGCTGTGTGTGTACGTGCAGCAGCTGGTGTGTGTGTACTGTAGTATGAGCTGTGTGTGTACGTGCAGCAGCTGGTGTGTACTGTAGCATGAGCTGTGTGTGTACGTGCAGCAGCTTGTGTGTGTACAGTAGTGAGGGAGTTATGCTCACCATCACTCACTGACGTCTTAACGTTCCTTGGCGAAGATCCACTTTACTGTTGTCATACGGAAATGTACTGAAGATAAAAAACTTATTATCATCGTTTGTTACAAAGTTTTGACAACATATGTTCACAAAACTTAAAATCTTAAGTAATACTGTCGAATTAAGGTCGCATAAACTGCCGTGTTAACCGCGTTAACTGTATGATTTGACAGTTATATTACCGCTTAAGTTTGTTTTTTAGCGAAGTAGGACTCATGAGACGTCGTACACGGATGTTGTAGTCATTTAAGACGCACATAAACGAGGGATACATTATCCAGTTCGTCTTATGGCTGTCCTTAGATGTCGTAAGAGGAACATGAAACCTTATCGTCTTGGCCAGGATGAACCACACTGGTACACGGTTGCTGGCGGGGGACTGATGCCCGGCGGCCGTCACAGTGTGGTGGAGGGGGGGGGGGGGGTATATTATATGGGCATCACAGGACCAGGGTCAAGTTCACTTACTACAAAAAATACAAAAATATCGTCAACACAACTCATCTTGGTTCTGTAGGTATAAATTTTAAAGCTAGTATACATCTTCATTAACAATATATGTTAGACGCTTGTTTTTAGGGTCGTGCGGTCAAAGGTGATAAAGTGGCTGGGTATTCATCTGCGTCGTCCTCCCTGTGAGCCTCTACGGACCTCTGGCAGTGGAATTTTAAAAAGCCTTTTCATTTAATATGTCTAATTTATAGTCACAGAACTTCATACTTTAGTAACTTAGTTGTCAATAAACTTAAAAATGTCGCTGTAAGTTAGGTTTAATGTTTCAGAAATTCCCAAGTTCACGCATTATTGGAAAACTTCTTGTCGTGAATTAGCGTCTCTGTTCATAATTATATTTGTGTCCCGCGGGAGTAAATTAACATCTTGGCCACAGTTTTACCCTCGTGAGAAGGGAGATTAGTTCTGGCAATTTTTGGCTTATTTAGAAAACATGAAAGGCAAATTTGTAGCTCTTTGTAGTGAAAACTGTTTATGTGTGTGTGTGTGTGTGTGTGTGTGTGTGTGTGTAATAATAATAATAATAATAATAATAATAATAATTGCGGTTTATTGAAAAAGTTCTGCAGCCCGAAGGCTGAAAATATACATTGGACATAAATGACTTATTACATACATTGGTGGTTTTACAAAAGCCTTCATTAGAGAAAGGTGAAGGAACATAGTGAACAAACAGATTAATGTAGGTGTTGAACAGCAAAAACGTAGTGTAGTAACTCCCTCCCAGATGGTGTTAGGAGGGACCTCACGTGGTGTAGTAGTTCCCTCACAGATGGTGTTATGAGGGGCCTCACGTGGTGTAGTAATTCCCTCACAGATGGTGTTATGAGGTGCCTCACGTGGTGTAGTAATTCCCTCACAGATGGTGTTATGAGGGGCCTCACGTGGTGTAGTAATTCCCTCACAGATGGTGTTATGAGGGGCCTCACGTGGTGTAGTAATTCCCTCATAGATGGTGTTATGAGGGGCCTCACGTGGTGTAGTAACTCCTTCACATATGGTATTATGAGGGGTCTCACGTGGTGTAGTAATTCCCTCACAGATGGTGTTATATGAGTGAGGTGTGGCTCCAGGCCTTCCTATCGTAGACGGATTAACACATCGCTGGTTGTTGGGTCTCACGGGCCGTTATCACTGGGTACCTGGGACCTCACTGTGTGAAGGTCAACTTGGGTACCACTGTTACTGTTGAGTTGTTCTCACTGACTTAAGCACTGTTCACCACTGTTCACCTCTGTTTAACACTGGTTCCATTCCTTTCCTAAATGAAATAGTAACTTCTGGCGAGAACATGTTTATATTCCGGTGGGGAGGAGGGTTCAGGGGAGGGAGTTGGTATGGGCCAACTTAACAGTTGACCTGGCTGCTCCGAGAGGAGCATGTGCGTGTGTGTTCATATTTTGTTATGTTTTGTTCATCAATATAATAAAAAGAACAGAAAAATCTTGCCGTAATAATAGTAAAAAAATTATACTTACACTGTATTTAATTGAAAATGGAAAACAAAAATATTAAATAAAACGCTAATTGTAGTATATGCGAAATGAAAAAAAAAGTGCTGAAAAGAAAATGAAAAAAAAAATATTGAAAAAAAATGGAAAATTGTACCCGAAAGAAAATGGTAAAGTAGATTGAAAAGAAAATGGGAAAAGATTGACAAAACAGAAAATGGAGAAATGTGTATACAGAGCTGCCTATCTGGTGTCCATAAGTTTTTGATAACGTATTATATATGTAGACGAAACTTAGATTACTTACGTCTTTCTGAAGGATGACCCGCAGTGTATGGTCTTTCTCTCACTGTACAGCTGCACCAAAAGGTCTCTCTCTCTCTCTCTCTCTCTCTCTCTCTGTGGAATTTGTCATTATACAGAAGTATAGTTTAAGTGTTAAACGGTAGTGCGTAGACTGATATGTTAAATAACGAACCGTGGTGCGTAGTTACTGAGTGTACGCGGTGGTCAATGATGCGTAGTTAATGAGTGTACGCGTCAGACCTCGGTACTTAGTTTCATATGTTATGTAGAAGAGTCGCGTTGCGTAGTTTGTTAGCGAAGCAGTGGACCATAGCGCTGCGAAAAGCACCGTGGTTTACGCAACGAACGGTAGTGCAATGTTAGCCTCGCTATTAACGAACCATGGAGGGAAGTTTGTGAGTGTATAAGCGGCCGGTGATTATGAGTAAAGAGGCAATCTTGTGTTGGGTTTTCTCATGTCAGGAGTCTATTGTTGGTCCCGGCGTCTGGAGGCTGCCTTATGTGGTGGTCGGGGCGTGAGGAGGACCAGGCGCATCAGGGTCTCTGAGGTGTCAGGGCCTTACACCGACACCCTGTAACTCACTGATACTTATGAAGGTCCTGTTAACTCACTGACACATACCAAGGCTCTGTTTATTCACTGATACTTTCCAAGACTCTGTTAACTCACTGACACTGACGAAGGCCCTGTTAACTCGCTGATACTTACCAAGGTTCTGTTTATTCACTGATACTTTCCAAGACTCCGTTAATTCACTGACACTTACCAAGGCTCTGTTACCTCACTGACACCTACCAAGGCTCTGTTACCTCACTGACACCTACCAAGGCTCTGTTACCTCACTGACACTTATCAAGGCTCTGTTACCTCACTGACACTTACCAAGGCTCTGTTACCTCACTGACACTTATCAAGGCTCTGTTACCTCACTGATCATGTATTTAAGTCATTACTGGTGCCTGTTAAGTGGTGACCCTGTGTGCAGGTCATTAGATGGCACCCAAACACCCAAGAGTAATACTGGATCAAGGTCATTAACTGATACAAAATATTTGGATGATTAATGACGAGCATGACGTCATTAACTACGCAAATGTGTCGCCTGGGTGGTGCTCCTGCTAGCACTTAGTGGCTGGGTGGTGGTGGTGCTCCTCCTAGCACTTAGTGGCTGGGTGGTGGTGGTGCCCCTCCTAGCACTTAGTGGCTGGGTGGTGGTGGTGCCCCTCCTAGCACTTAGTGGCCGGGTGGTGGTGGTGCCCCTCCTAACACTTAGTGGCCGGGTGGTGGTGGTGGTGCCCCTCCTAACACTTAGTGGCCGGGTGGTGGTGGTGCCCCTCCTAACACTTAGTGGCCGGGTGGTGGTGGTGCCCCTCCTAACACTTAGTGGCCGGGTGGTGGTGGTGCCCCTCCTAACACTTAGTGGCCGGGTGGTGGTGGTGCCCCTCCTAACACTTAGTGGCCGGGTGGTGGTGGTGCCCCTCCTAACACTTAGTGGCCGGGTGGTGGTGGTGCCCCTCCTAGCACTTAGTGGCCGGGTGGTGGTGGTGCCCCTCCTAACACTTAGTGGCCGGGTGGTGGTGGTGCCCCTCCTAGCACTTAGTGGCCGGGTGGTGGTGGTGCCCCTCCTACCACTTAGTGGCCGGGTGGTGGTGGTGCCCCTCCTAACACTTAGTGGCCGGGTGGTGGTGGTGCCCCTCCTAACACTTAGTGGCCGGGTGGTGGTGGTGCCCCTCCTAACACTTAGTGGCCGGGTGGTGGTGGTGCCCCTCCTAACACTTAGTGGCTGGGTGGTGGTGGTGCCCCTCCTAACACTTAGTGGCCGGGTGGTGGTGGTGCCCCTCCTAACACTTAGTGGCCGGGTGGTGGTGGTGCCCCTCCTAACACTTAGTGGCCGGGTGGTGCCCCTCCTGACACTTAGTGGCCGGGTGGTGGTGGTGCCCCTCCTAACACTTAGTGGCCGGGTGGTGGTGGTGCCCCTCCTAGCACTTAGTGGCCGGGTGGTGGTGGTGCCCCTCCTAGCCCTTAGTGGCCGGGTGGTGGTGGTGCCCCTCCTAGCCCTTAGTGGCCGGGTGGTGGTGGTGCCCCTCCTAGCCCTTAGTGGCCGGGTGGTGGTGGTGCCCCTCCTAGCCCTTAGTGGCCGGGTGGTGGTGGTGCCCCTCCTAGCCCTTAGTGGCCGGGTGGTGGTGGTGCCCCTCCTAGCCCTTAGTGGCTGGGTGGTGGTGCCCCTCCTAGCCCTTAGTGGCCGGGTGGTGGTAGTGCCCCTCCTAGCCCTTAGTGGCCGGGTGGTGGTGGTGCCCCTCCTAGCACTTAGTGGCCGGGTGGTGGTAGTGCCCCTCCTAGCCCTTAGTGGCCGGGTGGTGGTAGTGCCCCTCCTAGCACTTAGTGGCCGGGTGGTGGTGGTGCCCCTCCTAGCCCTTAGTGGCTGGGTGGTGGTGGTGCCCCTCCTAGCCCTTAGTGGCCGGGTGGTGGTGGTGCCCCTCCTAGCCCTTAGTGGCCGGGTGGTGGTGGTGCCCCTCCTAGCCCTTAGTGGCCGGGTGGTGGTGGTGCCCCTCCTAGCCCTTAGTGGCCGGGTGGTGGTAGTGCCCCTCCTAGCCCTTAGTGGCCGGGTGGTGGTGGTGCCCCTCCTAGCCCTTAGTGGCTGGGTGGTGGTGGTGCCCCTCCTAGCCCTTAGTGGCCGGGTGGTGGTAGTGCCCCTCCTAGCCCTTAGTGGCCGGGTGGTGGTAGTGCCCCTCCTAGCACTTAGTGGCCGGGTGGTGGTAGTGCCCCTCCTAGCACTTAGTGGCCGGGTGGTGGTGGTGCCCCTCCTAACACTTAGTGGCCGGGTGGTGGTAGTGCCCCTCCTAGCCCTTAGTGGCCGGGTGGTGGTGGTGCCCCTCCTAACACTTAGTGGCCGGGTGGTGGTAGTGCCCCTCCTAGCCCTTAGTGGCCGGGTGGTGGTAGTGCCCCTCCTAACACTTAGTGGCCGGGTGGTGGTGGTGCCCCTCCTAGCCCTTAGTGGCTGGGTGGTGGTAGTGCCCCTCCTAGCCCTTAGTGGCCGGGTGGTGGTGGTGCCCCTCCTAGCACTTAGTGGCCGGGTGGTGGTGGTGCCCCTCCTAGCCCTTAGTGGCCGGGTGGTGGTAGTGCCCCTCCTAGCCCTTAGTGGCCGGGTGGTGGTAGTGCCCCTCCTAGCCCTTAGTGGCCGGGTGGTGGTGGTGCCCCTCCTAGCCCTTAGTGGCTGGGTGGTGGTGGTGCCCCTCCTAGCCCTTAGTGGCCGGGTGGTGGTGGTGCCCCTCCTAGCCCTTAGTGGCCGGGTGGTGGTAGTGCCCCTCCTAGCCCTTAGTGGCCGGGTGGTGGTGCCCCTCCTAGCACTTAGTGGCCGGGTGGTGGTAGTGCCCCTCCTAGCCCTTAGTGGCCGGGTGGTGGTAGTGCCCCTCCTAGCCCTTAGTGGCCGGGTGGTGGTAGTGCCCCTCCTAGCCCTTAGTGGCTGGGTGGTGGTGGTGCCCCTCCTAGCCCTTAGTGGCCGGGTGGTGGTAGTGCCCCTCCTAGCCCTTAGTGGCCGGGTGGTGGTAGTGCCCCTCCTAACACTTAGTGGCCGGGTGGTGGTAGTGCCCCTCCTAGCACTTAGTGGCCGGGTGGTGGTGGTGCCCCTCCTAACACTTAGTGGCCGGGTGGTGGTAGTGCCCCTCCTAGCCCTTAGTGGCCGGGTGGTGGTAGTGCCCCTCCTAACACTTAGTGGCCGGGTGGTGGTGGTGCCCCTCCTAGCACTTAGTGGCCGGGTGGTGGTAGTGCCCCTCCTAACACTTAGTGGCCGGGTGGTGGTGGTGCCCCTCCTAGCCCTTAGTGGCTGGGTGGTGGTAGTGCCCCTCCTAGCCCTTAGTGGCCGGGTGGTGGTGGTGCCCCTCCTAGCCCTTAGTGGCCGGGTGGTGGTGGTGCCCCTCCTAGCCCTTAGTGGCCGGGTGGTGGTGGTGCCCCTCCTAGCCCTTAGTGGCCGGGTGGTGGTGGTGCCCCTCCTAGCCCTTAGTGGCCGGGTGGTGGTGGTGCCCCTCCTAGCCCTTAGTGGCCGGGTGGTGGTGGTGCCCCTCCTAGCCCTTAGTGGCCGGGTGGTGGTGGTGCCCCTCCTAGCCCTTAGTGGCCGGGTGGTGGTGGTGCCCCTCCTAGCCCTTAGTGGCTGGGAGGTGGTAGTGCCCCTCCTAGCCCTTAGTGGCCGGGTGGTGGTGGTGCCCCTCCTAGCCCTTAGTGGCCGGGTGGTGGTGGTGCCCCTCCTAGCCCTTAGTGGCTGGGTGGTGGTAGTGCCCCTCCTAGCCCTTAGTGGCCGGGTGGTGGTGGTGCCCCTCCTAACACTTAGTGGCCGGGTGGTGGTGGTGCCCCTCCTAGCCCTTAGTGGCTGGGTGGTGGTAGTGCCCCTCCTAGCCCTTAGTGGCCGGGTGGTGGTGGTGCCCCTCCTAGCACTTAGTGGCCGGGTGGTGGTGGTGCCCCTCCTAGCACTTAGTGGCCGGGTGGTGGTAGTGCCCCTCCTAGCCCTTAGTGGCCGGGTGGTGGTGGTGCCCCTCCTAGCACTTAGTGGCCGGGTGGTGGTGGTGCCCCTCCTAGCCCTTAGTGGCCGGGTGGTGGTGGTGCCCCTCCTAGCCCTTAGTGGCCGGGTGGTGGTGGTGCCCCTCCTAGCCCTTAGTGGCCGGGTGGTGGTAGTGCCCCTCCTAGCCCTTAGTGGCCGGGTGGTGGTGGTGCCCCTCCTAGCACTTAGTGGCCGGGTGGTGGTAGTGCCCCTCCTAGCCCTTAGTGGCCGGGTGGTGGTAGTGCCCCTCCTAGCCCTTAGTGGCCGGGTGGTGGTGGTGCCCCTCCTAGCCCTTAGTGGCTGGGTGGTGGTGGTGCCCCTCCTAGCCCTTAGTGGCCGGGTGGTGGTAGTGCCCCTCCTAGCCCTTAGTGGCCGGGTGGTGGTAGTGCCCCTCCTAACACTTAGTGGCCGGGTGGTGGTAGTGCCCCTCCTAGCACTTAGTGGCCGGGTGGTGGTGGTGCCCCTCCTAACACTTAGTGGCCGGGTGGTGGTAGTGCCCCTCCTAGCCCTTAGTGGCCGGGTGGTGGTAGTGCCCCTCCTAACACTTAGTGGCCGGGTGGTGGTGGTGCCCCTCCTAGCACTTAGTGGCCGGGTGGTGGTAGTGCCCCTCCTAACACTTAGTGGCCGGGTGGTGGTGGTGCCCCTCCTAGCCCTTAGTGGCTGGGTGGTGGTGGTGCCCCTCCTAGCCCTTAGTGGCCGGGTGGTGGTGGTGCCCCTCCTAGCCCTTAGTGGCCGGGTGGTGGTGGTGCCCCTCCTAGCCCTTAGTGGCCGGGTGGTGGTGGTGCCCCTCCTAGCCCTTAGTGGCCGGGTGGTGGTGGTGCCCCTCCTAGCCCTTAGTGGCCGGGTGGTGGTGGTGCCCCTCCTAGCCCTTAGTGGCCGGGTGGTGGTGGTGCCCCTCCTAGCCCTTAGTGGCCGGGTGGTGGTGGTGCCCCTCCTAGCCCTTAGTGGCCGGGTGGTGGTGGTGCCCCTCCTAGCCCTTAGTGGCCGGGTGGTGGTAGTGCCCCTCCTAGCCCTTAGTGGCCGGGTGGTGGTGGTGCCCCTCCTAGCCCTTAGTGGCCGGGTGGTGGTGGTGCCCCTCCTAGCCCTTAGTGGCCGGGTGGTGGTGGTGCCCCTCCTAGCCCTTAGTGGCCGGGTGGTGGTGGTGCCCCTCCTAACACTTAGTGGCCGGGTGGTGGTAGTGCCCCTCCTAGCCCTTAGTGGCCGGGTGGTGGTAGTGCCCCTCCTAACACTTAGTGGCCGGGTGGTGGTGGTGCCCCTCCTAGCCCTTAGTGGCCGGGTGGTGGTAGTGCCCCTCCTAGCCCTTAGTGGCCGGGTGGTGGTGGTGCCCCTCCTAGCCCTTAGTGGCCGGGTGGTGGTGGTGCCCCTCCTAGCCCTTAGTGGCCGGGTGGTGGTGGTGCCCCTCCTAGCCCTTAGTGGCCGGGTGGTGGTGGTGCCCCTCCTAGCCCTTAGTGGCCGGGTGGTGGTGGTGCCCCTCCTAGCCCTTAGTGGCCGGGTGGTGGTGGTGCCCCTCCTAGCCCTTAGTGGCCGGGTGGTGGTGGTGCCCCTCCTAGCCCTTAGTGGCCGGGTGGTGGTGGTGCCCCTCCTAGCCCTTAGTGGCCGGGTGGTGGTGGTGCCCCTCCTAGCCCTTAGTGGCTGGGAGGTGGTAGTGCCCCTCCTAGCCCTTAGTGGCCGGGTGGTGGTGGTGCCCCTCCTAGCCCTTAGTGGCCGGGTGGTGGTGGTGGTGCCCCTCCTAGCCCTTAGTGGCTGGGTGGTGGTAGTGCCCCTCCTAGCCCTTAGTGGCCGGGTGGTGGTGGTGCCCCTCCTAACACTTAGTGGCCGGGTGGTGGTGGTGCCCCTCCTAGCCCTTAGTGGCTGGGTGGTGGTAGTGCCCCTCCTAGCCCTTAGTGGCTGGGTGGTGGTAGTGCCCCTCCTAGCCCTTAGTGGCCGGGTGGTGGTGGTGGTGCCCCTCCTAACACTTAGTGGCCGGGTGGTGGTGGTGCCCCTCCTAGCCCTTAGTGGCCGGGTGGTGGTGGTGCCCCTCCTAGCCCTTAGTGGCCGGGTGGTGGTGGTGCCCCTCCTAACACTTAGTGGCCGGGTGGTGGTGGTGCCCCTCCTAGCCCTTAGTGGCCGGGTGGTGGTGGTGCCCCTCCTAACACTTAGTGGCCGGGTGGTGGTGGTGCCCTTAGTGGCCGGGTGGTGGTGGTGCCCCTCCTAGCCCTTAGTGGCCGGGTGGTGGTGGTGCCCCTCCTAGCCCTTAGTGGCCGGGTGGTGGTGGTGCCCCTCCTAGCCCTTAGTGGCCGGGTGGTGGTGGTGCCCCTCCTAGCCCTTAGTGGCCGGGTGGTGGTGGTGCCCCTCCTAGCCCTTAGTGGCCGGGTGGTGGTGGTGCCCCTCCTAGCCCTTAGTGGCCGGGTGGTGGTGGTGCCCCTCCTAGCCCTTAGTGGCTGGGTGGTGGTAGTGCCCCTCCTAGCCCTTAGTGGCCGGGTGGTGGTGGTGCCCCTCCTAGCCCTTAGTGGCCGGGTGGTGGTGGTGGTGCCCCTCCTAGCCCTTAGTGGCTGGGTGGTGGTAGTGCCCCTCCTAGCCCTTAGTGGCCGGGTGGTGGTGGTGCCCCTCCTAACACTTAGTGGCCGGGTGGTGGTGGTGCCCCTCCTAGCCCTTAGTGGCTGGGTGGTGGTAGTGCCCCTCCTAGCCCTTAGTGGCCGGGTGGTGGTAGTGCCCCTCCTAGCCCTTAGTGGCCGGGTGGTGGTGGTGTGCCCCTCCTAACACTTAGTGGCCGGGTGGTGGTGGTGCCCCTCCTAGCCCTTAGTGGCCGGGTGGTGGTGGTGCCCCTCCTAGCCCTTAGTGGCCGGGTGGTGGTGGTGCCCCTCCTAACCCTTAGTGGCCGGGTGGTGGTGGTGCCCCTCCTAGCCCTTAGTGGCCGGGTGGTGGTGGTGCCCCTCCTAACACTTAGTGGCCGGGTGGTGGTGGTGCCCCTCCTAGCCCTTAGTGGCCGGGTGGTGGTGGTGCCCCTCCTAGCCCTTAGTGGCCGGGTGGTGGTGGTGCCCCTCCTAGCACTTAGTGGCCGGGTGGTGGTAGTGCCCCTCCTAGCCCTTAGTGGCCGGGTGGTGGTGGTGCCCCTCCTAACACTTAGTGGCCGGGTGGTGGTGGTGCCCCTCCTAGCCCTTAGTGGCCGGGTGGTGGTAGTGCCCCTCCTAGCCCTTAGTGGCCGGGTGGTGGTGGTGCCCCTCCTAACACTTAGTGGCCGGGTGGTGGTAGTGCCCCTCCTAGCCCTTAGTGGCCGGGTGGTGGTGGTGCCCCTCCTAACACTTAGTGGCCGGGTGGTGGTGGTGCCCCTCCTAGCCCTTAGTGGCCGGGTGGTGGTGGTGCCCCTCCTAGCCCTTAGTGGCCGGGTGGTGGTGGTGCCCCTCCTAGCACTTAGTGGCCGGGTGGTGGTGGTGCCCCTCCTAGCCCTTAGTGGCCGGGTGGTGGTGGTGCCCCTCCTAACACTTAGTGGCCGGGTGGTGGTGGTGCCCCTCCTAGCCCTTAGTGGCCGGGTGGTGGTGGTGCCCCTCCTAGCCCTTAGTGGCCGGGTGGTGGTAGTGCCCCTCCTAGCCCTTAGTGGCCGGGTGGTGGTGGTGCCCTCCTAACACTTAGTGGCCGGGTGGTGGTAGTGCCCCTCCTAACACTTAGTGGCCGGGTGGTGGTGGTGCCCCTCCTAGCCCTTAGTGGCCGGGTGGTGGTGGTGCCCCTCCTAACACTTAGTGGCCGGGTGGTGGTGGTGCCCCTCCTAACACTTAGTGGCCGGGTGGTGGTGGTGCCCCTCCTAACACTTAGTGGCCGGGTGGTGGTGGTGCCCCTCCTAACACTTAGTGGCCGGGTGGTGGTGGTGCCCCTCCTAGCCCTTAGTGGCCGGGTGGTGGTGGTGCCCCTCCTAACACTTAGTGGCCGGGTGGTGGTGGTGCCCCTCCTAGCCCTTAGTGGCCGGGTGGTGGTGGTGCCCCTCCTAACACTTAGTGGCCGGGTGGTGGTGGTGCCCCTCCTAGCCCTTAGTGGCCGGGTGGTGGTGGTGCCCCTCCTAGCCCTTAGTGGCCGGGTGGTGGTGGTGCCCCTCCTAGCCCTTAGTGGCCGGGTGGTGGTGGTGTGCCCCTCCTAACACTTAGTGGCCGGGTGGTGGTAGTGCCCCTCCTAGCCCTTAGTGGCCGGGTGGTGGTAGTGCCCCTCCTAGCCCTTAGTGGCCGGGTGGTGGTGGTAGTGCCCCTCCTAGCCCTTAGTGGCCGGGTGGTGGTGGTGCCCCTCCTAGCCCTTAGTGGCTGGGTGGTGGTGGTGCCCCTCCTAGCCCTTAGTGGCCGGGTGGTGGTGGTGCCCCTCCTAGCCCTTAGTGGCCGGGTGGTGGTGGTGCCCTTAGTGGCCGGGTGGTGGTGGTGGTGCCCTTAGTGGCCGGGTGGTGGTGGTAGTGCCCCTCCTAGCCCTTAGTGGCCGGGTGGTGGTGGTGCCCCTCCTAGCCCTTAGTGGCCGGGTGGTGGTGGTGCCCCTCCTAGCCCTTAGTGGCCGGGTGGTGGTGGTGCCCCTCCTAGCCCTTAGTGGCCGGGTGGTGGTGGTGGTGGTGCCCCTCCTAGCCCTTAGTGGCCGGGTGGTGGTGGTGCCCTTAGTGGCCGGGTGGTGGTGGTAGTGCCACTAACCCTGAATGGGACTCACGCTCCACCACTGTGTGTGTCTGTGCGCGAGCGTGCAGGAGGTCACTGTGTCGGTTATTCAAGAATATGTAATTACTATTTAATTAAAATAGACAGACGACCACACCCTGTGTAGGTTTACCGCACGAACCTGTACACACACACACACACACACACACACTCTCTCTCTCTCTCTCTCTCTCTCTCTCTCTCGAAGTTATGCAAACAAAGCACCCGCTAACACGCAAACAAACGAAACAAAATACGCAAGTTAACGTAGATGTAAGACTCAAGCAAATACACACTCATGTTCACACAAACAAACACAGTCTCACGCAAATACACTCAGCCTCACGCAAACACACACAACCTCACTCAAACACACTCAATCTCACGCAAGCACACTCAACGTCACGCCAGCACACTCAACCTCACGCAAGCACACTCAACCACGCAAACACATTCCATTTCACGCAAACACACACAATCTCACTGAAACACCCTGATGGGGAAATAGGGTGGCCTTAATCACCCTGGCCACGCGACTATTAATCTCTTTCCAAAAACATCTTTAGTGTGGCCTGGCTGTGTAGAGCGGGGCACACCTCCTTGTGACCCCTTAGGAAGACCAGGAGGAGGGTAGGAGGTGGAAGAGGAGGAGGTGGAAGAGGAGGAGGAGGAGGAGGTGGAAGAGGAGGAGGAAGAGGTGGAGGAGGGTAGGAGGTGGAAGAGGAGGAGGTGGAAGAGGAGGAGGAGGAGGAGGTGGAAGTGGAGGAGGTGGAAGAGGAGGAGGAAGGAACGAAGGAAGGAAGGAAGAGGGGCTGGATGTAAGGTAAAACAATTAGGTGGTGGTGGTAGGAGAAGAGGATGGAGGAGGATAGAAGAGGAGAAGGAAGAAGATGGGGCAGGGAAGGAAGAGAAGGAGGAGGAGGAGGAAGATGGAGGAGGAAGAAGGGGAGTAGATTGTACTTATTGTAGTATATCATGTTGTAATGTTTATGAAAGTGGTAGTGGTGGTAGTTGTTATAGCAGTAGTAATGGTGGTGGTGGTAGATTTGGTGATGGTGGTGGTGATGGCAGGTTTGGTGGTGATGGTGGTGGTGATGGCAGGTTTGGTGATGGTGGTGATGGCAGGTATGGTGATGGTGGTGGTGATGGCAGATATGGTGTTGATGGTGGTGATGGCAGATATGGTGTTGATGGTGGCATGTATGGTTATGGTAGTGTAGTGTACCTGTTAGGAAGGAGGGTGAGGTGAGGAGGGTAGGAAGAGAGGAGGAGGAATGGCTGAGGGAGGGGAGGTAAGTGAGGAGAATTGGGGGAAGGGAAAAAGGAAGAGTGGTTAAGAGAGAGAGAGAAAGAGAGAGAGAGAGAGAGAGAGAGAGAGAGAGAGAGAGAGAGATTGTTTCAAGTCATTGGCACTAAACCATCTTACCTTACTTAAGTTAGTCGTGTCAGATCACAACCAGTAAAAATACTCAACAAAATGTGTTCGTATCCCACCTCCACTATGACGTCACGAATGTAAACAAACCGCCATAACAGGGTGTAAGTCTTAAGGGGCTGTAGTAAGCCAGACCTTCAGTGTGTTCCTTGTTTCGACCCATGATGCATTGCGCTAAACAAAGAATGACGTCACTATGAAATCGGGCTGTTGTATGTTTTATGACACCTGTGTATGAAAACTATACTCCCCATTTAATATTCCTGTAATAATAATAGTAGTAGCAGCAGTGAAATTGATAATAATAACAACAATAATAATAATAACAACAACAATAATAATAATGTTAGGGACGAGACACTGGAGATGCCAAGTCCCTCATTATAATATTGTGTTTTGTTTGTCTTGTTACGTCATCAAATTAACGGCAGGTGTGAGGAAGTTCACCTTTGTTGTACACTCTACCTGACTGGGTGGTAATGACTCTTCACCTTCATCACTTCATTTTCACCTCCTTCATTCCCCCAGTATCCACCTCCACCTCTCCCCACCCCTAGTATACACATCCTACACACACACACACACACACACACACAGGACATCACCAGATTATGAAAATGAGACTTAGACCGTTGAGAGAGAGAGAGAGAGAGAGAGTCATAAAAACCACCTCGGTTATGGGGTCAGCCTGTAACACACATGCCTACAGGTCAGTGGACATGTGGGGTTTTGATCTCCTAATTAAACACTCTTACATCTCTGGTAGCTCATAGTAGTTGTTGGCTTTTAAAAGGTTTATATATATACTGGGTCGTCGAAAAAGAAGTGCCCAGATTTGATTATAAAAACATTTAAAATCTGGCTATTGTATTTCGATGGCCTTATATTGTACTTGGTTTTTAATGCATGCGTGGAGAAGTTTTTTTTGCGACCCATTGAAGGACAACAAAAAACCACTTACGGGCCATAAAACTGCAGCCGTTTATAGTAACTGGGAAGTGTTTATATACAGTAAACGTGAAGGACTCTGGCTGACTCACAGAACGTACCAGGTTGAGGCGCTCAACTTGGGACACTTGCCAAATCTCTCTCTCTCTCTCTCTCTCTCTCTCTCTCTCTCTCTCTCTCTCTCTCTCTCTCTCTCACGTGTAGGAGGGAGGGAGGGGGAAGAAGGGTAAGTTGAACTGTTTATACCCCATCACTGGAGAGAAGAGCGAGAGGGGAGGAAATGAGGTGAAAGTAGGGAGAAGGAAGGGAGGAAGGTGTATTGAGGAGAGGGAGAGCCATCGAGAAAGAAGGGGAGGGAGAGAAGTAGAGAGGAAAGAATAAGAGAAAGAAGGAAGGAGGGAGAAAAGGACACAGAACGAAGAGGGATGGAGGGACAAAGAAACAATAAGGAAAATAGTGAAGAAGGGATGAATAAAGGAAGAGAAGAAAAGAGAGAGAGAGAGAGAGAGAGAGAGAGAGAGAGAGAGAGAGAGAGAGAGCGCTAGTGATGAAGGTAATCATTAGTCCAGCACGTTGTCAGCTGTAAGTCATGGTTAGTCGTTGTTGTGTATTGTCTGTGAGGTGTAAGGCTCTCTCTCTCTCTTCCTTTTACTCCTCGGTTCATTGATTAACCACTCTTCCTCCCTCATCTCTTTCTTCCCCTCCACTCTCTCCCTCTATACCCAAACCTCCAAGTCTCCCCTCATTCTATCCCTCTCCCTCCTACACTTTCCGTCACTCTCCCTCCCATCTTCCATCTCCTACACTTCCACATTCATCCAACATCCCCTTCCTTCCTTTTCCAGCTCTCTCCTCGACACCCTTTCCGCCATCTGTCTCTCCCACACACACACCCCGGGCACGTCAGACATAGTGTCATTGAGCACATCTTTAATTTTCCCTGGTGTGATATGGTCATGTTAGCTCCTCGCCGCCCCACACAGGGAGGCAGACACCAGCATCACCACCAGACGCCCGTGCCAGGATCACCAACCTCCCCGCCCCCACACAGGGAGGTGAACACCAGAGCCAGACGCCCGTGCCAAGATCACCAGCTCCAGAATCTGTTATTCTTGGGCAACATTTGCATAATATTCGCCAACTTGTGAGCAATGATCGTATTCGGCACGTCTTTGAGCACTGACTACCAGCAGGCAGCCCAGAACACTGACTGTACCTGCATGTTGACTCTGGTAGATCCTGAGCAGTGACTGCCTGGTAGATCATGAGCAATGTCTGTCTGGTGTGTCCTGAGCAGTGACTGTCTGGTAGATCATGAGCAGTTACTGTCTGGTGTGTCCTGGGCAGTTACTGTCTGCTGTGTCCTGAGCAGTTACTGTCTGGTAGATCCTGAGCAGTGACTGTCTGGTAGATCCTGACAATTGACTGTCTGGTGGATCCTGTGCAGTGACTGTGTGGTAGTACCTGGGCAGTGACTGTGTGATGGGTCTTGAGCAGTGACTGTTTGGTAGATCCTGAGCAGTGACTGTGTAGTAGTACCTCAGCAGTGACTGTGTGACAGTACATGAACAGTGACCGTGTGGTGGATCCTGAGCAGTGACTGTGTGGTGGGTCCTGAGCAGTGACTGTGTAGTGGGTCCTGAGCAGTGACTGTGTAGTAGTTCCTGAGCAGTGACTGTGTGGTAGTACCTGAGCAGTGACTGTGTGGTGGGTCCTGAGCAGTGACTGTGTAGTAGTTCCTGAGCAGTGACTGTCTTGTATATCCTAAGCAGTGACTGTGGTGGATCCTGAGCAGTGTCTCTGGAGGAACCTGAGCAGTGACTGTGTGGTGGATCCTGAGCAGTGACTGTCTGGTGGATCCTGAGCAGTGACTGTGTGGTAGTACCTGAGCAGTGACTGTGTAGTAGTTCCTGAGCAGTGACTGTCTGGTATATCCTAAGCAGTGACTGTGTGGCAGTACCTGAGCAGTGACTGTCTGGTGGATCCTGAGCAGTGACTGTCTGGTGGATCCTGAGCAGTGACTGTCTGGTGGATCCTGAGCAGTGACTATGGTAGATCCTGGGCAGTGACTGTCTGTTGGACCCTGAGCAGTGACTGTCTGGTGGATCCTGAGCAGTGACTGTCTGGTGGATCCTGAGCAGTGACTATGGTAGATCCTGGGCAGTGACTGTCTGTTGGACCCTGAGCAGTGACTGTCTGGTGGATCCTGAGCAGTGACTATGGTAGATCCTGGGCAGTGACTGTCTGTTGGACCCTGAGCCGTGACTGTCTGGCAGTACCTCAGCAGTGAACGTCTGGTAGATCCTGAACAGTGATTGTCTGGTCGATCTTAGGCAATGACACTCTTGCAGTACCTGAGCAGTGACTGTCTGGTAGATACTGAGCAGTGATTGTCTGGCAGCACTTGAGCAGTGACTGTCTGTTAGATCCTAAGCAATGACTGTCTGGTAAATTCTGAGCAGTAACTACCTGGCAGTACCTGAGCGGTGACTGTCTTGTAGATCCTAAGCAGTGACTAGGTTAGTACCCGAGCAATGGCTGGGCCTGCACAGTCTCTGTACCCGGGAGGTTCTGAGCAGTTATTACATTCGGTAGGTCTTAAGCAGTTACTGTCTGGCAACTCTTGGGCAGTGACACGGTACAAAAAAGTATCTATCCACATACAGTGTGTGTAACAATATGACACCACGGGCGACTGATTTTTACAACCTTACCGAGACAACGGGAGTCATATTGGTCATTTCAAAATTCATCGGATCCATCTGGACAGATGATTTTTCCCGTATGTACTACATGCTCTTAGTTGGTCCTGTGCAGTGACTGTACTAGACAGCCACTAAGCAGCATTTGTATCTAGGCGGTCACTGTACCCAGAAGAGCAGTAACTGTACCCGCACAGTCGCTGTATCTGACAGGTCCTGAGCAGCAGTAACTGTACCTTCACAGCTGCCGTGTATAGCTCTTGAGCAGCAATAACTGTACCCGCACAGTCGCTGTACCAGTCGTGTGCAAGGGTTGTGAGTAGTGGCTACAAACGTCATCTTTACACTCCTAGATGGTCTGCTTATGTTAGTTATATTCCCCGAGCAACATTATACCCCTGCTAGCAAGGTTCGTTCCTGGAAATGTTCCAGGTAGGGGGTGTTCCAGGAAGTATTGTGGGGATGTGTTCCAAGAAAGTGTTGTGGGGATGTGTTCCAGGAAGTGTTGTGGGGATGTGTTCCAAGAAAGTGTTGTGGGGATGTGTTCCAGGGAGATGTTCCAGGAAGTGATGTGGGGATGTATTCCAGGAAGTGTTGTGGGGATGTATTCCAGGAAGAGTTCCAGGAAGCTACCCAAGGGAAATGTTCCTTCTGAATTCTTCTGGGCTGAGATTAAATAAAAGTGTCGCGGGTGACGTGGTGGGTGGCACCTGGTAGTGACACAGACCTCCCGGGTGACCAGTAGGGTAACTGTGGTGTGGGTGAGGAGCGGAGAGTGGGTGGAAGGGTGGGTGACGTGTAGGCGACTATAGAGAAGACATTATAGTACAGGCGTGAGGAGGGTGAGAGAGTCTGATGAGCCGAGGAAGTAGAATGGGTGTTTTATTAAAGGCATTTGTGTATGAACGTCCCATTGATACCATCCCACACCCGCTTCTCTCTCCACACCCACTTCTCTACCCACTTCTTCCCCCACTCACGCCATCCCCCACTCACTCCTTCCCCACCCAAGTCCCCCACCCCCTACCACTTCTCTCCCCCACTCCCTCCTTCCCCTACCATTCACTCCTTCCCCACCCACTTCCCTCACCCCCCTCCAACACATCAGACAGGGTATCAAGTCTGGTTCCTCAGTTCATGGTGATCTCAGTATTATCTTGTAGATGGTTAAGGGAAAAAAGTACAAGTTCGGTGTTTACTTTTTAGGGTCTGGAAATACTGAAGAGACTTGTTACATAAATCTTGGTTGCTTCCCTCTCAAGATGACTAATCCCTCTCAAGCTCTCAAGATGACTAATTCCATCTCAAAGTGACTAATCCCTCTCACGGTAACTCTTCCCTTTCACGGTAGCTCCTCCCTCTCACGGTAACTCTTCCCTCTCACGGTAACTCTTCCCTCTCACGGTGACTCCTCCATCTTACGGTAACTTCTCCCTCTCATGGCATCTCCTCCCTCTCATGGTAACTCCTCCCTCTCATGGTAATTCCTCCCTCTCACGGTAACTCTTCCCTCTCATGTTAACTCCTCCCTCTCACGGTAACTCCTCCCACTCACGGTAACTCTTCCCTCTCATGTTAACTCCTCCCTCTCACGGTAACTCTTCCCTCTCACGTTAACTCTTCCCTCTCATGGAACACTCCCCTCTCATGTTAATTCTCCTCTCTCATGGTAATAATCCCCTCTCTGGTTAAGCCCTCCCTCCCGTAAAGTCCCTCTCAATTTAATTCTCCCCACTCAGGCAGACCTTCCCTCGAGTTTAAACACACACACACACACACACACACACACACACACAGATAAAGCAGAGAGACCAGAAACGAAGAGACACATT
This sequence comes from Homarus gammarus, assembly GCA_958450375.1. Taxonomy (NCBI): domain Eukaryota; kingdom Metazoa; phylum Arthropoda; class Malacostraca; order Decapoda; family Nephropidae; genus Homarus; species Homarus gammarus. The sequence goes on from CAUDMG010001691.1 coordinate 2,622,616, forward strand.
TTCCAGGAGAGAAACGAAAAGGAGACAGAGACACTTTTAAAGGGAGACAGAGAGAGAGAGAGAGAGAGAGAGAGAGAGAGAGACTAATGAGACAGAAACATGAACAGAGATTGAGAGAGAGGTGAAACAGACGGAGAGACTTTGGAGACAGACAGAAACAAACACATACATAGACAGAAACAAACACATACATAGATAGACAAACACAAACTCATACATACACAAACATACATAGACAGAAACAAACACATACATAGACAGAGACAAACACATACATAGACAGAGACAAACACATACATAGACAGAGACAAACACACACATAGACAGAGACAAACACATACATAGACAGAGACAAACACATACATAGACAGAGACAAACACATAAGAACATAAGAATGGAGGAAACTGCAGCGGGCCTATAGGCCCATACTGGGCAGTCCCATTTACACCCAACCCCTCTATTGCTCATATATCCATCCAACCTATGTTTGAAGCTATCCAGCGTATTCGAGTTAATGATGATGTTTGGTAATTTGTTCCGTTCATCCACTATATTTCCAAACCAATGTTTACCAATTTCGCGCCAAAATCTAAATTTGTTTAATTTAAAACCATTTTTACGAGTTCGCTCCTCGTTGGATAGTTTGAGTACCTTTGTAATGTCCCCCTTTGTTTATCCCTGATTTCCATTTATACACCTCTATGATATCGCCCCTCACTCTACGCCTCTCGAGGGAGTGCAAATTAAGATGCTTTAATCTGTCTTTGTACTCGAAGTTCCTAATGCCCGGGATTAGTCTTGTCATTCTCCTCTGAATTCTTTCCAAGGATTCTATATCCATTCTGTAATACGGTGACCAGAATTGAATTGTGTAATCCAAGTGAGGTCTCACAAGCGCAAGATATAGTTTTAAGATGACCTCGCTTGTCTTGTAACTAACACTCATTTGAATGAACCCAAGTACTCTATTAGCCTTGTTTCGAGCAAATAAAAATTGTTTACTTGGCTTAAGATTCCTACTTATCATTACTCCTAAAGCTTTCTCGCGGTCGGATTTCTCTATAACATCGTTGTTCATCTGGTATCTGGTTTCCCCTGTTTACATCTTTTATACTGAGCCCTTTGCATTTGTCCACATTGAATTTCATCTGCCATTTTTCAAACCATCCTCATCAGATTTAATTACACGCCCTATTTTAGTGTCATCATCAAATTTACTTAGGTTGCTGTTTTTCGCCGATATCAATGTATAAATAATAATGGTCCAAGTACTGAGCCTTGGGGTACTCCACTAGTGACGTTACTCCAATCTGATTTAGTGCCGTTAATGCTTACTCGCTGTTTCCTGTCCCGTAACCACGCCCAATCCATTTTAGAATTCCTCCTCCAATGCCACGAGTCTCCACTTTTCTTATTAGTCTTTCGTGGGGGACTCTGTCGAAGGCTTTGCTATAGTCGAGATATACTACATCATAATTGTGCCCGTCGTCCACTGATTCTAAAACAGCTGAAAAGAATGTTATTAGATTAGTTAGACATGAACGCTCGCTTGTGAAGCCATGTTGGGAATCATTGATCAACTTGTGCTTCTCCAGGTGATTTTGAATAGAGTTTGAAATTATTGCTTCCAGTAATTTGCCTACAATTGATGTTAAACTGATTGGACGGTAATTAGAGGGTAGTGATCTATCTCCTTTCTTGAAAATCGGTATTACATTCATTATCCTCCAGGATTATGGTGCTACACCCGTTTTTAAAGACATATTAAACAGCTTTGTTAAGGGCATTCGAAGCTCTTACGTACATTCCTTTAATACTCTGGCAAATATCTCATTGGGACCTGGTGACTTATTAGGGTTTAGCTTGTCTATTTGCTTACTATCATCGTTACCAGTCACTACTATCTCGCTTAATCGATTTTTTTCACTATCTCTGTATATAGTCGGTGCCTCGAGTATCATATTTCAATTTTCAGTGGTGATTATTGCTCATTTCTCCGCCGTTATCAGTTAGCTCGCCGGTATCTGACTAAATTGGTCCAATCTTGTCTCGTGTTTTAGTGTGATACATTTAAAAGAATCCCTTGGGGTTTGACTCCGCCTCCCTTGCTACCTTCAGTTCATTATTCCTCTTTGCTTTTCTTATCTCGGTCTTAACCCTACTGGCCAATACCTTATAATAATCTCGGAGGTAAACTTCACCACGATTTATTCTCCTACCTATAGCCTTCCTTTGTCCAATAATATTCTTTCAATAATTATTTATCCATTTGGGGTCATTGTTGTTTGATCTGAGTTTTATGAGTTTTATGTGTGGTATGTTCCGCCTTTGTTACATAGACAGACAAGCACACACATAGACAGAGACAAACACACACATAGACAGAGACAAGCACACACATAGACAGAGACAAACACATACATAGACAGAGACAAGCACACACATAGACAGAGACAAGCACACACATAGACAGAGACAAGCACACACATAGACAGAGACAAGCACATACATAGACAGAGACAGACACATACATAGACAGAGACAGACACATACATAGACAGAGACAGACACATACATAGACAGAGACAGACACATACATAGACAGAGACAAGCACACACATAGACAGAGACAAGCACACACATAGACAGAGACAAGCACATACATAGACAGAGACAGACACATACATAGACAGAGACAGACACATACATAGACAGAGACAAGCACACACATAGACAGAGACAAGCACACACATAGACAGAGACAGACACATACATACATAGACAGAGACAAGCACATACATAGACAGAGACAAGCACACACATAGACAGAGACAAACACATACATAGACAGAGACAAACACATACATAGACAGAGACAAACACATACATAGACAGAGACAAACACATACATACATAGACAGAGACAGACACATACATAGACAGAGACAAGCACACACATAGACAGAGACAAACACATACATAGACAAACACATACATAGACAGAGACAAACACATACATAGACAAACACATACATAGACAGAGACAAACACATACATACATAGACAGAGACAAGCACACACATAGACAGAGACAAACACATTAGGGTGGTCCCGAATTTTTTTTTGGTTTAAATTTCAACGACCACCCTGCCTAAGTGTGTGTATACTATTAAAACAATGATCTGTCATTTTTTATAAAATTTGGATAAAATTTAGAGGTGCCACAAAGACTATCTAGTTTTTATATTGAACAAGTACCGGTAAATGTGTAAATCGTATACAATACTTAGTCAATATCAATACAGTTAGTTGTTAATAGTTGTAATACAGCAAAATCAATGAAATTTAGCAACACAGGTCATTCTTCTTGAGTGCCTCTATTACAGTCCTTTTTAGAGAGTTTGGAAAGTTCTTTCGATGATCACTGACCACCTGGAGTAGAAATTGGCGTTGTTCCTCATCCTTTGTTATTACATGGATGTAATCTTGGATGAGTGCCACACCTCTCTCAGCCACATCGTTAACCACTTTCATTGTCTTGAGCTTCTTTTGTGCTTTGCAATAACCTGCATTAGTTTGCCACAAAGATGGGGACAACTGTAGAAAGTCAGTTGGCAGATTGAGCATGTCAAAAAATTTACTTGTTGCAGAAGACACAAAATCTTCAAGGTGAATGTCATTCACGTCTTGAAGCTTAACCACTGCCTTCATGCGGTTACCATTTTGAGCCTTTTTTAGACTGTCCACCATCCTCTGCTTTGTTTCATCACCAACATTCATATCAAAGACGGCAAAGCCAACAACTTCTTCATTGAGGTACCACAGATGATTGATAAATTTGCGGCAAGCCTCTTCTGAAACCTCCTTGTCAACTTTTGTGTAGTCAGAAATCTTCTTCAGGAAGAGCAGGTCATTTGCTGGAGCTTGAACTGGCAAAGTAGCCAGGAACCATGCTTTAAAGTATACAAGGACAGCAAATCGAACCACCCTACCGAGTCCTTTGACTTCTCGGGCTGTCAACTTGAATTGTGACCGGAACATCCATATTTTGAAGGAATACAACAGCTTTGCCATCCACCTGGCTCTGTGCATGGCCCCAGGCTTCCTGAAAGATATCTTGCGGTGTGGAGTTCCTCCCAGGAATATAACAACCAATTCGAGTAATTCTCTATAGTCTTCCCGTGGCTGATTATCATTAAGGAAGCTCAATGCATTTTTCAGCAGACCTTCCCGATTTTCAGTCACAACCAAATCCATTTCTTGATCAGTGGCAGCTGTACTGTAGTCACTCTGCACAATGTTGGGCCAAAATGCTTGAAATCTCTTAAAAACAAGTATATCTGGCCCAGTTGATGGACCCATTACACGGTCAAATACTCCACCGATCACAACCTCATGCACATGATGACGGCATGGCAACCATAGGAGATTTTTCTCCAGTTTAATTTCGATGAGCTTACAGGCCCCAGTGTGGCGTCCAGTGTTGCTGCTTGTAGTGTCAAAAGACATTGCCACTATATAGTCTTTTAATTTCCAATCTTTGACCACTTCAACCACAGCATTAGCCATCGCTTCACCAGTTCCATTGGGCAACTTTGATACATTCAGCAATTGTTCATTCTCTTCATAGGACACAATGATTGGCAATCGATCATAAGTTTCTTTACCACCAGCTGTTTCAGGAAGTAGCTTTCCATCCCAATGAACAACAAGAGGGATTGTTGGATCAAGATTAAGTATAAATTGTTCTTTGGCAGACTTAAAAGACTGAACTCTCAACTTCATTCTTGATTGTCGAATTGTCTTCCGGTTGACTGCTATGTCTTCCACGTTGTGACCTAAAGTTTGAGCTGCTGCAGCAATCAAATGCACAGCATCACGATCACTAATCTTGGTGCGATCTAGTGCTTTGGCCAGAACAGGGGACATTATGTTTTTTGCACGTGGTTTCCCAGGTTTTGATTTTTTGGGAGGAGAACACTCTGACGCTGAAGAATTTACTTGTTCCTCAGACTCAGATGATGATGAGAATGGCGGATTCAGTCCTTGTTTTTCATCTTCTTTTGTTTTCTGTGCCAAAGCTTTTGAAAAGCGAGCACGTTCTTCTTCTTTTCGTATTGCCAAGCGGACTTCTTTTGCTGCTAGTTCTTTATCAACTCTACCCAAGTATCCTTTCCTTCCATCTCGTTGTGCTAGAAGGAATTGCCGATCTTCTTCAATTTTGATCATTGTCAAAGCATTTGCATGAGCAATGTCAAATAGTTTACTTAATTGTTCTTTGAAAACTTCTTCCTTTATTTGCTGAGCTTGGCTTCTCCTCTTGGCAGCTTTTTGAAGGCTTTTCCATTTCACAAACATTTTTTCAACTCTTTCTCGGGCATGAATTTCTGAGCAAGTTGGTATTCTTGCCATTTCCCAAAATGGGAGTACTTGCTTGATCACTTCCTTGGCACTCTCTTTGATGGTTGCTTTGTTGACTTTGTGAATTTGAAAGAACAAACTCATAACTTCCCCAGTAGAAGGCAGTTTTAGACCAGTCAAAGCGTGTGCAGTTGGCCCAATCAACCATACTTCATTGTCTTTCCTTGTCTTTGGCTTTGTGCCACTACCACTAGTACTAGCCATCTAAAAAGAGAAACCATTACTATTATTAGTATTATATGATATATAATTTAGGGACAATAGGTAACACAAACTCACACCCAACATCCAGTTTGTAGAGTCTAGGATGTTGAGCTTGATAATGAGTACAAAGAAGTGACAAAAAAATTCTCTATAAGTCCAATTGGATATGTGGCACTCACATATTCTGAAAAAAAAATTTTAACCCCCATTTCGGGACCACCCTAAAACACATACGTAGAGACAAACACGCACCTACACAGTCAAATACACACGAGACGCAGACAGACAGACAGACAGAACCAAAAAATCCTTATGTAGATCAAGAGGAGAAACGCCAGAATTTACATAACGGAACACAGACTTAACACAGGGAGAACACCTGCCCCGTGTGTCGTATTATTATTATTATTATTATTATTTATTCTGCTCTCTCTCTCTCTCTCTCTCTCTCTCTCTCTCTCTCTCTCTCTCTCTCTCTCTCTCTCTCTCTCTCTAATATTACTCTGCCATTTTCAAGAAGGAATTAATTTACATATTAATAACTAAATTGAAGGCTGGTATTTTTGGGGTACAGTATTTCAGTAAAGTAAGGTCAGGGGTCATGATGCCTAGAAGTGTAGATGACCTTGAGCCGTGGAGGGCCGTTTAGTGGCGTGGAGGGAAGTGGAGGGCCGTCTAGTGGCGTGGAGGGAAGTGGAGGACCGTCTAGTGGCGTGGAGGGAAGTGGAGGACCGTCTAGTGGCGTGGAGGGAAGTGGAGGACCGTCTAGTGGCGTGGAGGGAAGTGGAGGGCCGTTTAGTACCGTGGAGGGCCGTCTAGAGCCGTGGAGGGCCGTGGAGGGCCGTCTAGTGGCGTGGAGGGAAGTGGAGGGCCGTTTAGTGGCGTGGAGGGAAGTGGAGGGCCGTCTAGAGCCGTGGAGGGAAGTGGAGGGCCGTTTAGTGGCATGGAGGGAAGTGGAGGGCCGTTTAGTGGCGTGGAGGGAAGTGGAGGGCCGTCTAGAGCCGTGGAGGGAAGTGGAGGACCGTCTAGAGCCGTGGAGGGAAGTGGAGGGCCGTCTAGAGCCGTGGAGGGAGACAGCTGGGGGCCTGTGTGCAGTGTTCCATAAGGGGAGTGATGGGCGCCGAGACCTACTGGGCCGCCTTTGCTAGGACTCACTCAGGATCTGTTAGGACTTCTATGGGATGTGCTTGTACTTATATGGGATGTGCTAGGACAAAATCAGGATGTGCTAGTACTCACTCAGGATGTGCTTGGGCTTGTACAGGATGTGTTGAGACATGTGAAGGTCCTGCTTGAGGGTGGGTGGGAGGTAGGTTGCGTGGATTGGAGGGTGGGGTGAAGATTGGTGATTAGAAGAGAGGGTGAGATATTTTTTGATTATGTACTGATTGGAAGATGGAGAGATGTGAATTCTAAACTGAAGGAAAACGGTAAACGAAAAGATTGGAGGAACAACATAAATATTAGACTATTAGTGGCGTAAGTATGGAAGGAAAGTGACATGTTATACTGTAATGGCCTTTGGTTATATCACTTAACAGGAGCACACACACACACACACACACATACACACACAAATCTATCTGAACCCTTTTCTCGTTGATACAATAAGATACAGTGGACGAATAATTCTGATCATTATTTGTGAATGCTTGACAACCGTACCGAAACTGCTGTACATTCACTCAAAAAAACTATTTGTACTTAAGAGGGTCGATGAATTTCAGAATGAACACTGCAACTACTGTTATTTCGGCAGGGTTGTCAAAATGCTTCGTCCGTAGTGTCATATTTTCTCAACACAATATTTTATAGACAATTTTTTGAGCGACTGTATATTGTATTCATTTCCAAACTCATCGGACTCAGGTAGGCAGATATTTTCGCCCCTCAGGCCTTGATGTGGATCATAAAATGACCTGTGCCTGGGTGGGCTAATGCCCGTAAAAAAAAAAAAAAAAAATCAGTAATATGAAAATTCATCTCGTGCCTACCTACATTTTCTTTGAAGTCTTCCATTTTCTGCCACCATTTTCTTTGAAGTCTTCCATTTTCTGCCACCATTTTCTTTGAAGTCTTCCATTTTCTGCCACCATTTTCTTTGAAGTCTTCCATTTACCTGCCGCCGTTTCCTATTATGGGAGAGAACCATGAGCCATGGTGTGTGTTCTGTTGAGTGTGAGGCCAGGTGACATACACACCTCAGGTGCACACCTCCTGGTCCAGAGTGTTAAGGCCAGAGCGTTAAGGCCAGAAAGTGTTGAGGCGTTGTAAAGTGAAGAAGGTTGGTATCGTGGCCGATTAGTTATTTAACTGTATTATATCCTTTGGGGAAATCTTCCAAACAACACTTCTAAGTACAGCTATTTATTAGTTAACTGAATGACACGGACACATTAATAAATATAACGACGTTACTAGACACTGACTCTCGGACACAAACATGAAATGGATACACATCCCACCGTAAGCAACTCACCCGATGGATCGCTCTGACAATGACGCACGTGTGACCTGAGGGAGGCCTACCAGCTGGGGAATCTGTCTGCAGGTGCTGCTGAAGAGAGTGGTCCCAGCGGGTGCTGGACTCTTTCTCCCGTGGGAGACTCTGCTACCTTATATTGGAGGTGTCAGGCCGGAAGATGTCGTCACTAATCTGGGTGTGTCTGGCCAGGTGACAGGTGTACTGGCTGGTAGGGTAGCTTCTTGAATTAATCACACAGCTGGGCCAGGTCTTAATCTCACTTTAGTAACGAAGGGTGGGTCAACTTAAGTGGGTGTACACCTGCGCATCCGGTCACTGCAATATGTGCTGTTCTTCTCTGGGCTGTTAGCTGGGGTCTGATAAACAATCATTACTTATATACCGTGAGTGCTAGGCCAATACAGAAAAATCTGTTTTGATTGTATTGTCTGTTGAATTGGATACAACGAGCGAACCAACAGCTGGGTAGCCTGGGGGGGAGGGGGGATGGGCTCTGCTCCCCTTCCACATACTATCCGCTGCCCTTCCTACAAATCTTCCACCTTCCCTCTAATCTCCTCCACCTGCTCACCCTCTATCCCACACATCTGCCGCTCCTCCCACATATCTTTTGCCCCTCCCACTCCCCCTCAGCCCCTTCCACACACCTGCCACCCGGCCCAAACATTTGCCACCCCGCCGCCCAAACAAGAGAGGCAGTGTCGGAAATTTACGGTGAGCCTCCCCGGCTGTGTCACTGTGAACGGTTATTCGTGATTTGTTTTTGTTTTTTTAAGTTTCTGATTTTTTTTTCATATTTTTTCATAGGTATTTTTGGCTGTATTTTTCAATTTGATATTTTATATGATTTTGGTGTTTTCTTTATTTGTTACTTTAGAAGTTTAGTGTTTATTGAGATGTTGTTTTTGTTTATTATTTGTAGTTTTATGGTTCGTATGATACCTTTTGGGGTATATTTTTTTTTTAAATGATTTGTGGCATTTCTTATTTTATTGTTCTAAAATATGGTGCTTTTGAAATTGTCACTTTTTAAACTTGGTATTTTCGACAATTTACAGCGTTTTTCGATTTGACATTTCCTTCAATATAACATTACTGAAATTCGGGCATTAAGCTTAAAAAACTCTGCATATTTTTTTATCACTGGTATATTTTGTCCAGCTTGAATATTAAAGCAAAAGAAAGTCAACATAAAATTACGTGAACAAGCTGGCAGAAGAAAGTTTTTAAATACATATTAATGATGACAAGCTGACACAGTGTTGGCAAGTGTGTGTTGAGTATTCCTACGCTCTACCTTCTCTCTGCGCATTTTTGGAACCTTGATATATGCAGTGTTTTTATTTTCTTCCATAAACTAGAAACTTTTGAAAGAATTTTAATCTCGTCTTTTCCAGCTGTGCCGCTGACGTAGTACGCCTGTGTGTTTGTATGTGTGTGTTATTTATAATATGGTAATTAATGTTTGTGTGCGTGTGTATGTATGTATACCTGTATAAATAAGGTATATATGTTTGAATATATAAAGTACAGACACCAGTGGACCGTACAGACACCAGTGGACCGTACGGACACTAGTGGACCGTACAGACACCAGTGGACCGTACAGACACCAGTGGACCGTACGGACATTAGTGGACCGTACAGACACCAGTGGACCGTACAGACATTAGTGGACCGTACAAACTCTAGTGAACCGTACAGACACTCGTGGACCGTACAGACACTCGTGGACCGTACAGACACTAGTGGACCGTACAGACACTCGTGGACCGTACAGACACTAGTGGACCGTACAGACACCAGTGGACCGTACGGACACTAGTGAACCGTACGGACACTAGTGGACCGTACAGACACCAGTGGACCATACAGATTCTAGTGGACCGTACAGACACCAGTGGACCGTACGGACACCAGTGGACCGTACAGACACTCGTGGACCGTACAGACACTAGTGGACCGTACAGACACCAGTGGACCGTACGGACACTAGTGAACCGTACGGACACTAGTGGACCGTACAGACACCAGTGGACCATACAGATTCTAGTGGACCGTACAGACACCAGTGGACCGTACAGACACTAGTGAACCGTACGGACACTAGTGGACCGTACGGACACTAGTGGACCGTACAGACACCAGTGGACCGTACAGACACTAGTGGACCGTACAGCCACTAGTGGACCGTACAGACACCAGTGATCGTGCAGACACGAGTGGACCGTACAGACACCAGTGGACCGTACCGAAGACACTGGTGGACCGTACAGCCACTAGTGGACCGTACAGACACCAGTGGACCGTACAGACACCAGTGGACCGTACAAAGCAAGTTTGCGTCATCATTAGTGTGGGAGGAGGCGACTGTGATTTGTTTGAACATCTTTTTTTACGCTAAATATGAAGTTCTTAGCTTCAGTTAATCTTCCTTGTGAGATGCTGGAGAACACACACACACACACACACACACAATTGGACGAAGACGACTGGTTTCTCATTCCTGCGGGCGGTAACAAATTGTGTCCTGAACTACGACCCCTCCTTCATTATATATTCAATAGCACCTTGGGTCCTTGATGCAGGCGTGTGTGTGTGTTTGCCGTGACGTCACCGCCCGCGTTGCTCCCCATCTGATGAAGATAAATAAACCTATATCGTATTTAACATCAATGCTGCACTCGATCGATGCCCGCCCGTGGCTGTGTTTACTGTCCGTTACTGGAGTGATGGCCTGTGGTGGTACTGCTGTTGTTCTGTGCCCCGAGTGTACTGTGAGCCTTACACTTGTACTTATGTAACAGTGTGATCTCTTAATGCCATACCTGTGTGTGTACTTCTCACCTCGACATTCGTACAGTACAATTTGTGGAATTTAATTGTATCTGTGGAAATTTAGTGAAAATGTGGACTTAATATGTTCTCGTCTATGAAAAAATAAAGATCGCAATTTATCCCAGGAGAGTTTAGACCCATAGGTTAATATACCACAAAGTTTGGACCACATGGTAATCTCTTTCAGAATTAGGGAATGTCCAACACGTATCATAAAGACATTAATCCGAGTGAGTATTGCTGTATCTGCTTATAGCTCTCAGGGGTGTGGAGGGATGATTGCTTTATGAGATTACTATGGGAATAATGTAGTTAGTGTGTGGCTAAGGTAGATAGTTAGTTAGTTAGTCTGTGGTTAAAGTAGTTAGAGCTTGAGTGAGTTAAAGTAGAGGTAAGTTAATTAGTAAGTGGTTAGGTTAGTATGTTGGTATGTTAGTTAAGGTACGGATAAGTTAGTTACTGTGTGGTTAAGTTAGTGTTTTGGGATAAGTCACCAGAGATACGTCAGTGTGAAGGTTGTACCAATCAGTATGGAGGTGAGTTAGTGTGTTGGTGACCTCATTAGTATATACGTAAGTTAGTTTACACGAGGCTTCTTCTAAAGTAGTCGGTTAAATTTACCTCATTTTTCCCTCATAGCAGGAGGTAAGAGAACACGCCTTATACTCTTGGTAAGGTTCCCACGTACCAGTTTCTCCCTGTCTCGTCTCGTAAACTTGAGTGAGTTAAAATTCTTTCTCACGCCACTAATTAGGGGAATAAATTAAGGTAAGATCTTTTGAGAATCCAGCCGCCTCCTGGGTTGTGTATGGGACACCTGTTAAGCCTGCACTATGTCACACTGGTTCATTACCAATAGGATACTTCAACACTGAGTTTGCATTTTTTGGTGAACTTATCTGGGAGAGAGATAAAGAGATAGAGTCATAGATACACACATGTACTGAGAAGGAGAGAGAAAGACAGACACACACACACACACATATACAGAGAGAGAGAGAGAGTGAGTGTTGGAGCAGGATAAGGTCAGAGGCCCTAGTCCTAATAGTTCCAAACTACAGTAATCTAGTTTAACTAAGTCTTCAGGAGGCGTCCCAGATCAAGTAGGTCCCAGTTCTAGTGGGCCCCAATCTTAATATGCCCCAGTTCAAATGGGGCTCAATCTTAGTTGGCTGCAGTCTGAGGAGGCCCAAATCCCCTCCTGGTTAGGGTAGCACTGAGGCGCCTCTGACGAGGAAGGGAGTGTAGGAGGAGGTTGGGGCAGTGTGCACACCCAGGGGTGGCGGTTCCTCCCTATACCACACCTCCACCGCCACTGTGCCACCTTCATTAGATTACTGGAGGCCCAGCCTACGGGGAGAGGCGAGAGGAGGAGGATGGGGAAGAAGATGGAAGTGTTGTAGAATCGGAAGGATGGAGGAGGCGAAAGACGGGTTGAGAACGGGAGAGGATAGAGGGGGAGAACGGGAGGAGAGGAGAGGATAGAAGAGGGGAACGGGAGAAGAGCACAGGATAGAGGTGGAGAACGGGAGAAGAGTAAAGTGGATGAGGAAGGAAGAGGACGGGAGTAGAGGTTAAAGATGTTGGAAAATTGGAGGTAAAGGAAGGGGGGGCGTGGAGGAGGAGGAGGAAAAAGAAGCGTGGAGGAGGAAGGGGAGGCGAGGAGGAGGAGGAGGAGGAAAAAGAAGCGTGGAGGGGGAAGAGGAGGAGGAAGGGGAGGCGTGGAGGAGGAGGAGGAGGAAAAAGAAGCGTGAAGGAGGAAGAGGAGGAGGAAGGGTAAGCGTGGAGGAGGAGGAGGAAGAGGAGGAGGAGGAGGAGGAGGATATGTGTGGAGAAAGAAGGAAAGGGAGATTAGGAGGAGGAGAATAAGAAGAAAAAAAAGAGAATTATGAATAAATCACACGTGGAAAAAATACTTTAAGAAGAAAAATAAATGAAAACACACGCACACACACACACACACGGTGGCGGGGGGGGGGGGGGCAAGCAATCCACCAGGTCATGGACTGAAGGTCACGTCCAGAACTAAAGAAAAGTTCTTGAATAGCAGAGGATGTGGGGCAGGGTTAGCGTTCATGTGTACTCTGGGAATACACGAGGAAAAATGTGTGTGTGTGTGTGTAGGGAGATGTGTACGACTGTGTAATAATAAAAAATAATAATAATAATTAACGGTTTATTGAAAAAGTCGGCAGCCTGAAGGCTGAAAATATACATTGGACAAAAATGACTTATTACATACAAAGACATGGGGTGGGTGGGTCGTTTAACAAAACCTTTCATTACTGAAAGAAGAAGGAACACTGAGTGAACAAACAAATTATTATAGTTTACAGTTGATGGCCCGGGCCTGGGCTGGTCATGGAGACACCAGGTGGTGTGGTGTTCACGTGGTGCAGTAACTCGTCCTCGGGTGTTAATATGAAGGACCTCACGTAGTCATGGGGACACCGGGTGGTGTGGTGTGTGTGTGTGTGTGTGTACGGAGAGTGTGTGTGTTCGCACACACGGTGGTGAAATGCGTCTAGTGTGGCAGCAGAAGGTTAGTGTTAAGGTGCAAGCACTGCTTCCTCCATCTCGCTTTCAGGTACCACCGCTGGCTAGCCCTCGTGGCGAATAGGGAAGTAACTTGCCTAAGTCTTACCTTGCCACTATACAGCCTCCTTGTGGCAACACACGGTAACTGGGTGCCTCGTGGACTCAGGCTACATCAGCAGGGGATCTCGGAGTAGCAGTGGGCCCCAGAGGGACGGCGCGTAGGCCCACTGGCATGTGGACACGTCTTGGCGCCAACCAACCAATGCCCTGCTGCCTTGCGGATTAACCTTGGTAGGTGTAAGGCTAAGGGAGTAAACCCAGAACGAAAAATCTGCGGTGGAGCCCCGAATCAGTCAGACATGCTTATAGAGCTCCAACAAGACCGCAACGGCGGAAGAGGTGACCACCAAGGGAACCCAACGACTACACCGGTGGACGAAGGCAATGCATGATGGACAGGCTACTAAGGCGAAACCCAACAAACTGGGCTATTGACAGTCCATTGCAACTCTCCGTTTCCCTAGTCGTTGCAACACTTGCACCACTGGACCAGGAAAAGGGAGAGCCAAGATGTGTGGTTGCAGTCTGAACTCCTGCTTCACCACATAAATCAACTCGCGTGCAGCCATCATCCAGCTCATCATACCTCTCATCATCATCAAATCCCCTATACACCCAAAAGTTCTATGGCGATGAACGAGTGGCGACGGGGACAGACAGCGATGTGTGTGTGTAGCGAGGGGTGTATGACTGTGTGTGTGGTGTGGAGGAGTGTATGACTGTGTATGTTTGTTGGTTGGTGTATGTATGCACTCGTGTAAGTATAGGTGTTTGATGCGTACTTGGTTGCACACACTTGCATGTACAATCAAAGACAACAGTCGTGTCGCGGTTTTGTCCGAAGATTAAATATAACTCGTGAAACATTATGAGAGCCCCCTACCACAAGGCAGAGTGCACCAAAAGTTTAGCCCTTCGGCATATGTTTTCACCAAATTTCACGACACGACTTTTGTCTTTCATTGTACTTTCGTGTTTACAATATATTCAAATAAGTAATTATTGTTATTTAAAATAAATTAAGATATTCATTACTCATCCTATTAACATAAACATCCTGTCCACAACACGCAACGCAACGCAACACAACACAAACAACGCATCACAACACAAGTATATAAGACTTACATACCTTATACATTATGAAACTCACCGTGACCCAAATGTTGAAGGAGAAGAAATAAAAATAGACAATATTTCCTGGGTTTTTGGGAGTCCACACATAGTTACCTCCGTCTATATACTTCACGTGTTGGTATGCTAATTTGGCCGCCTTTGTATTCGCGAGGTGGTTGAGTTATTCGCTGGGTAGTTGAGTTATTCGCAAGGTGGTTGAGTTATTCGCGAGGTGGTTGAGTTATTCGCGAGGTGGTAAGTTATTCGCGAGGTGGTTGAGTTATTTGCAATGTGGTTCAGTTATTCGCGAGGTGGTTCAGTTATTCGCAAGGTGGTTGAGTTATTCACGAGGTGGTTGAGTTATTCGCAATGTGGTTGAGTTATTCACAGGGTGGGTGAGTTATTCGCGGGGTGAGTGAGTTATTCGCGGGGTGGGTTTGAGTTATTCGCGAGATGGTTGAGTTATTTGCAATGTGGTTGAGTTATTCGCTAGGTGGTTGAGTTATTCGCGGGGTGGGTGAGTTATTCGCGGGGTGGGGGAGTTATTCGCGGGTGAGTGAGTTATACCAGTACGCTCATCATCACTAGCTACCACCTTCGTCTTATAGTTATTAAGTAAAATAGTTTTCGTCTCGCAGTGTTTAAGGTCTTGTTTAGTGAGGTGTTTGTCTTCTGTGTTGTGTTTACACTTTCACTGATATTTTTCTTTACCTTCTATTTTTATCTTTTTCTTTGAGGTTTATTTTTTTCCCTTCATTCCCGCCTTGAAAAAAGAGAACGGAGGTGAACAGAGCTGAAAATTAGACACTTTCGATTATTTCACCTGATGATTTACCTCCCTCACTAAACCTAGCATAATGTAACTTGATATTCCCCAATCTTTATATGGTAATTCTAGGTTAGAGGTGAAATGAGCTGGGGTGTCCAACGTTCAGGTGAGTCTATTTTCATCAATTATCATCATCATCATCATCATCAGTAGTATCATCATCATCATCATCATCAGTAGTATCATCATCATCATCATCATCAGTAGTATCATCATCATCATCATCATCAGTAGTATCATCATCATCATCATCATCAGTAGTATCATCATCATCATCAGTAGTATCATCATCATCATCAGTAGTATCACCATCATCATCATCATCAGTAGTATCATCATCATCATCATCAGTAGTATCATCATAATCATCATCATCATCATCAGTAGTATCATCATCATCATCATCATCAGTAGTATCATCATCATCATCAGTAGTATCACCATCATCATCATCATCAGTAGTATCATCATCATCATCATCATCATCAGTAGTATCATCATAATCATCATCATCATCATCAGTAGTATCATCATCATCATCATCATCAGTAGTATCAATATTACTATGATTTGGTAATTTAATTCGACTTCTCAGCCACAGTGTTACAGTAACGTGTTAATATTCTTGTGCTGACCATTCACTTCTACGTAGACCTTTCACTGCCAATGCCTTGATCAAGTACATGCTTTTCAGCGCCAGACAGCAGCCTTCATCACTCCTCGTCCCTCTAGGAAGATCTTTAGCGTGTAATTCATGGGAGTGCATTCAGCATGGTTCCTTTCATCTTCCGAAAAACAAAAGTCGCGCTCATATAACTTAGATTTTGACACCGCTATCGTCTCACCGTCACATAGCATTGAAGTGTAAGGAGCCATTATAGTCTTATCATCACATCTCTGGTTAAAATCATCAAAGCATAAAGTAATCTTGACCTTGCCAGAAAGTCTCCACCAGCACTGTACTTGGGCAAGTATCATTCTCTCCTTCTCTCTTTCTTCTCCTTTTAGCCATTTTATAACCCGGACTGACATACTGGAGAACCCTCCGTCATAGTCGTCTTCTCGGATCAGGCAACTTCCATCACTTGAAAACATCTTGCTTCAAATATATTCAGTCTTTATCAAGGGTGGGGGGGGGGGGGGGTGGTGGCGCCCGCAGTGTAAATAATGTATCGTGTTAAAAGGGTATTTTAAGCGATAAGGTGCATATTTACTGCAAAATACCCCTTTGTTTGGACACGGTAGAGTATAGTGATGTCGATAATATTATTTAAATTAAAATTGGTTCTTATATTATCGCCTGCAGGTAATTTATCTTTCAGTCTATAGATACATTAGATTCATTCTTTGTGAAACGGTTGGTAAAAACACTGAGTGTGTACCGTAATATCAATAACCATAAATTTAACTTTAAATAACCTAGACTATTTTATTGAAGTACAATTAGTTTTATTGCGACATATGGCATAGTTTCCCATCAAGTTGCCAGATACCACTTCCATCCAGTCAAGAGTTTTAATAACACGACAAACTGCTTCACCTAATTTACTTCGTGAATCTCAGCAGATTATAATCACGACGATGTGTAAAACTGAAAGCCGTGAGTCTTGGTCAAGGTGTGTGTCACTAGACGGTGGTGGGGATAAGTGGCGTACAAAAGATAATTGTGAGGAAGATCACTGCCGAGTTGGGCGAACCAGCAGCTTACATAAGAACATAAGAAAATAAGGAGTCTGCAATAGGCCGGTTGGCCTGCGCATGGCAGCTCCTGTCGAGAGTTACAACCACTCTCTATCGTCCATGAATCTATCTAGCCTCCTTTTGAAACTTTCCAGAGTTCCAGCACTTACTACAAAGTTGGTCAGCTTGTTCCACTCGTCCACCACCCTATTTGTGAACCAGTTTCTTCCTATCTCCCTCCTAAACCTAAACTTATCCAACTTAAATCCGTTGCTCCGAGTCCTATCCTGCTCGGATATTATAAGAACTTATCTATATCCCCTTTATTGATTCCTTTCACACACTTAAATACTTCTATCATATCTCCCCGCACTCTTCGTCTTTCTAGGGAATGCAAGTTAAGTTTCTTTAACCTATCCTGATATGGAAGGTTTCTAAGTCCCGGAATCATTTTCGTCATTCTTCGCTGCACCGACTCTAGTGAATTCATATTCATTCTATAATAAGGGCACCAGAACTGAACCGCATAATCGAGGTGCGGCCTGACTAGCGCAAGATATAGTTGCAATAAGACCTCTGCACTCTTATTACTTACACTTCTAGATATAAAACCCAATACTCTGTTTGCCTTATTTCGAACAATAACGCACTGTTTTCTAGGCCGTAGGTCCGGGCTTACAAGTACCCCTAGGTCTCTTTCACAAGTCGATTTCTCTAGGTTGATGTTGTTAAGGCTGTATTTATTGTCAGTATTTGTTCTTCCAATATTAAGTACGCTGCACTTGCTGGTGTTGAATTTCATTTGCCATTTTTCAGACCACCCCTGCAGTTTATTTTTAGATCCTCCTGTAATGTATTTGCATCCTGCCCTGAATTAATCTGCCGCCCTGTTTTGGTGTCATCCGCAAACTTGCTTATGTCACTGCTGATCCCAGTATCTAGATCGTTTATGTAGATTATGAACAAGAGTGGGCCTAGTACTGACCCCTGGGGAACCCCACTGGTTACACGGCCCCATTCAGATTTAACACCATCTACGTTGACCCTCTGCGTTCTCTCGGTGAGCCATGATTTTATCCAATTTAAAACTTTCCCCTCGATAGCTTAAGGTTTAGCTTAAGGTCTGCGTGGGTAATATTCCTACAAATAAAAAAAAAAAAAGAGAAGAAAAAGTGTAAGTTTCACAAGGTTTCTCTTCACCTTAATCTGCCCCTTTGTAAACCAAGGGTTTTAAATGTATTGATGTATATATACCCTTTGTAGAGTAAGGGCTTAGAGAATGATACTATGCCCTTTCTATGTGCAAAGGTTTATTGGTAATCATGTATGCTTAAAAGGAACACTCACAAAACGTTATCATACCTCCCTTTTGTACAGTGTGGATGAGAAAATTAACACTAATTCCTCTCTAGTTTCTTGCTGTGTCGATTACAATATAATCAGAGTAGTGACAATTACCTGAGCTTGATTAATCTAAATTAACCTTATCTGACTTCATGGAACAGTAACACGCCGTAATACACCTTAATTTGATACACAGGATTGTTGAGAATGGTGGCGGCTGTTGTAGGAACTCTAACTACAAGTAGGTCGACCCTTGTAAGATTGAGGAGTTATGAGAGAGAGGAGAAGGAGAAGCTCAGGGGAATGTGAGGTATTTAGTTGACATTCCTACCTACACAATGAGAACATTACGTGGACGGTAATAGTATGTAGGTAATTTATTATGTGTATATTTTTTTATTATTATTATTATTATTATTATTATTATTATTATTATTATTATTATTATTATTATTAATGTCCCTGAAAATAGCGAGAAGAAATTTTAATCATCTGTACAACTGTGGTCTTATACCAGCCATGGGTCCGTGAGGGACAACCTGTAAACCACATATGTCGTGTAAGTTAGTGTCGTCACATGAACCATTCCGAGGAAGATAACCAGATTAACACACAGACTACGCCGGCCCACCCCTCGCCCACTCCCCTGCTCATCCCTCGCCCACTCCCCTGCTCATCCCTCGCCCACTCCCCAGCCCACAACTCCACTTTTGCTGAAGCACAGAGGAAAGTTAGCACTTTTTAAGTTAGCAAGACATGACCAAATTACCTCCCTCAAGAACTCATTATCTTTTTTTCTCTTCTTTCTGAACAACAATTTAAGGAGCTCGTGTGACTCGGATCATGCATCGGCCGCGTCAGGTATAACCCACTTACGTAACTGTAGTTGGACACACCCGAGGCTCTACACTGCTGCTGGCGGACCTGAACACTATTTTAGCTTAAGTGAGGTGAAGGTGACGCCCTTACTTAGAGGGAAAAGTTAGGTGAAGGTGGTGCTGTAAATTATGGATGGAGTTTAGGTGAATTTTGTTACCGAAAGTTAAGGGGAAGTTTGTCGAAGGTGACGCCGTAAGTGAGGTGAAGGTGACGCCGTAAGTTAGGTGAAGGTGACGCCCTAAGTTTGGTGAAGGTGACGCCGTAAGTTAGTTGAAGGTGAGGCCGTATGTTAGGTGAAGGTGACGCCGTATGTTAGGTAAAGGTGACGCTCTAAGTTTGGTGAAGGTGACGCCGTAAGTTAGTTGAAGGTGAGGCCGTATGTTAGGTGAAGGTGACGCCGTATGTTAGGTGAGGGTGACGCCCAAAATTATAATGAATTTTACAGGCAAAGAATGAAAAGAATATCATGACTCGAATCGCAAACAAAAATAACGAGAGAGAGAGAGAGAGAGAGAGAGAGAGAGAGAGAGCACTCTTCACCCCGCTATATTGTATTTATTGAAATGCATAATTTTTATTCTATTTCTTTACCTCTGTGTTGTGTATACTGAAGAGTCTTGGAATATCTGCACACATCTTCGATTTATAAACAGATATTAATTATTGCTATATAATCTTATAGCAACATTTGAGCTGTAGTCCAATGGGTCTATATATAACCAGGTCTACGCCTTCGATTTATCCTCGATGGGGGAGGTCAAGAACCCTCTTTCACCAATGAGAAGTAAGAGTAAATTGAGCACTTGGGTGTAATTGGATCCTCCAGGCGAATCTGTCACTACTGCTGGAGCGACGGCAAGATTTCTGGAGGGGGACTTTTATCCCCCTCTGTATAATGTCTGTTGATGTTAGGACTGAACTTTCACGTGTTGGTGGTTGATGTAGCTATCGTGGTTATCTGTCCTTGTTCTGTCGGTGTAAGGAGTATGGGAGACGAGGTGCTGGATTGATATTAGTATGAGATGATAAATATTGAGACAAATGTTCACGTTTTAACAGATTTTTATCTCAGTTGAACAAGTTAACAGACTGAGTGAGAGGAAAATAGCTGAAGTGATGACATATTATCAGATGTGTTAAAAAAAAATATGCTAGTATAGGAAGAAAACAGAACTATTTATCGACTAAGCTAGTAGTGCATCAAGGTAACTGACGTGTTAACAAAAAGCCACTGACATAGACTATTAAGTATTGTCTCGATCCACATTTCCCACTACACGCCGGGACAGTTCTGCAACACACAGGCGAAGACCAAGACACCTGTTTATACAAATCTTCCATCTGACAAATCTTTCCCCTCGCATCGTGTTTGTTACTGAAGCAGAAATGACAAGGCCCTCCAAACACCCTCTTGCAGCTGGAGATTGACCCGTGACCTTTGACCCGAGGCTCGCAATCACCTTCCCTTTAGTGAGTAGCAGCTGTTGTCCTGCCGTGTGTGATATATGAGAGGTTTGGTCTGAACAGAATCCTTCTTCCTTGCTCACTCCAGCTGGTGACAGTGAGGGAGAGGGAAGCTGGCCTGGTAAGACTTAACCCATTGCTCTTACTTGTGTACAGTGACTGGGTTAAGACTGTCTAACTTTACGGGTGATGTACAGTGACTGGGTTAAGACTGTCTAGCTGTAGGGGTTATGTACAGTGACTGGGTTAAGACTGTCTAACTGTAGGGGTTATGTACAGTGACTGGGTTAAGACTGCCTAGCTGTAGGGGTGATGTACAGTGACTGGGTTAAGACTGTCTAACTGTAGGGGTTATGTACAGAGACTGGTGGTGAAACAAAAGCCCTGTCGCCTCACCTGTTCTTCATGAACCGTGACATTTAGAGACCTGTTTCGGTTTCACAGGTCTCTGAATCTCTGGGTTCATGAGGCGACAGGAGTGTTTGTGGTAAGTAACACCCTTCCCCGCGCCTTCACCCTACTCTCCACCCCCTTCCTGTCATCCCTCCACCACAACCTGGCACCCATATCTTCATTTAGCCTCCACTATCACCACAACCGTCTTTCACAATTTGCAACCCACTATCTTATCTTATCTTTCACTTACCGTCTACCTCCTTCCACCATCCCCTACCATTTTCCTCCATCATCCTCTACCCTTCCTCCAGTGCCCCCCTCCCTCCACTCTCTTCCACTTTCCCTTCACCCTCCTTCCCTCCACCCTCCTTCCCTCCACCCTCCTTCCCTCCTTCCCTCCACCCTCCTTCCCTTCACCCTGCTTCCCTCCACCCTCCTTCCCTCCATCACTCCCACAGTTACGAGTGCGGGAGATATTTATTTTATTGGTGGGCAACTCCGGCTTACGAGGGTCGGTCCTTGCGTCCCCCTCATCCCTTCATGCCTACCAAGTTCACAGAGTCGCCCCACTTACTCGCCCTCGTACTCTATACTAAACACACGTACGTCTTAAGTAGTTGTGTTTGAGTGTTTAAAAGAGACTCCGTTTTTTTTTATAAGCAAGTCCCGCATGGTATGATTCCTGAATGATTTAATCGAATTTTATTTATTTATTGAATTCTATTTTATTCTATTTTTTTAGAATATAATTGAAGTGTGTTAAGGTTCAGTAATGGATAAAATATATTTAGTGGCGCAACTTTAGGAGACAAGTTGTCGAATGAATGGCTTTGGCGCAGTCTTTTTTTTTTCTTTAACTTAATGGCGGTTGTCGATGTTTGTGTGGGTATACAGTGAACGCTGTGAGAATATTATCAAGGTGTATGTTGTAGGTGTGTCGAGCGTCATGTGACCATAAGTTAGCATAACTCTTACACAAAGCACGGCTGTAGGTGATGGTCTCTGGCGCCGTGACAGCCGGCCACAGATGCCTCAGCATACAGGGAGAGTTGATCCCCCAGTAGTCAGCTGGCGACCAATTACCACAAATAGATGGTGGACGGGAGTAATGAATGTGGCGCTACAGGTGAGAGCACTGAACCCTGTGGTGGCCAGCCCTTTCCTGTGTACACTGTGGTGGCCAGCCCTTACCTGTGTACACTGTGGTGGCCAGCCCTTACTTGTGTACACTGTGGTGGCCAGCCCTTACTTGTGTACACTGTGGTGGCCAGCCCTTACCTGTGTACACTGTGGTGGCCAGCCCTTACCTGTGTACACTGTGGTGGCCAGCCCTTACCTGTGTACACTGTGGTGGCCAGCCCTCACCCTTACCTGTGGTGGCCAGCCCTCACCCTTACCTGTGGTGGCCAGCCCTCACCCTTACCTGTGGTGGCCAGCCCTCACCCTTACCTGTGGTGGCCAGCCCTCACCCTTACCTGTGGTGGCCAGCCCTCACCCTTACCTGTGGTGGCCAACCCTCATCCTTACCTGTGGTGACCAGCCATCACCCTTAACTGTGGTGGCCAACCCTCACCCTTACCTGTAGTGGCCAGCCCCCACTCTTACCCGTGGTGGCCAGCCCTCACCCTTACCTGTTGTGGCCAGCCCTCATCCTTACCTGTGGTGGCCAACCCTCACCCTTACCTGTAGTGGCCAGCCCCCACTCTTACCCGTGGTGGCCAGCCCTCACCCATACCTGTTGTGGCCAGCCCCCACTCTTACCCGTGGTGGCCAGCCCTCACCCATACCTGTAGTGGCCAGCCCCCACTCTTACCCGTGGTGGCCAGCCCTCACCCATACCTGTTGTGGCCAGCCCTCATTCTTACCTGTGGTGGCCAACCCTCATCCTTACCTGTGGTGGCCAGCCCTCATCCTTACCTGTGGTGGCCAACCCTCACCCTTACCTGTAGTGGCCAGCCCCCACTCTTACTCGTGGTGGCCAGCCCTCACCCTTACCTGTTGTGGCCAGCCCTCATCCTTACCTGTGGTGGCCAACCCTCATCCTTACCTGTAGTGGCCAGCCCCCACTCTTACCTGTTGTGGCCAGCCCTCATCCTTACCTGTGGTGGCCAACCCTCATCCTTACCTGTGGTGGCCAACCCTCATCCTTGCCTGTTGCCTCCCCGTATCCCCTCCGCTTTCCCCTCCCTCCCCTGTACCCTTGTCTTCCTTCTTGTCGTTCTCCTTCCTTATCACCCCCCCCCCCTAATACCCGTAGCAGTACGCCCCCCCCCCCCCCCACTACCTAGAGTTGTGTCTACGTGGCAGGAATGTCGCTTTGGGGATCAGTCTACCTGGCCGGATTTATGACTCGTCGGATTTATTGCGCTGGTCGGATTTAGTAGTTTGGTCAGATTTATTTCCTTGGATATACTGTATTTCTTTGTTTGGTTTAAATTTCTCGGTCGGATTTATTTCTTCGGATTTCTTTTATTTCTCGGATATATATAATTGGATTTTATCTCGTTGTTTTGTTTAATTTATATGATCGGAATAAATCTACTTACTGGGATTTATCTAATAGGTCGAATATTTCTTCTTGACCGGATTTATTTCTTTAGACTAATCGACTCATTCGGATTTATTTCCATGAATAAACAGTATGTCGGACTTGTTTTCTTGGATTTACCTCCTCGGATTTACCTCCTCGGATTTGCCGCCTTGGATTTGCCTCCTGGAATTTACCTCCAGGATGAAACTCGAGCCGGATTTACCTGTGTTAATTAGCGGTGTGTTATAATGGTCACCTGGAGAGACCCCTTGTGTAGGCCAACTCAGGTGTCTACTTCATTAACCTGCTTCAATAACTATCATGGGTTTACGTCTGTTGTTTATGTTATTATTATCATCATTATCATTAAACATCATTTTCATTATCATCATCATTGTCATTAAACATCATTTTCATTATCATCATCATTATCATCATCGTCGTCGCCATCGTCATCGTCTATAGAATGGTTTACATCATCATGCTTGAGCCGGTTTGACATGTTTATAATGTCATGTCTGCATGTTAATGCTCTTCAATGGCCTCTGTCATGTCACGGAGGATTTAGAATTTGTCATGTCATAGGATTTAAAGCTTAACATGTCACTGAGGATTTCATATTTGTCATATTACAAATAATTCGGTTTGTCATGTCACGGAGGAATCAGTATTTGTCATGTTATTGTCATCAGTCTCAAATAAACACACTCATTTATTCTATGTCAACCCCCTGTGTGTCTCCTGAAGGGCAGGTATAATGGGCGTCACACCTGCAGGAACAAACAGTAGTACAGGTGATGCCAGACACGATGTGCTTCCTTCTCGTCTCCGTAATAGAACATGCGATAGTGTTTATCTTGGCGGTAAGAACTCTGCCCTGGACTTTAATCTCGTCTAGTTCTTGTGGAAAAAATCGATTCGTTGGAAGTCTTTCGTTTTTTGAGACAAACTCGAAGAGTCAAATGGATGTGGAATGGATGTGGTTCATATTCAAGAATGGCAGACTGACCCACTCGGTATTTTTTAGAGTCAGAATCGAGTGTGTGTGTGTGTGTGTGTGTGTGTGTGTGTGTGTGTGTGTGTGTGTGTGTGTGTGTGTGTGTGTAATAATAATAATAATAATAATAATAATAATAATAATAAACGGTTTATTAATAAAGTTGCAGCCGGTGACTGAAAATATACACTTACATTTGATTTAGACATAATGATATAATATGCATTGAATACATTTACAGGGCTGTACAGTGCATAAATCAGGAGTTGTTTATTATTTTAACAATAGATGGGATGGTGCTGTTCTTATATCTATCGGTGCGGGCTCTTATGGGCTGTATTTTGTTGTAGCGGCGGGCTGCGCGAGGTGGGTGGGGGGCTGCCGGTGCTGCCACCGGCGATGATGAGGTGTGGTGCATTAGTTGGCTGCCAAACCTTTCCAGTGCTTGGTGGTGGAGGTCACTGAGGGATGGCATTTCCAGGGTGGAGAGAGCGTTGGTGTAGCCGGAGTATTCTGCGCCGAGCATGATTCTGCAGACCCTTTTCTGTACCTTCTCTAGCTGACGTTGTTGGGTGGAGTTGAGAGAAGACGACCAGGCTGGTTTGTGTGTGTGTGTGTGTGTGTGTGTGTGTGTGTGTGTGTGTTTTTGACAGACAATGACACCTACTCATAGATTTTTTTTTTCAATTGGGGGAAAAAGTCTTGATCGTTGTCGTCGTTTCGCCATGGAGTTCAGATGAAATGATTTTGTGTCCCCGTTTTCTTTTTTGTGCCGGGGTGGACAAGGATGAGAGGGTGATGGACGGGGGTGAGAGGGAAGGTAGACGGGTGAAAGGGCGGTGGACAGGGGTGAGAGGGAAGGTAGACGGGTGAGAGGGCGGTGGACAGAGGTGAGAGGGGATGTCGGACACGTGTGAGGGGGGGAGTCATACCTTACCTGGCGGACATCATCACTGTCACCCCCTCCTCCCCCCCCCCCCCCCCTCCGCTGTCTTGCCTCATACCTCCTGTTGGTGCTGGGTGCTTGTCCACACACACACACACAGAACACACACACACACACAGAACGACACACACACACACACTCCAGGTTGTAGATTCCACGAAGCTCCTCGGCGTCACCATAGACAACAAACTAAATTGGAAACCACACGTCAATGAAGTTATCAAATCCTCCAGTTTCCGTCTCCACCTCCTCCGCCGACTCAAGTCCCTCGGAGTTCCTGCACACGAGCTCCTCAGTGTTTACACAACATTCATACTTCCCAAGCTCACCTATGCCTCCCCCACCTGGTCTTCCTCCCTAAATGCCACACAACGTAAACACCTAGAAAAAGTGCAAAAGAGGGCATGCAAGATTATTCTCTCCCCCTCCTACTCCACATATCAAGAAGCGCTCAACACACTGACCCTTTCGACTCTCACTGACCATCACCACGACCTCATCTGCAAATTTGGTAAGAAGCTTCTACACCATCCCCGACACCGGCTCCTACTACCACCTGAGATCCCTTGTCCGAGTATTGCTGTGCGACACCACAACCGCATCCAGCCCATACGTGCACGAACTGATCGCTATAAGAACAGCCCAGTCCCAACCATTGTAAAAATTATCAATAACTTGTAATACTGTAACACTGTCACTATGTTGAAATGAACTGTAGTTTGAGCTTTTCCCCATCTAAGTTATTATATGTCTTATTTGTGTCACTTATGTTACTTGTATATTATTTGTAATTCGTAACCCATTCCCCAAATATGTAACTGTATATTTTCAGCCTTCTGGCTGCCAAGCTCTTTCAATAAACCGTTAATTATTATTATTATTATTATTATTATTACACACACACACACACACACACACACACAGAACGACACACACACACACACAGAACGCGTGAGTCAGAGTCAAATCCCTATTACTAATAACATGAAGCTCTAGACGTCTCACTTTTATAATATGAAAAGCTCTCATCTGAGGTTCGTTTTCATCATGTTTTTTAACTTTTAATTAACCTTGACGTTCTCAAAAAAAAAATTAAATTCATAAATAAAAACGCCATATTTGAACCTACAAGTGTGTGTTGATATACTAATGAGAAGAGTTGGCAATGATGAAGGACTCTAGACACTGTGGCTCTTACCAGACGTCAAGAGTAGAAAGACAGTGTAATAATATTGACAATACTTAAGTGGTTTGTTACGTAACTTTTTCTTGCTGTTCCTTGTAAAAAAAATCAACTATTACCTCCTGCCATAGATATTATTAATCTTCCACCAGATATTCTTAAGTTATGATGATGATGAAAGTATTACAAGTTTATGAAGTGAACTGTTAGGAAAGTGACGGTGTTTTTAGATAAGTTTTACCTCCTTATTTTAACAGTGAAGGAAAACTGTCTGGTAATATCTGGTGTAAGACTCTTAGTATGAGGAAGATAAGTGTAAGACTGTCCTTATCATTACGAGGGAGATGATGAAGATGAGGTAAAAAAAAATCCAATTGCGAGTTGTTAAAGAGTTACTGATATATTTTAATATATTTTTGGCTTCATCATCTAAATATTTTTTTAGAGAAGATAATAATATGTGGTGTAATATTCTCTATGTATCAATATGAGGAAGACAAAAATATTTAAAAGACTATGAGAGATGTTACAAAACCACTGGGCCTTTTAGAGCGGTTATTGCCCCTATCAGAAGACCCACTCTGGGTCGACACCACTCTGAGCAGCGATCAATGAGATACGACCCTCCCTTCACTCCCTCTCTCTCCTCCCCCCCATTCCCTCCCTCCACCACTCTCCCCCACTCCCACCCCCATTCCCTTCCTCCACCCTCTCCCCCACTCCTCCTAGTCATCTCTTTCATTTCTCACAGCATGAATGGCCTCCCCCGTGTTGAATCCTTCCCATTTTCTTCTGAGGTATTGAGTTGTTGTGCAGGTTCCCAGGTTCACCTCACACACAAACAGATAGAATGCATTGTAAAAAATTCCCCCCCTCTACCCCCTTCCTTCCTCTCCCCCTTCCTTCCACTCCCCTTCCCCACTTTCTTCCTCTCCCCTCCCCTTTCTTCCTCCCCTCCCCTCTCCTCTCCTCCCCTCCCCTCCTCTCTCCCCTCCCCTCCCCTCCTCATTCCTACTTCTCCCCTCTTCCTTCATCCTCCCTCTACCCCCTCTCCTCTCTTCCCCCCCTTCCCTTTCTTCCTCCTCTCCCCTCCTCTCCTCATTCCTACTTCTCCCCTCTTCCTTCATCCTCCCTCTACCCCCTCTCCTCTCTTCCCCCCTCCCCTCTCTTCCCCCCTCTCCTCTCTTCCCCTCTCTCCTCTCTTCCCCCTCTCCTCTCTTCCCCCCTCTCCTCTCTTCCCCCCTCTCCTCTCTTCCCCCTCTCCTCTCTTCCCCCCTCTCCTCTCTTCCCCCCTCTCCTCTCTTCCCCCCTCTCCTCTCTTCCCCTCTCCTCTCTTCCCCCTCTTCTCTCTTCCCCCCTCCCCTCTCTTCCCCCCTCTCCTCTCTTCCCCCCTCTTCTCTCTTCCCCCCTCTCCTCTCTTCCCCCCGTCTCCTCTCTTCCCCCCTCTCCTCTCTTCCCATCTCCTCTCTTCCCCTCTCCTCTCTTCCCCCTCTCCTCTCTTCCCCCTCTTCTCTCTTCCCCCTCTCCTCTCTTCCCCCCTCTCCTCTCTTCCCCCTCTCCTCTCTTCCCCCCTCTCCTCTCTTACCCCCTCTCCTCTCTTCCCCCCTCTCCTCTCTTCCCCCCTCTCCTCTCTTCCCCCTCCCCTCTCTTCCCCCTCTCCTCTCTTCCCCCCTCTCCTCTCTTCCCCCTCTCCCCTCTTTTCCCCCCACTCCTCTCTTCCCCCCTCTCCTCTCTTCCCCCCTCCCCTCTCTTCCCGCCCTCTCCTCTCTTCCCCCTCTCCTCTCTTCCCCCCTCTCCTCTCTTCCCCCTCTCCTCTCTTCCCCCCTCTCCTCTCTTCCCCCCTCTCCTCTCTTCCCCCCTCTCCTCTCTTCTCCCTCTCCTCTCTTCCCCATCTCCTCTCTTCCCCCTCTCCTCTCTTCCCCCTCTCCTCTCTTCCCCCCTCTTCTCTCTTCCCCCCTCTTCTCTCTTCCCCCTCTTCTCTTCCCCCTCTCCTCTCTTCCCCCCTCTTCTCTCTTCCCCCCTCTCCTCTCTTCCCCCTCTCCTCTCTTACCCCCTCTCCACTCTTCCCCCCGCTCCTCTCTTCCCCCCTCTCCTCTCTTCCCCCCCTCTTCTCTCCCCCCCCCTCTTCTCTCTTCCCCTCCCCTCTCTTCCCTCCTCTCTTCCCCCTCTCCTTTTCTTCCCCCTCTCCTCTCTTCCCCCCTCTCCTCTCTTCCCCCCTCTCCTCTCTTCCCCCTCTCCTCTCTTCCCCCCTCTCCTCTCTTCCCCCCTCTCCTCTCTTCCCCCCTCTCCTCTCTTCCCCCCTCTCCTCTCTTCCCCCCTCCCCTCTCTTCCCCCCTCTCCTCTCTTCCCCCTCTCCTCTCTTCCCCCCTCTCCTCTCTTCCTCCCTCTCCTCTCTTCTCCCCTCTCCTCTCTTCCCCCTGTCCTCTCTTCCCCCTCTCCTCTCTTCCCCCCTCTCCTCCCCCCCCTCCCCTCTCTTGCCCCCTCTCCTCTCTTCCCCCCTCCCCTCTCTTCCCCCCTCTCCTCTCTTCCCCCCTCTCCTCCCCCCCTCCCCTCTTCCCCCTCTCCCCCCTCCCCTCTCTTCACCCCCTCTCCTCTCTCCCACCCTCTCCTCTCTTCCCCCCTCTCCTCTCTTCCTCCCTCTCGTATTGGTGAAGTGTGTTGGGCCTTTAGGGACGTTTCAAGAACTCAATCAAGTGTTAAGTTCTTGTTTTACGTGACACTTGCGGCTGGTTGAAAGTTGACAAATACAGCAATTTTTTTTTTTCGGTCCAACAGCTAGCTATCCGATTCTCGCATCTCTTAGTTGGTTGAAAGTTGACAAATACGTCCAATTTTGGGGGCTATCAGTTTACGACGGACATCAAAAATCGATATCATGAGTCTTAAGATGGCAAGTTGCAAACAGGTTGTGGGGAGAGTGTCGGAGAGGCCCCAACAACTGTGGTGGTGGTGAGGCGCTTTAATGAAAACACAAGTTCGCTGTTTAATTACTAATGTTTATGTCTCTGTTGCCAATGTTTATGTCTGTCATTAATGTTTATGTCTGTTACTAATGTTTGTCTGCCATTAATGTTTTTGTCTGTCATTAGTGTTTGTCTGTTACTAATGTATGTCTGTCACTAATGTTTATGCCTGTCACTAGTGTTTATGTCTGTCGTCACTGTTCCTCCCCATTGACCACATCATATGACAGAAGCTAACGTTACGATACCGGATAAATAACGACTAGAAACTCGAGAGACAATATTCCCTTGTTATTGTATACTTCAACCTTTACCATAACTTTTCGGAATCGTAACGTTACCCATTTCAGAATACAGAGGATAACCTTAAGATATCGGAACATTTTTTACGACCAGGAATATATCTTAACCTAAAATTAACCAATACCACGATAACTCTCTGATACCGTATCATTAACCGCAGTTTGTGGCAGGATAACGCCCGGATATCATGTACATTAACCAGTTTGTTGTCTTTTTGGCTGGGTGACTCTCACACCAAACTGCAGCGTCAATTTATCACACGTCGCGCTCATATTCAATAGATATTAGATGATTTATTATGTCATTTATTAAGTGTGGTGGCAGGGTGGTGGTAGGGTGGTGGTGGTAGGGTGATGGCAAGTTGATGGTAGGGTGATGGTAGGGTGATGGTAGAATAGTAAAAAAGGTGTTGGTAAAGTGATGATATGGTAGTGCCAGTGTGGTTACATAGTGATTTTAGTAGAGTTGCGGCAGAGTGGTGGCAGATTGATGACATAATGGTGGCAGTGTGGTAGCCTCATGGGTCCAATGTGGTTGCAATGTAATGGCAGGGTGGTGGCAGAGTGTTGGTAGCTTGGTGGCAACAGTTTTTACCACTCGCCCAGACATGTGAACTAATCAAGACAAGAGATTCTGACGGCCTTAAGGAGGCATTAGTTGTAACTGAGTGAGATATTTTGTCCTTCATAACATCTGCTCGTTTGGTTGTGTCTCTACCTGACTAAACATTTCGCTATCCATCAGTCTGAACATTTATATCCGTGTGTGGTAGTGGTGCCGTGTGTGGTAGCGGTAATGTTGGTGGTGGTGGTGTGGCTGTTAATCGCAGTGGTTCTTTATGTTGGTGCAGTGTGTAATGGTGATAGTGTGGTAGTGGGATGTGGTTGTGGTGGTGGGGATAGCGTGCGGTAGTGGTGGCGTGTGGTAGAAGTGGGTAGTGGTGTGTGGTGATGGTGGCGTGTGGTAGAGGTGGCGTGTGGTAGAGGTGGCGTGTGGTAGAGGTGGCGCGTGGGAGTGTTGTGTGGTAACGGTGGCTTTTGGTTGAGGTGGCGTGTGGTAGTGGTGGTGTGTGGGAGAGGTGGCGTGTGGTAGAGGTGGCGTGTGGTAGAGGTGGCGTGTGGTAGAGGTGGCGCGTGGTAGAGGTGGCGTGTGGGAATGTTGTGTGGTAGAGGTGGCGTGTGGGAATGTTGTGTGGTAGAGGTGGCGTGTGGTAGAGGTGGCGCGTGGTAGAGGTGGCGTGTGGGAGTGTTGTGTGGTAACGGTGGCTTTTGGTTGAGGTGGCGTGTGGTAGTGGTGGCGTGTGGGAGAGGTGGCGTGTGGTAAAGGTGGCGTGTGGTAGTGGTGGGTAGTGGTGGCGTGTAATGGTGGTGGTTTGTGGTGGCGTGTGGTGGTGGTGGTGGAGTGTGGTGGCGTGCGGTGGCGTGTGGTGGTGGTGTGTAGTAGAGGTGGGTAGTGGTGGTGTGTGGTGGTGGTGTATGGTAGTGGTGGTGTGTGGTAGTGGTGGCGTGTGGTGGTGATGGCGGCGTGTGGTAGTAGTAGAGTGTGGTAGTGGTGGCGTGTGGTAGAGGTGGGTAGTGGTGGCGTGTGGTAGTGGTGGCGTGTGGTAGTGGTGGCGTGTGGTAAGGGTGGCGTGTGGTAGTGGTGACGTGTGGTAGTGGTGGTGGTAGTAGTGATGGTGTGTGGTAGTGGTGGTGGTGTGTGGTAGTGATGGTGTGTGGTGGTGTGGTGTGTGGTAGTGGTGGCGTGAAGTAGAGGTGGGTAGTGATGGCTTGTGGTAGGGGTGGCATGTGGTAGTGGGTGGTGGCGTGTAGTGGTGTGTGGTAATCGCGTCGTGTAGTCGAGGTGGGGTGTAGTAGAGGTGGGTAGTGGTGGTGTGTGGTAGTGGTGGAGTAAGGTAGTGGTGGCGTGTAGTGTTGATGGCGTGTGCTCGTAGTAGAGTGTGGTAGTGGTGGCGTGTGGTGGTGATGGCGTGTGATCGTTGTAGAGTGTGGTAGTGGTGGCGTGTGGTAGAGGTGGGTCGTGGTGGCGTGTGGTAGTGGGTGGTGGCGTGTGGTAGTGGGTGGTGGCGTGTGGTGGCGTGTGGTAGTGGTGGCGTGTGGTGGTGGTGGCGTGTGGTGGTGTGGTAGTGGTGACGTGTGGTTGTGGTATTGGTGGCGTGTGGTAGTGGTGACGTGTGGTAGTGGTGGCATATGATAGTGGTGGCGTGTGGTAGTGGTGGCGTGTGGTAGTGGTGGCGTGTGGTAGTGGCGACGTGTGGTAGTGGCGGCGTATGGTAGTGGCGGCGTGTGGTAGTGGTGGCGTGTGGTAGTGGTGGCGTGTGGTTGTGGTGGCGTGTTGTAGTGGTGTGAGCAAGATTCTCAAAAGGAAACTGTTGGAAGCTTTTATGACTCCTCACATCACCAGAGATTTGTAGTATAATATGACCTTTTGTGACATGTGACCTCGTGTGACCTCTCGTGATCTCTATCATTATCAAATGTTATAATGACCTCCTCCTCCTCCTCCTGTACCACTTACCTCCCACAGGCTCAGAGGTCATCAAAGTTGGCTCCCTACTTTGGCACTTTCTCTCACCTAATCCATATCTACTTACCAACTCTCTCTGACTTACTGTCCAATATCTATATGTACGTCTTACTGCCCAATATACTGTACATACCACGTACTGTCCAACATCTATGTGTAGTTTACTGTCCAATCTATATCTCTTCTCCATCCATACATCCCCTGTCCACCCAGCCACCACCTATCCACCCACTATCCACCACCATCCATCCACAACTAATCTCTGTATTTTGAAGAACTCTACACAGTATTCCTTCGTCCTTGCTGTGCCTGACCCCAACCGACACCTGGCTGTCACGACCCCTTGATTGTTTTATGAATGAGCAATTTTATTTCCGGGTCACAAACTTTTTCCATTGATCATTAAATCTGAGTTTGTAATGAGACCCTCTGACGTCATAGTGTGTGTGTGTGTGTGTGTGTGTGTGTGTGTGTGAGAGAGAGAGAGAGATTAGTGTCCATTCGTAAATTCATTTTCTGTCATACCATCCACCATCTGTCATCCATCCATCCCTCTTCCATCTGTCATTCATCCTCCGTCCTTCATCTGGCATTCATCCATCCCTCCTTCATCTGTCATTCATCCTCCCTCCTTCATCTGGCATTCATCCATTCCTCCTTCATCTGGCATTCATCCATCCCCCTTTATCTGTCAATCAACCATCCTTCCTTCGTTCTTCCATCCATCCAGCTATAAACTTTTTGCATTTTCGATTCCTGAAAAAAAGTTCCTCAAATTTGTGGAAACTTGGTAAGAATATTTCCATGGCTGGTGTCGTCCCCAGATTGAGGTCTACACTAGCATCTTCCTCGGGCCCCCAGACGGATGGTAGGGTCCCAGTGGCCTCGGTATGGTCCCTGGGGCCTCGGTATGGTCCCTGGGACCTCGGTAGGGTTCCAGGGACCTCGGTAGGGTTCCTGGGACCTCGGTAGGGTCCCTGGGGGCATAGGTAGGGCCCCTGGGGTATCCATAGTTCCTGGGGTCTCGGTAGGTTCCCTGTGGCCTCGATAGGGTTCGTGGGGCCACTGTAGGGTTCCTGTGGCCTCTGTAGGCTCCCTGTGGCCTCGATAGAGTTCGTGGGGCCTCGGTAGGGTCACTTGGGTCTCTGTAGGGTCCCTGGGGCCTCGGTAGAGTTCGTGGGGCCTCGGTAGGGTCACTGGGGCCTCGGTAGGGTTACTGGGGTCTCTGTAGGATCCCTGGGGCCTCGGTAGGGTCCCTGGGCCTCGGTAGAGTCACTGCGGCCTCGGTAGGTTCCCTGGGGCCTCGGTAGGGGCACTGGGGCCTCGGTAGGTTCCCTGAGGCCTCGTTAGCTTTCTTAAGGTCACGGTATGTTCTTTATGAACCCGTGTTCTTTAATTCATTTATTGAGGTATTCATACGCCGCCACAACACCCGGGGCCCCGCATAATAGGCGCACTTGAGCTGTTTCTCCGGGTGGGTCATGAAGTCAATTTCCTTCACTATCTCAGGTTTTCTTTTGATAGAGTTTTTTTTATTTTTTTATTTGTCTCTATTTGTTCATCTCTCTGGATACTCTTCTCAATTAACTTGGATTTTTTTTTCTGTATATGTTATTTCTTGTTGAGATTATTTTACAGAGGTGGGATCTAGGATGAACAACGTATATTAGTGAAGTACCCCCCCCTCCTCTCTCACACACGTGGCTGTAATAATGACCTGTCAACAAGAATTCAGTGTATTTGCTGATGCTGGTGTATTTAATTTATTTGTTTGTTCATAAGTTTCTTGGTGTATACTGACGTGATCTTTGATTTGTTTGTTGTCGTGGTTGGTGGTTATGT
The DNA here is from genome assembly GCA_958450375.1 of Homarus gammarus. NCBI lineage: Eukaryota > Metazoa > Arthropoda > Malacostraca > Decapoda > Nephropidae > Homarus > Homarus gammarus. The sequence continues at coordinate 2,657,161 of CAUDMG010001691.1, forward strand.
TTCTTTGTTCATTGTGGTAGTTTATTCCATTACCTTTTTTGTTAGTTGGCCCATCGTGTATGTGTCGTTGTCTTTGCTGTACTTGCGTTTGTTTACTTGTCATAGTATTATTTATTTGTTTATCTTTTTTATTGTTATTTTTTATTTGTTTTTATGTGTACGTGTTTGTGGTTGTATCACCCCACTACTCAACCCTCATCTGTCTCCCCTCTTCTCCCCTCCTCTACTCTTGTGTATTTCCCCTCTTCTCTCCTCCTCTACTCTTGTGTGTCTCCCCTCTTCTCTCCCCCTCTGCTCTTGTGTCTCCCCTCTTCTCCCCCTCCACTCTAGTGTGTCTCCCCTCTTCTCTTGTGTCTCCCCTCTTCTCTCCTCCTCTGCTCTTGTCTGTCTCCCCTCTTCTCTCCCCCTCTACTCTTGTGTGTCTCCCCTCTTCTCTTCCCCTCTGCTCTTGTGTCTCCCCTCTTCTCCCCCTCTACTCTAGTGTGTCTCCCCTCTTCTCTCCTCCTCTGCTCTTGTCTGTCTCCCCTCTTCTCTCCCCCTCTACTCCTGTGTGTCTCCCCTCTTCTCTCCCCCTCTGCTCTTGTGTCTCCCCTCTTCTCCCCCTCTACTCTAGTGTGTCTCCCCTCTTCTCAGCCCCTCTTCTCTTCCCCTCGACCGTGTTCTGCCAGAGGGGAAAAGATGGTAAAATTCTCCCCAAAATCGTGGTTCTGTCCCCGAGTGAGTTAAGTGGTTGAGGGCTCCATCTCACTCGCCTGCCCGGGCCTCTAGCAGCTGTTACCAGACCCGCGGTGAACCTCCCACGTTCATCACTATTACCAGCTCTGCAATGAAACCCTCACCCCCACGTTCATCACTGTTACCAGCCCTGCGATATACCACCCATATACCACTGTTACCATCTCCGTGATACAGTTTACCTTTTCCATTATTACCAGCCTTGCGATATACCCTCACGTTCATCACTGTTGCCAGCTGTGATACACTCCCAACCTCATTATTCTTCACCAGCTTCGTGATACACCACAATGTTACCAATGACGCGATACAACCTTCTGCTTGTTAATGTTGCCAACTCCGCAGTAACAAACACAACAGGACACACACACACACACACAGCGACAGTGGAAGTTCCTCATTTTTTTTTATTCCTTATATCCTGAAGGTAATATTGTCAACGTTTGGTGGGAAAATTTAGTCAAAACCCAAACTACGTCCACTCTATTTCCTCCTCTTCCTCCTCCTCCTTCTTTCTTTCTTTCTTTTTTAGGGTCGGTCAAGGCAAAATTTGTATGCGGGGGGGGGGGGGGGGGGCAGCAAGAGTGTCCAAAGCTTCGACACCATACAGGCCAGTACGTGACCAGGGGGTGATAACCACACTTACAGTAGTTGGGTGAGTTTAGTGTTGTGCCCCCCGCCCCCCCCCCCCCTATGGTGTAGAGGGGTGAGAGTGAGTACTTTGGTTTTCTGAGGGCCCTGGTTCGATCCCTTGTGTTGTTGTTGTAGAATGTATAACTATGTGTTTTGGTTGTGGCCATTCATGATCTTGGTGTTGTAATTTATTGTTGATGGGGGTTGTATTGTTTATAATGACACTGTTCTATATCTCTTCCCGTGTGTATAATGACTTGACTTAGTACCTTCCCGTGTTTATAATGACCTAACTTACAACCTTCCCGTGTTTATAATGACCTAACTTACAACCTTCCCGTGTTTATAATGACCTAACTTACAACCTTCCCGTGTTTATAATGACCTAACTTACAACCTTCCCGTGTTTATAATGACCTAACTTACAACCTTCCCGTGTTTATAATGACCTAACTTACAACCTTCCCGTGTTTATAATGACCTAACTTACAACCTTCCCGTGTTTATAATGACCTAACTTACAGCCTTCCCGTGTTTATAATGACCTAACTTACAACCTTCCCGTGTTTATAATGACCTAACTTACAACCTTCCCGTGTTTATAATGACCCAACTTGCAACCTGCCCGTGTTTATAATGACCCAACTTACAACCTTCCCGTGTTTATAATGACCAAACTTACAACCTTCCCGTGTTTATAATGACCTAACTTACAACCTTCCCGTGTTTATAATGACCTAACTTACAACCTTCCCGTGTTTATAATGACCTAACTTACAACCTTCCCGTGTTTATAATGGCCTAACTTACAACCTTCCCGTGTTTATAATGACCTAACTTACAACCTTCCCGTGTTTATAATGACCTAACTTACAACCTTCCCGTATTTATAATGACCTAACTTACAACCTTCCCGTGTTTATAATGACCTAACTTACAACCTTCCCGTGTTTATAATGACCTAACTTACAACCTTCCCGTATTTATAATGACCTAACTTACAACCTTCCCGTGTTTATAATGACCTAACTTACAACCTTCCCGTGTTTATAATGACCTAACTTACAACCTTCCCGTGTTTATAATGACCTAACTTACAACCTTCCCGTGTTTATAATGACCTAACTTACAACCTTCCCGTGTTTATAATGACCTAACTTACAACCTTCCCGTGTTTATAATGACCTAACTTACAACCTTCCCGTGTTTATAATGACCTAACTTACAACCTTCCCGTGTTTATAATGACCTAACTTACAACCTTCCCGTGTTTATAATGTCGTGTTCAGACTTCAATCACCTTGTATTTACGCTTCTTATTATTCCTTTGTACCGTTGTGTATCGCCCAGTTGCCTGCGTCCTCCTTTTTATTTAGTATTCCATCTACTTTCTCTCTCTTGCTGTTTCCTTTGTTATCTGTGTGTGCGTGTGTCCCTCCTTTGTGCTGTGCCTGCGTGTGTCCCCTAATTACCCTCAGGTGTGTTTGCTCGATGTTATTACCTGAGATTATTTACCTTAATGAATGTTATAGAAATATTTTTTTACTTAGATGAAAATTTCGGTATGAAATTTATTATTTATTTATTTTTATTTATTTATTTAAGTTAATAGATAAGTCCAGATATGGGTGAATAATATGATGAATAACATTAATTAATTCAAAGGGATTTGGTCATTGGAGATATTGAGACATTCACCAGGTAAAAGGTTAATGAGAAGACAATGACAATTCATTTGGACCTAATTAATGACGAGGACTATACAGGTAGACAGTTTACGTGGCTCATCTATAGCATTTAAATTGGGAGTCAAATCATCTGGTGAATTTATTGATAACCTACTGAAATATTTTTTTCCCTTTGTGTATGTTTTATGAATCACCGAATGAATACAGCGCCCTTTCTGTACTAAGGGAAGCTGATTCAATCCCGGGGCACTCCCAGTCGACCCATTTGGGGAAGTGAAGTGGTCGGTTTCAATGCCGGCCATGCTGTCTTCCTTGCTTACCAGAGGCTTAATAATTTCACTCTGTAATATCGGTATTTTTCTTAAGCGTCTGTCGGAAGAACTTTGAGACCTGTTAGAAGAACTTTGAGACCTGTTAGAAGAACTTTGAGACCTGTCGGAAGAACTTTGAGACCTGTCGGAAGAACTTTGAGACCTGTCGGAAGAACTTTGAGACCTGTTAGAAGAACTTTGAGACCTGTTAAAAGAACTTTGAGACCTGTTAGAAGAACTTTGAGACCTGTTAGTAGAACTTTGAGATCCACTTCAATAAAACACTTGTGTATTTAACGAAACTTTGTCATTGTGTATTTGTAAGGAATTATAAGTGTTTAATAGGGCTTATGTAGTCAGTTTATGTAAGAGGACTTCTGAGACACCACATAATTCAGCCTCTCTCTCTCTCTCTCTCTCTCTCTCTCTCTCTCTCTCTCTCTCTCTCTCTCTCTCTCTCTCAAGTCTTTTAAACACTCACCCTCTTACCTTTTCTCCCTCTCACTCCTCGCCCCTCTCACACCTTTTACACACTCTCCGTCTCCCTCTCTATGTCTTTCTCTTACCCTCCTTCCTCTCTATTTCCCTCTCACCCTCCACCCACACTTTCTGTCTGTCTCACTCTCCCTCTCACTCCCTCTCTCTTCCTTCCCCTCCCAACCTCTCCTTCCCACTCCCAACCTCTCCTTCCCACTCCCTTTCTCTCCCACACTCTCTCCCATATTGTCTCACTCTCCCTCTCACTCCCACTCTCTTCCTTCCCACTCCCAACCTCTCCTTCCCACTCCCAACCTCTCCCACTCTCTCCCACTCTGTCCGTCTCTAACTCTCACCCCCCCTCTCCTCATACCTCCCACAACAGGTGTCACCGCCACAGGGGGTCCACACACACACACACCTGTACGGTAAACCAGACTCCTTCATTAAGCTCTCCGCTCCTCTATGCTAATCTATGGCAATGTATGCAAATTAAGTCTCCACTATCAAGCCCGGTTTTATTCTCTCAGTGGAACGGAAGGTCTCGCCGGGTGCCCAAAACAACTGAATTAATGAAGAGGGTAATTGTTGTCTTTAGTGATGTGTGGGTGTGTGTGTGTGTGTGTGTGTGTGTGCAGTTTCTTTGAGTGTGGTCTTTTTATAGTTTATGAGTGTGTTTATATAATGTTCTCAAGTGTGTTTGCAATGTTACAAAGTGTGTTAACAATGTTGTAAGTTTGTTTAAGAGTTCTCCAGTGTGTGTGTGTGTGTGTGTGTGTGTGTTTTTACAATATGTTTATCGTGTGTACTGTGTTTTGTGGTTTTTATTTCAGTTTTATAATGTTTATGTAGGGAGTTTGTGACGTCTCCAATGTTATTTTTGTAATGTTTCTCTATACGCTTCTTGATTGTCATTTAGGGTGTTAGTTAGATTAGCTAATACTCTAGAGTTAAATAACCAGTCAGTTAATTTGTTATTCAGTTATTAGATAAAAGGTCAAAAAATCGATTGTTCAGTCACTTACAGTAATTTCATGATTAGTCTGTCAGTCAGTCAGATAGTTTGTTAGCTAGATGCTCAGAGTATTACGTTGTTAGTCTGAAAGATAGTTAATCGGCCATTTAGTTAATTCAATAGTTATTAAGTCGGGTAATTAGTTAGTTAATAATCCGATTAATTAGGTGATTAGATACTCCAAAACAGAGAGGGTAGTTCCTGTCTTAATTACGCTATCATCCCCGTCAGAGTAAGTGATAACCAATGCCGCTGACCGATCATTAGGCAATTTGTCAGACATTAAGGAAGGGCCTATCTCTTATGCTGGACGGGATTCATTTTTTATTTATTTTATTTATTTTTTATTTTATTCAGCGCCATTTTATCCCCTTACATAAATCTTACTTGAAAAAATATGACTTTGAGAGGAAGTTTTTAATGTGTGTTAGGTAGAGTTAGGAACATTGTTGAATCCTGGCACTGACTAGCACTGAAGAGAGGTCTGGTTGTCCCGTAGGTGAGGGGGTGTCTATTGATTCTGTACTACCGAGTCTCTCTCTCTCTCTCTCTCTCTCTCTCTCTCTCTGGGACGCTGCCAACACTCGTAGTCATTTCATCAGCTGTGCCTAACGACCCGAACTACGAAAATCCTACAACTCCTTCAATAAATTTTTTACAACTTTTACAGCTCCCCCTAACAACTTCTACTATTTTCTACAACCACATATCATACTACAACGTCTCCTACAACCCCTATAAAACCTCCTAAAACTCCTTCTACAACAGCTTCTACAACTCTTACAACTGGTCCTATAATCTACAACTCATTCGGAGAGAGAGAGAGAGAGAGAGAGAGAGAGAGAGAGAGAGAGAGAGAGACCTGACTGACTGACTGACTGGCTGGCTGACACACGCACCTTTGTTTCTTGTGTGTATGTGATGTATTATTTATTCTAACAACATGAGTTATCAGTGTCTGTTTTACATAGAGATAAACAAGTAAAGGAGGAGGAAGGGAAGAAGAAGAGAGGAGAGAAAGAGGAAAACGAAGGAGAGAGAGGAGGAGAAAGAAGAGAGAGGAAAATGAAGAAGGAAAGAGAGAGGTGTGAGAGAAAGAGAGAGAGGAGAAAGGGGAATAGGAAACGAGAGAGGAAGAGTAAAATCGAGAGAGAGAGAGAGAGAGAGAGAGAGAGAGAGAGAGAGAGAGAGAGAGAGAGAGAGGAAAAAACGAGGAAGACGGAAGGGGAGACAAAGATAATGAGAGAGAGGGGAGAGGAAGAGGTGAAGAAGCAAGAGCGATTAAATGAAGAGAAGATATGGAAGGGAGAGAAGTCGTGGTGTTGGTGATGACGGGCGTGTTGATGGTGTGGGCGTGGTGGTGATGACGCGCGTGTTGGTGGTGATGGTGTGGGCGTGGTGGTGATGACGGGCGTGTTGGTGATGACGGGCGTGTTGGTGGTGATGGTGTGGGCGTTAGTGGTGATGACGGGCGTGTTAATGGTGATGGTGTGGGCGTGGTGGTAATGACGGGCGTGTTGGTGGTGGGGGTGTGGTGGTGGTGGTGACGGGCGTGGTGGTGTGGGTGTTGTGGTAATGACGGGCGTGTTGGTGGTGGTGGTGTGAGCGTGTTGGTGGTGGTGGTGATGACGGGCGTGTTGGTGGTGATGGTGTGGGTGTGGTGGTGGTGATGACGGGCGTGTTGGTGGTGATGGTGTGGGTGTGGTGGTGATGACGGGCGTGTTGGTGGTGGTGGTGTGAGCGTGTTGGTGGTGGTGATGACGACGGGCGTGTTGGTGGCGGTGTGGATGTGGTGATGGTGGTAGTAGGCGTGGTGATGGTGATTGATCTGGTAGGCGTGGGAATAGTGGGCGTGGCAGTACATTATCAAGTGAATAATGGGGTGATGTAATGGGGTGAAATAGGTAATCATACAGCACTGAGTTAATGGGGGCAAAATAGGGACGAGGTAATGAGATACGTTGATAAAGGTTCAAATTGGCAATAGAGAATTAAATAAGAAAAATAGAGATAATTGGAAGTAATAGGGTTCATAGGGGGAAATATGTGTATTCATATGAAATAGGGTGGTGGAAGAAATTGCTCTAGAATTGAATATTAAGAAGCATTAAACAAGGAGAACTGAAATAGGGTGATGATTGGTCAGTCAACACAAACAAACAAACAAACAGGAGGTGAATAACACAAACACGCTATAGTTAAAAACAACTTTTATAAACACACAAACACGCATATCTCTCTCTCTCTCTCTCTCTCTCTCTCTCTCTCTCTCTCTCTCTCTCTCACCCTGATTGGCAGAGGACCACTTACTAATCCTTTTCCTCATCCCGTGTCCTAACCTGGCAGGTGGCGGGGGATCCTACACTCCTTGACACCTTGACCTAAAATCCTGTCACTCTTAACTCCTTTGGTTCCTTCCGTATAAGCCACTGTGTTCCTACTGTGTCCTAATGGGGATATATGTGTGTCCTACTGTGTCCTATTGGGGATGTATGTGTGTCCTACTGTGTCCTATTGGGGATATATATGTGTCCTACTGTGTCCCATTGGGGATATATGTGTGTCCCACTGTGTCCTATTGGGGATATATGTGTGTCCTACTGTGTCCTATTGGGGATATATGTGTGTCTTAGTGATAACCCACCAATCTACCTATATCACCCACCACCTATATCACCCACCACCTCTATCACCCACCACCTCTATCACCCACCACCTATATCACCCACCACCTCTATCACCCACCACCTCTATCACCCACCACCTCTATCACCCACCACCTATATCACCCACCACCTATATCACCCACCACCTATATCACCCACCACCTATATCACCCACCACCTCTATCACCCACCACCTCTATCACCCACCACCTAAATCACCCACCACCTCTATCACCCACCACCTAAATCACCCACCACCTATATCACCCACCACCTATATCACCCACCACCTATATCACCCACCACCTAAATCACCCACCACCTAAATCACCCACCACCTATGTCACCCACCACCTATATCACCCACCACCTATATCACCCACCACCTAAATCACCCACCACCTAAATCACCCACCACCTAGATCACCCACCACCTAAATCACCCACCACCTAACCCACCACCTCTATCACCCACCACCTTTATCACCCACCACCTTTATCACCCACCACCTATATCACCCACCACCTATATCACCCACCACCTAGGCTAGATGGTGTTATATTAGTGTTAGGGTGTTTTATCATCAGGTGAAATAAACCAGGGTGTCTAATCATCAGGTGAATCGAATATTTAAGGTAAAGAAGCCTCCCCTGTATGAGCCTTGGTGTCGCCTGGCTGAAAGAGTAGTGTTTACAGCTCCTCAGGGCCCCGTGCTGGGCTATAACACTCACATCTCAGTGTTACGCCGCCGACACCACATTATCTTCCAGCATACATCATGGTGTTGAAGCTCCCGGTGTCTGCTTTAATGTTTTTCTCGTGTGTGGCGCGGAAACCAAATTATTAAACGTGTGTGTGTGTGTGGTAGGGGGGGAGGGGGGTGCAATGTGTTGTTGGTAAGGCAGTTGTTTTGAAGAGAATTTATAAACTGTAAGAAACGCCATTTAACGTCTCGCAAGATCCTATTGGATAACTAAGGATAGCAGAGTGAGAGTGTGGGTGTGTGAGTGTGAGTGAGTGTAAGTGTATGTGAGCGTTATTATGAGAGTGTGTGAGTGTGAGGGTAGGAGAGCATCACGTATGGCTCCCCCCCCCCCCCCCCCCGCCATCTATTACACCCTTGTTGAAATTGCATCCCGAGGAGGTGGTGTAACAACCCCTTGATATGCTGTATAGGTCGAGGGTGAGATTGGCTTTTGCGGTAGAGTCAGGTCAGAACAGCAAGGGTGGTGTGTTGGGGTTGTGTTCAGTAGTTTCAGTTAGGAGTCAGTTCAGTAGTAGTAGTTATTATAGTTTACTGACAATAACATGACTAGAGTCGGGTTACGTCCAATAGGTAGTGAGGGTCGGGTCGGGTCGGGTCAACTGTTGTGAGAAGGCGAAGGAAAATATTAAAAAAAAAAAAAAATATTCCAAGAGATTTTAAGAGTGGTTGGCTTGGAAGACTGAGAGCGTTGTAGTTTAGGGGAGGAGGCTGTTGGTGAGGGAGGAGGCTGCTGGTGAGGGAGGAGGCTGTCGGTGAGGGAGCTGTTGGTGAGGGAGGAGGCTGTCGGTGAGGGACCTGTTGGTGAGGGAGGAGGGAGCTGTTGGTGAGGGAGGAGGCTGTTGGTGAGGAAGCTGTTGATGAGGGAGCTGTTGGTGAGGGAGGAGGGAGCTGTTGGTGAGGGAGGCGGCTGTTGGTGAGGAAGCTGTTGATGAGGGAGGAGGGAGCTGTTGGTGGGGGAGGGAAGGTAGTGTTTGGTGTTTAAGGATTAACAAACTTGTCATGGGAATATGGGAGCACCACTCACTAATGAGGTGTTCTGGTCGAACCCTCACCATCTGTCCTCAGAACGAACATAAGAATGGAGGAACTGCAGCAGGCCTATTGGCCGATACTGGGCAGTTCTGTTTACACCCAACCCCTATCGCTCACATATCCACCCAACCTATGTTTGAAGCTATCCAGCGTATTCGAGTTAATGATGATGTTTGGGAACTTGTTCCATTCATCTACTATTATATTTCCAAACCATTGTTTACCTATCTCGCGCCTAAATCTAAAATTATCATATTTAAAACCATTGCTTCGAGTTCGTTTCTGGTTGGATAGTTTGAGTACCTTTGTAATGTCCCCTTTGTTTAGCCCTGACTTTTTTTGTACACCTCGATCATATCACCCCTCACTCTACGTCTCTCGATGGAGTGCAAATTAAGATGTTTTAACCTGTCTCTATACTCAACGTTCCTAATGCCCGGGATTAGTTTGTCATTTTCCTCTGAATTCTTTTTCGGGATTCCCTATCCATTCTGTAATACGGTGACAGAACTGAACTGCGTAATCCAAGTTAGGTCTCACAAGCGCCAGATATAGTTTTAGGATGACCTCGCTAGTCTTGTAACTAACACTCCTTTGTAGGAACCCAAGTACTTTGTTAGCCTTGTTTCGAGCAAATACATATCTCTGCCCTCAGAACGAACCCTCATCTCTGCCCTCAGAAGGAACCCTCGCCAACTGGTTGTTGAGAACGACTCTCGCCAACTCGGTCACTTTCGCTGGTGGCAAAGTTTATGTGACAGCTCAGCTTCGAACAACTCTGCTCGTGACTGGGTTTGTCCGGAACTCTGCTGCTGCTCTCACTGGCCGGTGGTGACTTTGATACTATATTTAGGTCCCCTTCACTAAGGTCCCCCAACTAAGGTTCTCCATCACGCTCCCCCACTCAGGTCCCTACCATGAACTCTCCTCACTGAAGTTCCTACCACGAGGTCTTCAGCATGAGCTCCCCGCCACAAGGTTCACATCCTGTAGTTTCCACCCTAACGTCCCCAACCAGTAGTCCCCACCTGGTTATATTGGATTAGGTTATGTTGAACCCGGACACGTCTAAATGCACACCTGAAAGACTGGCGGCCCTCACCATGGCACGGTAGGTTGCTCACTGTCTCCTGGGACTTAACAGTTCAAGGACGCGAAAAAAGGAGGAAAAAGTCATTGCAAGTGAGAGACAGAGGTGATAGAAAGATAGATGAAATGAAATAAAGAGAGAGAGAGAGAGAGAGAGAGAGAGAGAGAGAGAGAGAGCATCTGTCGACCCATAAATTGTGTAGCGGGTTCACTACCTCTCTAGCTAGGGGGTGACTGCCTCTCACTGTCGGTACCCTGGAGGAGGAAGACCTCTTCGTCAGGCAAACGTTGGTCACCGTCAGCATACTGAAGCAAAAAACGGCCGGAAAATTATATCTTCTGTCCTTATATAAGTTATAACACACACACACACACACACACACACAGGAAGAGGGAGAGAAAAAGATGACCGACTTTGGCCAAATGTGAACCTAAAATTTGAGGATGATCGGTGAAGACTGTGATAAACAACAGTGTGTTTAGGGGCAAATTTAAGTGTAAATTCGCCATAACATGGGCTTTACCAACAATCGTATCTGTTCTCTCTTGTGGCTAACGATACTTAACCATATAGTGGATTCTCCCCAGCTTAATTCACCTGACGGTTAACCATCCTAACGCTAACCTCGCCTAGCCTAGTCTAGCCTAGCCTAGCCTAACCTAACCTGACTTGACTTAACCTAATCTAGCTTAACGTAACCTAACCTACTATAGCTTAAGCTAACTTAACCTAACCCAGCCCCTTCAGGTAGCGTTAAGGTGACTAATCTTCAGATAACCCAAATATTTATAGGTTAATATTTCCACCTAACATATGCTGTGAAAAATGCTCTCCAAAATGTTGTCACAAAGATGGCGCCCAAACTGCACTGGGACTATACCGTAGCTTAAGATGAAATACGAAGTTAAAGGAGACAAAATGACATGCACATCTTTTCAGTATACATCCTCCGGGCGCTGGTCTCATATTTTTTCCTTGAGGATGGACTGAGACATCAGCTACGGGTGGCCCAGAAATGTAGTCCCGGTGTAATAAATCAAGGTCGTTCGTCTGGCAAACTTGATGATGTTGCCGTTCATGCTGGAGGAGAAACTACGCCAGGGACTTATTTATTATTATTATTATTATTATTATTATTATTATTATTATTATTATTATTATTATTTCAGGTTTAGAAATTCACTTTTGATTTTCAGTATGTGTGCGTGTGTGTGTGCAAGGGCAAATACAGGAATATCAAAATGTGGGTCCAATAAGTTGTGGGTGGTGGAACATGGCCATCATAGCAAGCCCACCCAGCTGAGGGGTATTGTGGTGGGAGCTTCCAGCCAATATCATCGTCATTTTAGGCCATTTTGAAGCCACGTGCACTTGATATTAGGAGATATTCTGAGGTCAATAGTAATTACTTTTACTATATAAAAGCGCCTGTCTACAATACTGCATTAAAGAAAAGTATTGGAATTTTCTGATAAAAATGGGGGTCCGACTCCCAGAACTCTCTCTGGATCCGCCCCTGGTGTGTGTGTGTGTCGGGGGGGCGGGGGGGGGACATGAAACAAGTCTTAAGACGTAAGTTTACTGTATCGTCAGATTGGTGGAATGTTTTCAGCGTAATTTTATTGGCTAGTATTATATAGTCCAGGTTTATGAATTTGTTGTATATTCTAACCTATTTTTAACACACACACACACACACACACACACACACACCCCCACCCACAAACCCACCCACCCACCCACCCACCCACGAGGTCCCCCCCCCCCCCACACACACACGCACGAGGTCCCCCCCCCCCCCCCCCACACACACACACACATGGGACAATATGTTCGTGGAACACATGCTATCAGTTAACGGGGCGACACACACACACACCTTCCTCAAACCCACGTAAAAATCCACGAGGTCAACGCTTCATCATCACAGCCACACTTTACTAGATCCGTGTCCTTGTTGTTTCCTTGTTAGTGTTGTAGTTGTTTGCGTGTTGTACTATTGAGGTTATTGATTTGTTGTTGTTGTTTTGATAGTTGTTGTTATGTTATACATATTGTTTTATCATTGTTATTGCTGTTGTCTTTGTTGTTATTGTTGCTGTTTTTGTTGTTATTTTGGTATCGTTGTGGTTTTTCAGTTGTCATTGTTGATGCTGTTTTTATTTTGTCATTGTTATTGTTGTTATTGTTGTTTCCACTGTATTTCTTTTGATATTATTATAAAGATATCAATTATAATTTTCGTCACTATTTTTTGTTACAAATCGAGTTTAGAATTTATTTCCATTAATACTATCATGAGTAATAATAAGTTTATTTCTAGGCATGCATCACCCTCACACTGCACCCTCACACCTCATCCTAACACCTCACTCCACAACCTCACACCTCACCCTCACACTCACACCTCACCCTCACACCTCACCCTCACACCATGCCCTCACACCTCACCCTCACACCTCACCCTAACTCCACACCCTCACACCACACCCTCACACCTCACCCTCACAACTCACCCTCACACTACACCTTAACACCTCACCCTCACCTCTCACACCTCACCCTCACCCTAACACCACACCCTCACACCTCACCCTCACACCTCACCCTCACACTACACCCTCACACCTCACCCTCACACCTCACTCTCACACCTCACCCCCACACTACACCTTAACACCTCACCCTCACACCTCACCCTCACACCTCACCCTCACACTACACCTTAACACCTCACCCTCACACCTCACCCTCACACCTCACCCTCACACCATACCCTCACCCTAACACCTAACCCTCACGCCACACCCTTACACCTCAACGTCACACCTCGATCTTACTCCACACCCTCACACCTCACCCTCACACCTCACCCTCACACCTCACCCCCACACCTCACCCCCACACCTCACCCCCACACTACACCTTAACACCGCACCCTCACACCTCACCTTCACCTCACCCTAACACCTCACCCTCACACCTCACCCCACACCCTCACACCTCACCCTAACACCACACCCTCACACCACACCCTCACACCTCACCCTCACTCCTCACCCTCACACTACACCGTAACACCTCACCCTCACCTCTCACACCTCACCCTCACCCTAACACCACACTCTCACTCCACACCCTCACACCTCAACCTCACCCTCACACCTCACCCTCACACCTCACCCTCACACCTCACCCTCACACTACACCCTCACACCTCACCCTCACCCTCACACCTCACCCTCACACCTCACCCTCACACTACACCCTCACACCTCACCCTCACCCTCACACCTCACCCTCACACCTCACCCTCACACCTCACTCTCACACCTCACCCTCACACTACACCCTCACACCTCACCCTCACCCTCACACCTCACCCTCACACCTCACCCTCACACCTCACCCTAACACCTAACCCTCACGCCACACCCTTACACCTCAACGTCACACCTCGATCTTACTCCACACCCTCACACTTCACCTTAGCACCTCACCCTCACACTTCACCCTCACACCTCACCCTCCACCTCACCCTCACACCTCACCCTCCACCTCACCCTCACACCTCACCCTCACACAAGATGTATAATATAGTAATGCTATTTTTTTCCGACCATTTCACCCATTATCCCTCAACAGCGGGTGAGAAACATTGACCAAGTTTCCCAGTTCCTGTAACCCATCATAAGATATACTTCTGAGAATTACTCCCCGTGTGAAATATATCTATGACTTCCCGGTGGTCGTATATCAGCTCATTGATTGTGTAGTGATGGGGAGAGTTTCAGTAGGTGAGGGGAGTGTTAATGGATTGACTCGCCTGTCTCTCACCTGTGTCTCACCTGTGTCTCACCTGTTTGTCATTAAGTCATGGCCAGTGTATTGATAACTAGATACTATAAGTTACTTAGGAATCGGTTATAAATGGTGTCCTTTGATATAGGGTGAAATAAAACTCTTCCAGTCAATCAGTCAGTGGGTCTGGACTGGGATTCATAAATTTATTGCGGGAGAGAAATTGGGAATATACCAATCCAATCTTCGTCTGTCTGTCTGTCTGTTTGTTGTAGAAGAATATACAGTAGTTATTAAATGTAATGCATCTTACACCATTGTTAATATGATCTTTTCTCCCACACAGGTAAGGTGATAAGAGATAAGGCTGCTGAGGTGATAAGAAAAGATCCAGGTGTGAGGAAACCTTTATCGGAATCCTTGAAGAATCGTAAGTTAATTAATTCGGATTATATGGAGATTTGCCCTTATTTTATTTCACCTTAAGATTAACTGCCCTCATGCTAGCCTGACTTGCCTTTCCCTGACCTGACCTGACCTGAACCTGACCTAATCTAACCTAACCTAACCAAACCGGCAGGCTAGGGTGGTAAATCAGGTCAAATAACCTGAGGTGGCCAAACTTTTGACGCAGCTGTTAGTCTTGGGTGTGAGGTCGACCCCTAATATGACTTCCATCTTGTGTCATAACTTAAGAGAATGCTTGACGATTTGTCGTAGGATGAGCTTTAGAAAACACGGCACTACAGTATTATCTGGTTTTCGTGGTCTTAACTCTTAAACTTTAGTGTAAAATCATTTTTATATTTGTTTAATATATATTTAATTAGAATATTTTTTTTACTGTGTACGTTAACGCATGATCTTGTGTACGTTGTTGCAGGTGTCGTACATGTAAGGTGCTGTTACTTGACACGCTAAGATGCTCAGCTGGGGGCTAGGTTAGGTTAGGTTAGGTTAGGTTAGGTTAGGTTTACTGCATGACTAAAGTGGTAACATTGCCAAAGTATGCTTTGACAATTCGTATTTTAATAGGAGTGACATACCACTCATCTCCCTTGTGCCCCGAGAATAAGACTTAATGTGTTCCCACGCCTTAATCTCCGCAACAAGTGAACGACACTCCACACCCCACACCACTAACTGTTGCCTGTATCTCTCATTTTCCCTGTAATCTCCAAACCAATTATTCTGCCTTGTAATCTCCTAACTGGAAGTGGAGACATACACAGGCCTCTTATCCACCAAGTTAAAAATCCACGGAAGTTATCACAGTCATTGAGTGAAAATTTAACCAATCAATTGCAAGAAATCAGACGGCCATTGTTTGGTTTCACGCACCTGAACACGGTTACTAGAAGCCATCGTGGCATTTTGAGGCGGGGGGAGGGGACGTCCTGCACCAATGAAAATCAAGCTATGAATTAGGAGGATGTTTTTGATTTGTTGGATGGCGGTTGAGTCATGCTAATGTTTGTTTATTGGCGAACTGGGAATTGAAGAGAGTGGAGGAAGGATATTGGGCAAAGAGGAGGACAAGAGGAGGATAATAATTATTAAGAGGGGAGAACTGGCAGACGAAGAGGAGCTTGAAAAGGAGACACGATAAATGAGGTTAGAAGCGGGAGGAAGGGACAGTCTGATGAAGGGAGGAGAAGACAAAAAAGCGAATAATAACGTGAAGGGTGAGAAGAGGAGAGACAATACAGAGGAAATTAGAATAAAGATAAAATTTTATTAAATTGAATGAACTTAGAATAATATATAAATGTTTACAACAGAAATAACGAAGATACAGTTTCATGTCCTAATGGTGAAGCTGAAGTGTGCGTGCGTGTGTGGGTGGGGGTGGGGGTGTATGTATAGGATGGGAAGAGAGTGTATGAATGGTGGGAGAGAGAGGGGTAGGGGGAAGGGTGAGTATATGGGATAGGGGGTGGAGGATAGTGAAGAGGGAGGGTAGGAGGGGTGAGAGGGGAAGGTGAGCCACCTCCACATCCCTCTATGAATCGCCTAGTGTACCGACAGTGTCTTACACACCCGCACCCTTTACACACCAGTAAGTGACATAAGTGATGGCTCTTAGATTTCTATTCAGGATCTTGTGAAGAAGTTTGGGATTGGCTGAGTTCTGGGGTGACCTGACCTGGCCTCCTCACACCCATCTGTCAGTGTTCTGTGGCCAGCCGGACCTAACTTAACCTAATCTACAGGCGGCCTCCAGCAATAGCATGAGTGATCAAGTTTTAATCAAGACTGTTGGAGGGTAGTGGAGGTCTCCCTTGAACTGTCTCCTGAGTGTATTGGAGGAGAGGGAGATTGTCTGTGTGTGTGTATGAGTGCATGCGCCTCGAACGCCCCAGAGGGACGGCACATAGGCGCACTGGCACGTAGACACGTCCTGGCGCCTACCAACCATTGTCCCGCTGCAATGGTAGGTATAAGACTACGGGAGTAAACCCCAAACGAAAAATCTGCAGTCGAGCCCCGCATCAGGCAGACATGCTTACAGAGCTCCAAAAAGGCCCCAACGGCGGTATAGGCAGAAGAGATAACCAATACGGGAACGAAACGATTACACCGGCGGATGCAGGCAATGCATGATGGACAGGCTGCGAAGGCGAAACCCAAGAAACTAGGCTATCGGTAGTTCATTGCAACTCTCCTTCCCCCCAGTCATTGCAACACTTGCACCACTGGATCAGGAAAAGGGAGAGCATAGATGTGTTGTTGTAGCCTGTGCTTCTGCCTCACCACATAAATCAACTCGCATGCAAGCCATCATCCAACTCCTCATACTTCTCTTCATCATCAAAACCCCTATACCCCAAAAGTCCTATGGCGAGAGACGAGTGGCGGCGGGGACATTCAGAGATGACTGCCGGGAGTCTCTGGTCACAACTCTGTACGTGGGAGGCATAGATAAGATGGTCGTTTATGCGCTGGGATCTAGGTAGCAGTGCAATCCGGTCTTGTCTGTGCGACTGAGCAGCCCTTACCAGGAGCCACTCTGCTCACCCCACACGGGGAGGGAGCTAGCAAAGGTGCCCTATACATAGCCTGCCAAAAGAACCAACCTGACTGGGCAACCGCATCCAGTAAGGTCAT
This sequence comes from Homarus gammarus, assembly GCA_958450375.1. NCBI lineage: Eukaryota > Metazoa > Arthropoda > Malacostraca > Decapoda > Nephropidae > Homarus > Homarus gammarus. Next base: position 2,674,484 of record CAUDMG010001691.1, read on the forward strand.
CCTTATGCGGTTGTAAACACGATCATAATCACAGATCAAAAACAAAACAAATACTAAACAACCTCTTATGGTCGCTGCATGAAATGTCAGGAACCTTCTGAATAATGGCACAAATGAGCGTCCTGAAAGAAGAACCGCCCTTGTGGTAAAAGAGCTGGCCATTAGTGAGTCCCGGCTAACAGACGAGGGTCGATTCACACAGCTGGGGTCTGGCTATACCTTCTTCTGGAAGGGTAAGCATAACTAATGATGAAGAAGGCATCCTTCAGTGTTGGAAAGAGCACTACCAAACCCTGCTCAACCGAAACACCGTTGTGGATGTCTTGTCTACCCAGCAGGTTCTTCAGCATCCAGAGCTGATCCACCTTAGCCATCCTCCATCCCTGGATGAGGTAGCAACTGCCATTAAGCAGATGAAAAATAACAAAACCACAGGGCCTGATGGAATCCAAGCCGAGGTGTATAAAGTTTAACTGCCGTCTCTACTCGCTCTTGGAGAAAATATGGGAGAAGGCGGAAATCACCCAAGATATTAAAGACGCCTCCATCCGTCAATATTTATAAGAACTAGAGAGACCGGTCAGACTGTGGCAACTACTGCGGAATCTCACTACTATCCGTAGCCGACAAGATTTTCGCCCGAGCCCTCCTAAACAGACTTCTTCTTGAGGCGGAAAACTTTCTCCCAGAATCTCACTGTGGCTTTAGACCATCACGTGGCACCTCTGATATGATCTTTGCTGCCTCCAGATACAGGAAAAGTGCAGAGAACAGCGTCCTAACTTGTACATGGCCTTCATTGACCTTATTAAGGCCTTCGACTCAGTTAACAGGGAAGCCCATCTGGAGGTGGACCCTCAGTCGTTTTGGCTGGCAACCAAAATTCATTGCCATTGTTAGGCAACACCGCGATGGCATGGACGGCAGTGTCGTACACAATAGAACCCAGTTTCAGTTCTTCCCCATCCAAACGGGGCTAAAACATGGATATCTACTGGCACCAAATCTCTTTTCCATTTTATTGGCTGCCTTTCTTACTCGTGCTAATGCCTCTTTAGCCTGTGGGGTGGACATCCAGTTCCAGATGAAGGGACTTTTCAACATAAGACGTCCCCAGAGAGAAACAAAAGAGTCGGTCGCTTCCATCACTGAACTTCAGGATGCAGGCGACCTTACCCTCGTATCTCACACTGAATGCGACCTACCCGAGATCCTGAACACCTACGTAGATGCGTATGCACACTTCGGCCTTGAGGTGAATGTACGTAAGACCCAGATTCTTTTTCAGCCTGCCTTTGGTTCAGCCACACCTCCACCATCCATCCAGCTTAACGGTACTACTCTCTCTAATGTTACCCACTTCCAGTATCTTGGCTTCCACCTGTCCACCACCACAGACATCGACGAAGAGATTTAGCATTGGATTAGATGTGCTTCTCAAGGCTTTGGGAGACACCGTACCCATGTCTTCAGCTTTAGGGAGCTAAAGTTATCTACAAAGTTGCATGTGTATCGAGGAGTGGTCTTCTCCACCCTGCTGTATGGCAGTGAGACATGGGTCACATATAGGAGGCACCTCAAGGCATTTGTAAAATTTCACCAATGTAGTCTACGTTCCATACTCCTAGTTCGCTGGGAAGACAATAGACCTAATGCCAGTATTCTCGCTGACACCAACTGTAGGAGCATCAAAGCTACCATGAACCATGAACAACTACATTGGACTGGCCATGTTACCCGCATTGACGACAGTGAAATACCAAAGCAGCTACTTTACAGTCACCTCACGAATGGTAAACGTAACGCTGGCGGACAACTGAAAAGGTATAAGGATAGTCTTAAAACAAACCTGAAAAAAGTGCCAAATCGACCCCCTCACCCGGGAGATGATTACTCTACACCGTAACGCTTGGAGGAGCACCACGCGAGGTGTCAATACTTTCGAGTTAGCCCGATTGCATACCGAGGCAGAAAAGCGCCAGCGCCCCTCCCGCACTAGATGTAGCCCTCCACACTTGCAACATCTGTGGACGACCCTACCGATCCCGTATTGGCCTCTCGAATCACCTCAGAGATCACCAGCGAAGGTGACATCTTTAATAACTCATATCTTTATATAAAATCCGGATGATCGACATACAGGTACTCGATTCCGAGTGACAGTAAAGTAGTAGTAATAGTAGTTTGTGTGTGTGCGTGTGCGTGTGCGTGCGTGCGTGCGTGCGTGTGGTGAGAGAGACATTGTAGGGAGGTAAGTGAACGTCAGTATTGAGCCGCTGCCACATCAATCTTCCCTCCCGTGTCTGGCAGAGCAGCCACAGGGTTGTGTGTCCCTCCACACACACACACACACACGGGTATTGACAGCCAACTAGACAGGCAGACGTAAAAACAAGACAATAGACAGCAAAATTGTCTTGACAGTGGGTTTGTGTTCGGTGTTGAACTTGGCGTAGGAAGGCAGGAGCGTCTTGGAGTTTTCATGTGGGATAGGAAAATGTTCTCAAAGGTTACTGAAAAGAGAGTTAAGATCCTCTCTCTCTCTCTCTCTCTCTCTCTCTCTCTCTCTCTCTCTCTCTCTCTCTCTCTCTCTCCGGACAGGAAGTAATCACGTGACCCACTTTCCCAGCTGGTCGCCTGACGTACACTGACATGGATGGACGCATTCAAACGAGTGTTACGTTTATTGTCTTGAGCAGAGATGCTTTGTGAAGCAATGGGTGGAGGTGGAGGGGAAAGGAAGAGAAAGGGGGAGTGAGAAGGTAAAGAAGAGAGAGAGAGAGAGAGAGAGAGAGAGAGATATTAAAGAAGGGAATAAGAACAATACAGAAAGCAATAGCAAGGATGAGAACCGTATCAAGGAAAAGAATGGAGAGATAAAGGAAAATTGGACAAGAGATGATACCACGCTGGTCAGTTCTCTCGGTCAGTCGGTCGGTCAGTTAGTCAATCTGTAAGTTCTTCAATCACACCGTTAATTGATCAGTCAGTTAGCCAGTTAGCCAATTAATCTGTAAGTCAGTAAATCAGTCAGTAGTTAAGTCAATCAATGAGTCTTTAACTCAACCAGTCTTTTAAATCAGTCGATCAGTCAGTAAGTTGGTGTGAGTCAACATTCATGGCGCTAAGGGCGCAGGTATGAGCGGCAGCTTCAACAGGAGGGTCACGACACCGTCCAGTAAACAGAGAGATGACGAAAGATAACACACTTCAACCTAACCTAACTTAGCTTAACTTGACGCTTCTCATTTAAGAACATAACATAAGAACATAAGAATGGAGGAAACTGCAGCGGGCCTATTGGCCCATACTGGGCAGTCCCGTTTACACCCAACCCCTATTGCTCATAAAAGCATCCAACCTATGTTTGAAACTATTCAGCGTATTCGAGTTAATGGTGATATTTGGTAACTTGTTCCATTCATCCACTACTCTGTTTCCAAACCAGTGTTTACCTATTTCAAGCCTAAATCTAAATTTGTCTAATTTAAAACCATTGTTACGAGTTCGCTCCTGGTTGGATCCTAATCTAATCGTAAATACCCGTTGCCAGCCTAACCTAATCTAATCCAATCTAATTTAGAGGTAATTTAGAGGTTAGGCTGGCAACGGGTATTTACGATATGACATTACAGCAGAAAGACCAAGGAGAAGGAGATTACAGAGAGTAATGATAGAAGAGGCTCAGAGGAGGAACGTAACGATGGACTCAGCAATAAAAGGAAGGAGTGGGAGAGGTGATGATGGGGGAAATGGGAGGGTGAAGAACAGTAATATCACGGACAATGAGAAACAGTTGAATAAAACATGATCGTTATCTGTTAATAGTCAGAGTAAGACAGACAGACTCACAGGGATGGAGCAGTTACAAGGCCCCTGCTGGATGTGAATGTTACCTTGTAAACAAACACGGATGGTCTCTCTCCTGGGGTACGTATCATCACGTGTTTTCCTTTTATTTTTTGTCATTCCTGTTTTCTTGTTCTGTCTTCCTTTTTCTTTTATTTTGTTTTTCTCTTTTTCTTATTTTTTCCTTTCCTACTTCCCATTCTCTCTCTCCCTCTCCTATTGTTTCTTCTTTTGACTTCCCGTGTATTTCATGTTCTTTCTTTCTATTTCCTTTTGCTCCTACATCTTATTCTCTCTCTTCCTCTCTTCTGTTTCATCTCTCCTCCTCCTACCCATCTTCCTTTCGTGGTGGCCCTCTCATTCCTCTGCCTTCTATATTTCTTCCAGATTACACTGTGACCTCTTCTTTAAGTAGAGGCGTTTCCTTATTCTCTCTTATGGGGAGAAATAAACAGTAATACGAATCTGTCTGTCTGTCTGTCTCTGTCTGTCTGTCTCGGTCTGTCTGTCTGTCTGTCACACACTCACCTGCTTCTTGCTCTCACCGCTTCAAAGGCCTCGTGTGTGTGTGTGTGTGTGTGTGTGTGTGTGTGTGTGTGTTGACAAATATAAGATTAAATAGAAATAAATTGGTCCTTTTAGAGTTTATGATCTAAGGAAGCAAGAAATGCGAAAGGACGAGGACCTACCTGATGGAGAAGTTATGTTGAAGACAAGTTTGTGGAAGCGTGTGGTGAAAGGTCTTTATTTACTCGTGATGTTGGCTGGTGATGCTGGTGGTGGTGGTGGTGGTGATGATTGTGGTGGTGTTGATGATAGTGGTGGTGTTGGTGGTAGTGGTGGTGGTTGTGATGATAGTGGTGGTGGTGGTGGTGCTGGTGGTGCTGGTGATGATGATTGTGGTGGTGCTGATGATAGTGGTGGTGCTGGTGGTAGTGGTGGTGGTGGTGATGATAGTGGTGGTGGTGGTGATAGTGGTGGTGGTGGTGATAGTGGTGGTGCGGTGTGGTGGTGATAGTGGTGGTGCTGGTGGTAGTGGTGGTGCTGGTGGTAGTGGTGGTGGTGATAGTGGAGGTGGTGGTAATGCTGATGATAATGACCATGCATGAGGGAGGTTTTCATCTATTAATAAATTGAAACTAACTGATAATGAAAACTCTTGATGGTGATGCTGATGATAGTGAGTAACAAAGACTATAGTGATGAAGTGTTTCTTGTACATTCCTGAGAAAACTTGAAATTTTCGAAGGAGGGAGGGAAGTAGGTCAAACTCATGCAGTGTGTCGTTGTTGTGTGTGTCGGATGGCTGGCAAGGCACAGCACCTGGCGCAGCGATACCACGACACGAACGTTACTTTACGGTTCTCTCGTGACTCTGCCTGACGAGGTTGTGGCGTGACGGTGTGACTAGCAGGAAGTGAGCAGTCCTGAGTGGAGTTGAAAGCGAGAAATTAAATATAAATTATTAGTTAATTATGGAGTATAGAGATGGTTTGATGCTTTAACTTTGTCTCATTCTTGATGTGCAAGTGGTGCATTTATAACATGAAGTTCCAATAGGTTATGAAGTTACATTCAGGACATGTACGTTGGACCCATTCATAACATGAGGTATCATTCCCGACAGTGTATCTCTGCTCATTCCCGACATGAATGGCCAACACCAGATAGGAAGGTTTCTCTTCTCTCATATGAATAATAAAATATCCTTTCTGGGTAATTATTAAAAAGTTCATTTCTTTCATGACAAAAATCTTTCACTATTCATGACAGAAATAATGTTCGTCACATAATTACAAGCAGCCCTTGAGAGTTATGACAATGTTGTCTTAGGTCACAGAGGTTGGGTGAGGTTACAGCAAGGTTAGTTCAGGTTATATTCTGCATATTTAAGTATTCATAGGTTACGTTAAATTTTCAGGAGTATAATTTCCGGCCTGAAATCTATCCTAACCTAACCTAACCTAACCTAACCTGACCTGACCTGACCTGACCTGACCTAACTTACCCCAAACTAAACCTAACCTAACCCGACCTGACCTGACCTAACTTACCCCAAACTAAATAACCTAACCTAACTTGACCTAACCTAACCTAACCTAACCTAACCTAACTTACTCTACACGCGCATACATGTTATACACCAACCAAACGTGTGGGTTCGGTGATATACTTTTGTCCCTAATTGTTTGTCTCTGCCTGAAAGAGTTAGGTTATGGTAGAGTCTGAAACAGTGTTGCCATTTTAACCTCCCATCTTTGTGGCGTTAAGAGTCATTGAATTATCTACGGGAAAAAATATAAGTTACAATACTTTAAGAATTATGGTGTTCCGATTCACTAAGATTCTTTTAGCAAGGATTGTATCTAAACTGGTGCTTAGTAAAAGTATCTACTGTAGTTAAGGTATAGCCTCAGTGCAGGTTATAGGCGATTTTGTACGTCTATTTTGTCTCAACTTGTGTTAATTCAACGTATCTAGTTAAAGTGTAATTCTAAGCTCATTTTACTTTTTCCACACACTGTCCCGAGTCAGCCAATTAAAGTACGTCTTCGCATCTCCATTTATAACATAATATGACCCTTAAGAATCCAACTCCCAGGTGTATCTAGTTACTGATGGTTCAATTAATAGGATTTGTGTATCGATATAAATTAAGAGAGAGTTACCTACCTTTTACCCTTGAGTGAAAATTTTGAAAACACACCAAACTGCCTCCGTTATTAAGGTATATATATCATGTGTACCTCTGTCTACCTGGACGTATTTAAATTAAAAACCTCACTCTTAAATAGCCAGCGAATATGAATTTTAATTAGGAAGCTCATTAAAAAAATATACGAATTAAAACTCATGATGTTTTGTTAGTATTTATTTTGTGGTTTAATTAAAAAAAAACATGTGGGGAAGAGATGTGGCTTGAGAGAGAGAGAGAGAGAGAGAGAGAGAGAGAGAGAGAGAGAGAGAGAGAGAGAGAGAGAGAGTTTCCTACGCCGCTCTGGTGATGATGAGAGATACTGAGAAATGAAGAGGAAAATAAGAATACATATACGTATACATACATATAAACATACATATATTACTAAACTCTGATTAATGACCCTCGCTGTATCTGGAATCCACTTAGCCGAAATTTCTGTTATCCGGAATTTCTCTTATCCAGATTTTTCTTTTATTTGGAATGTAAGCTGTTCGAAATATTCGTTACCTGCAATTGTTTTATCGGAAATCTTCGTTTTCCACAAACTGCATTATCCGAAATCTGCGGTATCCGGATTTTCGCCATCTTTATGATGTAATGGATTCATTGTCTTGTATCCTCAGATTATCAAATCTTGTTATCCAGATCAGATTAAAGTCATTTTAGAATCAACTGGAGGGAAACAATGACGCTGCGAGATTAATGGGGAAATATAAATTGAATCTTGTCAGTGAAAATCTGGGTCTACCAAACGCTCATGGTGGACTAAGGTTAGATTAAGTTAGTTTATTTTAGGTTATTTTAGGTTATTTCAAGTTAGGTTAAATTAATATTGGCTTGGTTAGGTTAGGTGAGGTTATTTCAGAGTAGGTTAGGTTAGATTATTATATTTTAGGTTATTTAGTGTTATTTCAGATTATTTGAGGTGAGGTTAGGCTAGGTTAATATTTGCTTGATTAACCTTAACCAAGCAAATATCCTTAAATAAACTAAGAATGTTGTAAGAGTAACGTGTTAATGAAGTGGTTATTTAATTATCGCGACACCTGCCTGGTTATTAATATTGTCCATGAATAACTTCAAACGGTGACTTGGGGGGGGGGGGGGGATAAAACGTTTATTCATGTGAAGGCTCACCATTGACCTCCTCTTAACGAGAATAAACGACCTCCTGTGCCCGGCTCTTGTTGACTTACGTTATATAAAAGCAGAAATAGTGGAGACGAGTATGTTTATTCTCTCAGCGTCTTTAAGGAGTAGTGAAAACGTCCGAGACCAAATAATTACTTAATATTTACCTAAAAGTGTAAGTTAACAATAAAATTGATGCATCAAGACAAAATATTCAATGCAATAACTAACATCTTAGTCTTGGCGTCATCAGATCACTCAATGTGTGTTTACGTTTTGCGTCGCTTATACTGCCACACTGATGTCATTAAGAGCGGGAAATTTAAACGGGGTAAAATTTTATCGGGTAAGTCAGTGTTACTTGAACTCATTTGTTTAATATTTGTAATTTCTTACTGTAATACTGTATCACATTTAAAATTAAAATGTTTCCTGTATTATCTAAACTCATCTGCATTATTTTATCATTGTTTTGCCTCTACGATATTGTGCTTTTCTCTCCGACGTTTTATTTTTTTTCCTTGTGTTTTGCTTTCTGTCAGTCCCGTTGATTGTCTTGGATTCGGTTATTCCATTCTCTTGATTCTCGTTTAATTCTTTGTTCCATTTCAGTTCTGTGGATTGTTAGAAACTCGTAACTATGTTTATTTTGTGCCAGTAGTTAAGGGTGTTTGTTTCCTACCACTGACGACGGGTTGTGGACGGGTGGACACGTATAATGAAGTCTACAAGTCTCTTCCACGCCATAATCTTTGTCGCCCGCGAGTACTTTGGTTCATTTAGTACAGTGACTCACCACCACCAGTAGTCGTGATGGTCGTACAGTAACCCACCACCACCAGTAGTCGTAATGGTCGGACAGTAACCCACCAACATCAGTAGTCGTGATGGTCGTACAGTAACCCACCACCACCAGTAGTCGTGATGGTCGTACAGTGACTCACCACCAGCAGTAGTCGTGATGGTCGTACAGTGACTCACCACCACCAGTAGTCGTGATGGTCGTACAGTAACCCACCACCACCAGTAGGCGTGATGGTCGTACAGTTACCCACCACCACCAGTAGTCGTGATGGTCGTACAGTAACCCACCACCACCAGTAGTCGTGATGGTCGTACAGTAACCCACCACCACCAGTAGGCGTGATGGTCGTACAGTGACCCACCACCACCAGTAGGCGTGATGGTCGTACAGTAACCCACCACCACCAGTAGTCGTGATGGTCGTATAGTAACCCACCACCAGTAGTCGTGATGGTCGTACAGTAACCCACCACCACCACCAGTAGTCGTGATGGTCGTACAGTAACCCACCACCACCAGTAGGCGTGATGGTCGTACAGTAACCCACCACCACCAGTAGTCGTGATGGTCGTACAGTAACCCACCACCACCAGTAGGCCTGATGGTCGTACAGTGAACCACCACCACCAGTAGTCGTGATGGTCGTATAGTAACCCACCACCAGTAGGCGTGATGGTCGTACAGTAACCCACCACCACCAGTAGTCGTGATGGTCGTACAGTAACCCACCACCACCAGTAGGCCTGTTGGTCGTACAGTGAACCACCACCACCAGCAGTCGTGATGGTCGTATAGTAACCCACCACCAGTAGTCGTGATGGTCGTACAGTAACCCCTGGCAGGACACAGAGGGTAATCCGATGATAATTGGTGTTGACCTTCTGCTGGTGGTGTCAACACGGCTGATCACTGCTTGTTGACCTCGCAAACATGGCGTCTGTAGTGTGTGTGTGTGTTTGTGGCTAGGAATGCGCTCTCACACACACACACACACACACACATCACCCTATTGATATGTTGGAGATGAACCCGTAATTGACTTAGTGTGTTGAAATTATTTATAATATATAAAAGTCAACAGCCTTTACAACATTAGTATTAACATCAACAACAACATTACCACACCACCACCACCAGTATTACCACACCTTCATCACCAGTATTACCACACCACCACCACCACCAGTATTACCACACCACCACCACCAGTATTACCACACTTTCATCACCAGTATTACCACACCACCACCACCACCAGTATTACCACACCACCACCACCACCAGTATTACCACACCTTCATCACCAGTATTACCACACCACCACCACCACCACCAGTATTACCACACCACCACCACCACCAGTATTACCACACCTTCATCACCAGTATTACCACACCACCACCACCACCAGTATTACCACACCTTCATCACCAGTATTACCACACCACCACCATCACCAGCATTACCACACCTTCATCACCAGTATTACCACATCACCACCAGCATTACCACATCACCACCAGCATTACCACACCACCACCACCAGCATTACCACACCTTCATCACCAACACCACCACACCACTACCACCCGTATTACCACACCTTCATCACCACCACCACCAGCATTACCACACCTTCATCACCAACATTACCACACCACCACCTCCACCACCAGCATTACCACACCTTCATCACCAGTATTACCACACCACCACCACCAGTATTACCACACCTTCATCACCAGTATTACCACACCACCACCACCACCAGTATTACCACACCACCAACACCAGTATTACCACACCACCACCACCAGCATTACCACACCTTCATCACCAACATTATCACACCTTCATCACCAACATTACCACACCACCACCTCCACCACCAGCATTACCACACCTCCATCACCAACATTACCACACCACCATCACCAGCATTACCACACCTCCATCACCAACATTACCACATCACCACCACCACCACCAGCATTACCACACCTCCATCACCAACATTACCACATCACGACCACACCACCAGTATTACCACACCTCCATCACCAATATTACCACATCACCACAACCACCACCAGTATTACCACACCTTCATCACGAGTATTACCACACCACCTCCACCACCAGCATTACCACACCTTCATCACCAGTATTACCACATCTCCACCACCACCAGCATCACCACACCACCACCACCAGCATTACCACACCTTCATCATCAACATTACCACGCCTTCATCACCAACATTACCACACCTCCATCACCAACATTACCACATCACCACCACACCACCAGCATTATCACACCTGCATCACCAACATTACCACATCACCACCACACCACCAGCATTACCACACCTCCATCACCAACATTACCACACCACCACCATCACCAGCATTACCACACCTCCATCACCAACATCACCACATCACCACCACCACCAGCATTACCACCACCACCAGCATTACCACACCTCCATCACCAACATTACCACATCACCACCACACCACCAGCATTACCACACCTCCATAACCAATATTACCACATCACCACCACACCAACAGCATTACCACACCTGCATCACCAACATTACCACATCACCACCACACCACCAGCATTACCACACCTCCATCACCAACATTACCACATCACCATCACACCACCAGCATTACCACACCTTCATCACCAACATTACCACACCTTCATCACCAGCATTACCACACCTCCATCACCAACATTACCACACCACCAACATTACCACACCACCATCACCAGCATTACCACACATCCATCGCCAATATTACCACATCACCACCAGCATTACCACGCCTTCATCAACAGTATAACCAGTGGGGTTCCCCAGGGGTCAGTACTAGGCCCACTCTTGTTCATAATCTACATAAACTATCTAGATACTGGGATGAGCAGTGACATAAGCAAGTTTGCGCGTGACACTAAAATAGGGTGGCAGATTAATTCAGGGCAGGATGCAAATGCATTACAGGTGGATCTAAATAAACTGCAGGAGTGGTCAGAAAAATGGCAAATTAAATTCAACACCAGCAAGTGCAGCGTACTTAATATTGGAAGAACAAATACTGTCAATGTATACAGCCTTAACAACATCAACCTAGAGAAGTCGACTTGTGAAAGAGACTTTGGGGTACTTGTAAGCCCGGACCTACAGCCTAGAAAACAGTGCGTTAATGTTCGAAATAAGGCAAAGTGCAGAGGTCTTATTGCAACTATATCTTGCGCTAGTCAGGCCGCACCTTGATTACGCGGTTCAGTTCTGGTGCCCTTATTATAGAATGGATATCACTTCACTGGAGTCGGTGCAGCGAAGAATGACGAAAATGATTCCGGGACTTAGAAACCTACCATATCAAGTTAGGTTAAAGAAACTAAACTTGCATTCCCTAGAAAGACGAAGAGTGCGGGGAGATATGATAGAAGTATTTAAGTGGGTGAAAAGAATCAATAAAGGGGATATAGATAAAGTTCTTATAATATCCGAGCAGGATAGGACTCGGAGCAACGGATTTAAGTTGGATAAGTTTAGGTTTAGGAGGGAGATAGGAAGGAACTGGTTCACAAATAGGGTGGTGGACGAGTGGAACAAGCTTAGCAACTTTGTAGTAAGTGCTGGAACGCTGGAAAGTTTTAAAAGTTGGTCAATGATTCCCAACATGGCTTCACAAGCGGGCGTTCAGGTCTAACTAATCTATTAACATTCTTTTCATCAGTTTTCGAATCGGTGGACGAAGGGCACAATTATGATGTGTTATATCTCGACTTTAGCAAAGCCTTCGACAGAGTCCCCCACGAAAGACTAATTAGAAAGGTAGAAGCACATGGCACCATGTGCGTGGTTACAGGACAGGAAACAACGAGTGAGCATTAACGGCACTAAGTCCCATTGGAGCAACGTCACTAGTGGAGTTCCCCAAGGCTCAGTACTTGGACCATTATTATTTATTATATACATAAACGACATAGATATCGGCATAGACAGCAACATAAGTAAATTTGCTGATGACACTAAAATAGGACACAGGACGTGTTCTTAAATCTGACGAGGACTCCGCAAAACTACAGGAAGATCTAAACAAATTCTTCGAATGGTCTGAAAAATGGCAGATGAAATTCAACGTGGACAAATGTAGATTGCTCAGTATAGGAGATGTAAACAGGGACACCAGATACCAGATGAACAACGATGCCATAGAGAAATCCGACTGCGAGAGAGGTTTAGGAGTAATGATAAGTAGGAACCTTAAGCCAAGTAAACAATGTGTTTTTGCTCGTAACAAGGCTAATAAAGTACTTGGGTTCCTACAAAGGAGTGTTAGTTGCAAGATTAGCGAGGTCATCCTAAAACTGTACCTTGCGTTTGTGAAACCACACCTGGATTACGCAGTTCAGTTCTGGTCACCGTATTACAGAATGGATATAGAATCCTTGGAAAGAATTCAGAGGAGAATGACAAGACTAATCCCGGGCATTAGGAACCTTGAGTATAGAGACCGGTTAAAGCATCTTAATTTGCACTCCCTCGAGAGACGTAGAGGGAGGGGCGACCTGATAGAGGTGTATAAATGGAAGTCAGGGCTAAACAAAGGGGACATTACAAAGGTACTCAAACTATCCAACCAGGAGCGGACTCGTAACAATGGTTTTAAATTAGACAAATTTAGATTTAGGCGCGAAATAGGTAAACACTGGTTTGGAAACAGAGTAGTGGATGAATGGAACAAGTTACCAAATATCATCATTAACTCGAATACGATGAATAGCTTCAAACATAGGTTGGATGCTTATATGAGCAATAGAGGTTGGGTGTAAACGGGACTGCCCAGTATGGGCCAATAGGCCCGCTGCAGTTTCCTCCATTCTTATGTTCTTATGTTTTGAACAGTGTTTAAGCCAGTGAATTCAGCACTAGACAGTACCAGTGAGAGCCGTGACCCACCAGTGAGTTAAACACCCCTGGGAACTGACCACCATCTTCTGACAAGGAGGTGCTAATCCGTCCACCCTGGGAACAACAGTGGGCCAGCTTCACACCAGACTTCGAAATAACACAACACCACCCAGTAGGGTGGGGTACTGTGACACCACCCCACACCACCCGGTGTCCCCATGACTACGTGAGGTCTTTCATATCAACACCCGAGGACGAGTTACTGCACCCGGTGTCCCCATGACCACGGGAGGTCCTTCATATCATCACCCGAGGACGAGTTACTACACCACGTGAACACCACACCACCTGGTGTCTCCATGACCAGCCCACGCCCGGGCCATCCACTGTAAACTATAATAATTTGTATGTTCAATTCATGTTTCTTCTTCTTTCAGGAATGAAAGTTTTTGCTAAACGACCCACCCACCCCATGTCTTTGTATGTAATAAGTCATTTTTGTCCAATGTATATTTTCAGCCTTCTGGCTGCCGACTTTTTCAATAAACCGTTAATTATTATTATTATTATTATTATTATTATTATTATTATTATTATTATTATTATTATAGATATCAATACACTCGGGGTGAGAGAGAGAGAGAGAGAGAGAGAGAGAGAGAGAGAGAGAGGATGATAGAAAGATATCTTATATATTAGATAAATAGATGGATAGATAAATATAAAATTAATCTAATGTATGAATAGATAAATAAGGAAATGGATGGACAGATAGATGGGAAAGATATGTTGATTGGTCCTATAATGGAATGCGAATAAGTACATAGATAGATAGATAGATAGTCTGGAGTACCTGTTGACAATACTATCTGTCCTCTTGTGTTCCTTGAAACTCTGATTGGCTTAAACCACTCCCAGAGGACGTTTCTAAGACCCATTCTAATTAACCTCACTCACCTGTAATTAGTGACTCATCCTATATCTGCCCTTAAAGCCATAAGTTGTGTTACTGAGATGTGCTTGGTGGGAGGGAGTGTTTGTGGGTACAGTGGGAAGCCCGTAGTGCGAGCGGGCTGCAGGCGCTGGAGAAAACTTATTTTATTAGATTATTCTGTCCGTCAAGTGAGTGTGTAATGAGTGTACACTGTAGTTATCATCTGATATGTAAAGGAGATGGGAAGATAGAGGAAGGGAGTGGAAGGGGAAGGAGGGGTAAGTGGAGGAGAAGAAGGGTTGATGAAGAGAGGGAGTGAAAGGGGAAGGCAAAGGAGAGGATAGATAAATGAGAGCGACATGAAGTTGAACGGAAGCTGAGGCCATAATTGATAAGAAAAGAGAGGGAAAGAGAAGCGAGGAGAGAAAGAGGAAATGAAGCAGGAGGAAGAATGAGTCAGGGAGGGAGAGGAGGGCCGAGAGAAAGAAAGGGAGAGAGAGACGTATAGAAGGGGAAGACTGTAAATATAAAAGGAATATCAACAGAGGTGAGTAAACATGACGCAGAGTGAGTGGATAAACTCTAGCAGGAGGTGGTGGTGGAGCAGATGGGAAGAGAAGATGGGAAACAGCAGGAAGAAGAGGACGGGGGGAAGAAGTTGCAAAGAAGGAGAAGGTGGAATGGAGGAGCAGGAAGAGACGGTGGAGAGAAGGAAGAGGAGGTGGAGAGGAGGAGAAGAAGGAGAAGGAGACGGTGGAAGAGAAAAGGAAGAGGAGGATGAGAAGGAGAAATCGGAAGGGAGGAAGAAAAAGAGGAGGAAAAGAAGGTGGGAGAGAACAGGAAGAGGAGGAGAAGATGATGATGAAAGGGAAGAGGAGAAGGTGGAAGGGAGAAGGAAGTTAGTGCAGTTGGATTGGATATCATCTGTTGATTAGGGCGGTCATTGCGTTCTCTACTTCACTAACAAACTGCGTAAGTTAATGTACGAGTATATACGCAGCATAACTCGACAGCTACTGTGTTTATCCTAAGCATATACACGGTGTTCATACTTGGCATATTCTGTATGCGTAAATGTATGCTCCTCGAGAGCTGGTTTGTTTTAGCGGTTCAAGGTCATTGCTTTAGAAAGATGCTACACTTGTTGGGTTGTCCGCCCCTCGAGTGCATTTTGTGTGAGGGAGCGGAGTGTAGGGGTGGTTGTAGGTCAGATGGGCGCCGATTTAACCTTATATGACTCAGTCCTGATGGGTCCTCAGTTCCTTAAACTAACCTAACCGTTGGGAGTGGGTGTCCTTTTTGGTCAGGTTAAGCTGCAGCTGCAATTTACGATTGGGAGGCCGTTAACATTGAGAGCCCATTCGACATTCAACCAATCACCACTATTGCTGGGTCGTGTATTTTAGGCAGGGGAGAGGGGTGGGGTGGGGGGGTGGGGGTGTAGGTGGTAAGCCTGAAGGCCCCAAGATTTCACGGCAAGTCTTGGGGAGAAGTTTTGATTAATGGCCAAAGTGTTGATGTGGTGTGCCTGTGCTCACTATGCTGCCTCTGTTCAGGTTAACTTGCCTTACCAGTAACAACGATCATAGATTTTATTCTTCTTTAACTTTTTCTATTTACTCTCTTTCCTTTTTGTATTATTTTATTTTCTTCTAATTTTCTCCTTTCTTATATTTTTTTGTCATTTTCTCCTTCACTTTCATCTTCTTTAGTTAGGTACTTCCTCTTCTGCCTCTCTCTCTCTCTCTCTCTCTCTCTCTCTCTCTCTCTCTCTCTCTCTCTCTCTCTTGCGGGAGATTAGAACACTTTTACTGGTAACCCCAACCTTGTTGATGTAGGTTAAGAGGTGTATGTGACCTGTTTGAAACGGGTCAGTAAGTCATTCAGCCAGTCAATCAGTCGTAACACACACACACACACCACACACACACACACACACACACACTTCATGGCCTTGTTCGGCCGTCTGTTGATACTATGACGGGTACGAGTATTATTAAAAGCATTACATTTTTAGAATATAATTATGTTAGAGCAATATTAGAATTATGTTTGGTAGTTAGAATATTAAATCGTTAGGTAGGAGTAGATGGTTAGTTGATAGATTAGTCTCAGATTGTTAGAGTATTAGAATGATCATTAGAGTTGTTAGTTACAATATTAGAATGTGAAAATATATCAGTTTGACGAAAAAACTCGTTAAAAAAATAATGGTCGGCAAAGCTGGTAGTGACGTCAGCAGAGGGATGTGTCAATATTTTACACCTGAGGTCTCTCGTAATTAACAAGACAGGTGAATAAGATGATATTATGCCAGCAGACTTAATATGATATAATTCCTAACTGAAAGCTAAGTAGTATAATTTAGAAATAAGATAATAAAATTAATATGGGATGAAGTTTAGCAGTCACCCTCTGTGGAAGCTGATGTGACTAAGAATGCACTTTACGGGGTTGCCGAGTCATCTTTCTGAAAACATACTTTATAAAGCCAAAATTATTTAGTTATTATAATTAATTAGTATCATTTAAATAGATTGTCTTAATGCGGGTAACTTTATTATGATGACTGTTAACGAACGAGTCAGACATTATAAAACTCGACTTACTGGTTGTCATCCGTTTTCTTGTGACGTCATGCTTGGCACATTTTGGCGCCGCTTTTTATAGCTGAGTTAGATTTTGAAAGTGTGTTTGTTTGTTTTGTTTGTTTCATGTTTTATTTAATAAACTTATGGGTGTTATTTACCACACTAGTATGAGAAGGATGTGTAGTAGAGGTGTTCTGTATTACCTGTGATTGATACTGAGTGTGTCAGTGTTTTGTGTATTAAGTGTTAAAGGGTAGGGTGTCGATGCTCGTCACACTGGTAACCTTCTACCATTATAATATACACACACTTTAGGTACAGTTGGGGACAAAAGTTCGCTCCCTGTCGTAAAATTGTGTCACGGGAATGAGTCTCTGAACTGACTTACCCTGACTGGAAGTTTTGACTCCGACTGTACAACGAACTGTGCACACATTCTTCCTGTACACCAAACTGTGCACACATTCTTCCTGTACACCAAACTGTGTACACATTCTTCCTGTACACCAGACTGCATACATTCCTCCTGTATATCAAATTCTTTGTAAATACATCATGTACACATTGTACGTATTACATGCTCTTTCAACACACTTGCCGTGTGTGTGTGTGTGTGTGTGTGTGTGTGTGTGTATAATAATAATAATAATAATAATAATAATAATAGTAATAATAACAATTAACAGTTTATTGAAAGAGCGTGGCATCCGGAAGACTGAAATTATAAGTTACGTAATTGGGGAATGGGTCACTTGATTGACTAATTTTATACAAGTAACATATGTGATACAATATGATATTCAATAACCAGGTGTGTGTGTGTGTGTGTGTGTGTGTGTGTGTGTGTGTGTAATAATAATTATAAACTCTTTATTAATAGAGTTGCAGCCGGTGGCTGAAAATATACAAACTCACGTGTGATTTAGACATAATAATATGCATCGAATACATTTACAGGGCTGTACAGTACATAAATCAGGAGTTGTTTATTATTTTAACAATAGATGGAATGGTGCTGTTCTTATATCTATCAGTGCTGGCTCTTATGAGCTGAATTTTGTTGACGTGGCGGACTGCGCGAGGTGGGTGGGGGACTACCGGTGGCAGTAGGTGGCGATGACGAGGATGGGGCAGTAGTCCACTGCCAAACCCTGCTAGTATGTGGTGGTGGAGGTCACTGAGGGATGGCATTTCCAGGGTGGAGAGAGCGTTGTTGTAGCCAGAGTAGTCTGCGCCGAGCATGATTCTGCAGGCCCTCTTCTGTACCTTCTCTAGCTGACGTTGTTGGGTAGATTTGAGAGAAGACGACCAGGACTGGTAACGCATACGTTAATTTGGGGAGAATAAATGCATTGTAGATAGTCCTCAGCTCTGGCATGGGTGCCCCAAGTGACCTGAGTCGTCATAGCATGTACAGTCGGTACGAGGCTGCCTTGATTGTGTTGTTTACATGGGCCTTCCAGACCAGTTTGTGGTCTATAGTTACACCCAGGAGTTTGGCAGACTGCGCTAACTGGAGAAGATGGTCACCCACTGTGACTGCTGGAGCTTGCACTGGAGTGGTGACGGTATTGATGTGCATGACTACGGTTTTGGTGTGGTTGATGGTGACCTTGTTCTCCGTAGTCCATGCCTGTAGCCTGTCCAGGGTGCCTTGTAGCAATGAGTAGTCCTGTGAGGTGTTGTCCACTGTAACCCACACAGTGCAGTCATCCACGTACTTCCACCTGTGAGGAGTGTCCGTTAGAGCGTCGTTGATCAGATTAGGAAGCACAGTGGTCCCATCTTGGTCCCCTGGGGAACACCGCAGGTAAGGTGTTGGAATGTGGAGACAGAACCCTGGTACCTCACTGCCTGACGACGCTCACTTAGGAAATCAGTAAGCCATGAACACAAGGTTGGTGGGCAGCCCTAGTGCATTGGCCTTGTTGATAACAGTGCAGTGATCAACAACGTCAAAAGCCTTCCTGAAGTCAACAAGGGTAACGGCCAGTGATGTCTTACGTTTCTCCAGGTTTTTGTGCAGAAAATCCAGGAAACTAACTAAGCAGTGTGATGTAGAGGAGGTCCTCATATTGCCAAATTGCCGTGGATCAATTGACTGATAAATACTAGCAAATGCCCATTCAAAAACAAAGTCTTCACAGAGCAGACTGTGTCTGCGTGTGTGTGTGTGTGTGCGTCTGGTATCTGCGTGTGTGTGTGTGTGTAGCAGCAGCAGCTGGTGTGTGTGTGTGTGTGTAGCAGCTGGTGTGTGTGTGGCGGCTGGTGTGTGTGTGTGTGGAGGTTGGTGTGTGTGTATGTGTGTGTGTAGCAGCTGGTGTGTGTGTGTGTGTGTGTGTGTAGCAGCTGGTGTGTGTGTGTGTGTGTAGCAGCTGGTGTGTGTGTGTGTGGAGGCTGGTGTGTGTGTGTGTGTGTGTGTGTGTAGCAGCTGGTGTGTGTGTGTGTGTGTGTGTGTGTGTGTGTGGCAGCTGGTGTTTGTTTGTGTGTGTAGCACCTTGTGTGTGTGTGTGTGTGTGGCGGCTGGTGTCTGCGTGTGTGTGTGTGTGGCAGCTGGTGTGTGTGTGTGTGTGTGTGTGTGTGTGTGTGTGTGTGAGGCGGCTGGTGTGTGTGTGTGTGGCGGCTGGTGTATGTGATGGCTGGTATGTGCGTGTGTGTGTAGCAGCTGGTGTGTGTGTGCGTGTGTGCGTGAGCGCGTGTGTGTGTATGCGTGTGTGTGCGTGTGGAGGGTGAGAGTAACGACCAACCAAGTAATAATTTATTAGTTTGATGGTGATAAACGAGGATGATTAACCTTCCCTGGACCACTAATGACCAGGGGGGGGGGGGTGAGGGAAGGTGGAATGGATAGATGGAAAAAAAATCTGGTTGACGAGCGACCATGTGTGGCTAAGTACCCTCCCTGGGATGGTGTCTTGAAGGAGCCTACACGATGGCAATATAAACGATTATCTGGTCACGATGTCTTTCTTCATCTTTCTTTTCTCTTTGTTTTTATTTTGTCTTATAGTTTATCGTTATTGTTTTATTATGCCCCTCTTTTCTGTTTTGAAGGGTGGATGTAGTCACTGCTATATTCGTTTGTCTGTTTACCACGTGTGTGTGTGTTTGTGGGGGGGGGGGGGGTTCTTATTTTCGTAACCTTACAAATATTAATTGTGTCGTAGGGAGTAAGTTTATTAAACACAAGAGCAAACTGGTTATAAATGAGGCAAGTACAAAACTAGGTTGGGCAATACTGAGCAAGATTCCTGTAGTTTTAAGGGGAAGGCAAGGTTTGTTTGGGCAATAGAGGGCAACACTACTGTAGTTTAGAAGATAAATGCTGGAATAGTTTAGGCGATAGGGATCAAGATTGTCGTAGTTTGGGCAATAGAGGGCAATGTTATTTCAGGTTTGGGTAATAGGTGGCAAGATTATTGTTAATTGAGAGGAACACAAGAGTAGTTTGGGCAATAGAGGGCACTGTTATTTCAGGTTTGGGTAATAGGTGGCAAGATTATTGTTAATTGAGGGGAACATAAGAGTAGTTTGGGCAATAGAGGGGCAAGTTAATTGGATGAGGAAAGGGCAAGATTGTTATCAGAGTGAGTGAGAAATGGCGGACGAGGGGAAGAATATTCTCATGAGTGTTGGTACTGTAAAACCTCTTATTTTTACCACCTGGGAGACAGACAGACAGACAGAGACACAGACAGACAGACTGAGACACAGGCAGACAGACTGAGACACAGGCAGACAGACAGATGGAGACACAGGCAGACAGACAGAGAGACAGACAGACAGACAGAAAAAGAAAGATCGAATAGAGAGAGAGGGATAACATGAAAGAGAATGAATAGAAAGAGTAACAAATCGAATGAATAGAGAGAGGGAGGGTAGACAGAGAAAGAGAGAGAGACAGACATATTGACAGACAGGCTGACAGATACAGATAGAGAATGATAAGAGAGATGGGAGAGACAAAGAATAAGATTAGAAAGAGAAAATGACAGGAAGAGAGAGAGAGAGAGAGAGAGAGAGAGAGAGAGAGTTCAGACCATAGGGTCGCACCTCACAAGCACCATAGGTCGGGTTAAAAAGCTGCAGGAACATAATAGAAATATATGCAGTACAATATATTCAGTGAGGTCAAACAAATTGAACGCCATCCATTTCGCCTCGTTACCGTTGTGTGGCCAGGTACTGTATATACAGGTGTGTGTAGCCAGGTACAGTATATACAGGTGTGTGTGTGGCCAGGTACAGTATATACAGGTGTGTGTGGCCAGGTACAGTATATACTGGTGTGTGTGGCCAGGTACAGTATATACTGGTGTGTGTGGCCAGGTACAGTATATACTGGTGTGTGTGTGTGTGTGTGTGTGTGTGCAATAATAATAATAATAATAATAATAATAATAATTAACGGTTTATTGAAAGAGCTTGGCAGCCAGAAGGCTGAAAATATACAGTTACATATTTGGGGAATGGGTTACGAATTACAAATAATATACAAGTAACATAAGTGATACAAATAAGATATATAATAACTAGATGGGGAAAAGCTCAAACTACAGTTCATTTCAACATAGTGACAGTGTAAGGAGTAGTGTACTGGGAGTGAATAGACTGGTTTATTACAAGTTATTGATAATTTTTACAATGGTTGGGACTGGGCTGTTCTTATAGCGATCAGTTCGTGCACGTATGGGCTGGATGCGGTGTGGTGTCGAACAGCAATTCTCGAGCTAGGGATCTCAGGTGGTAGTAGGAGCCGGTGTCGAGAATGGTGTAGTATATACAGGTGTGTGTGTGGCCAGGTACAGTATATACAGTTGTGTGTGTGGCCAGGTACAGTATATACAGGCGTGTGTGTGTGTGTGTGGCCAGGTACAGTATATACAGGTGTGTGTGTGGCCAGGTACAGTATATACAGGCGTGTGTGTGTGTGTGTGGCCAGGTACAGTATATACAGGTGTGTGTGTGGCCAGGTACAGTATATACAGGTGTGTGGGGCCAGGTACAGTATATACAGGTGTGTGTGGCCAGGTACAGTATATACTGGTGTGTGTGGCCAGGTACAGTATATACAGGTGTGTGTGTGTGTGGCCAGGTACAGTATATACAGGTGTGTGTGTGTGTGTGGCCAGGTACAGTATATACAGGTGTGTGTGTGGCCAGGAACAGTATATACAGGTGTGTGTGGCCAGGTACAGTATATACAGGTGTGTGGCCAGCTACAGTATATACAGGTGTGTGTGTGTGTGGCCAGGTACTGTATATACAGGTGTGTGTGGCCAGCTACAGTATATACAGGTGTATGTGTGTGTGTGTATGTATGTGTGGCCTGATACAGTATATACAGGTGTGTGTGGCCTGGTACAGTATATACAGGTGTGTGTGTGTGTGGCCTGGTACAGTATATACAGGTGTGTGTGTGTGTGTGTGTTTGTGTGTGTGGCTTGGTATTGTATATACTGGTGTATGTGGCCAGGTACAGTATATACAGGTGTGTGTGGCCTGGTCTATACAGGTGTGTGTGTATGTGGCCTGGTATTGTATATACAGGTGTGTGTGTGTGTGGCCTGGTATTGTATATACTGGTGTGTGTGGCCAGGTACAGTATATACAGGTGTGTGTGGCCTGGTCTATACAGGTGTGTGTGTATGTGGCCTGGTATTGTATATACAGGTGTGTGTGTGTGTGTGTGTGTGTGTGTGTGGCCTGGTATTGTATATACAGGTGTGTGTGGCCAGGTACAGTATATACAGGTGTGTGTGGCCTGGTATTGTATATACAGGTGTGTGTGGCCAGGTACAGTATATACAAGTGTGTGTGCCCAGGTATTGTATATACAGGTGTGTGTCCAGGTACTGTATATACAGGTGTGTGTGTGTATGGCCAGGTACTGCATATACAGGTGTGTGTGGCCAAGTACAGTATATACAGGTGTTTGTGGCCAGTATATGCAGGAGCGTGTGGCCAAGTGCAGTATATACAGGAGTGTGTGGCCAAGTACAGTATATACAGGTGTGTGTGTGGCCTGGTACAGTATATACAGGTGTGTGTGGCCTGGTACAGTATATATAGGTGTGTGTGGCCTGGTACAGTTTATACAGGTGTGTGTGTGTGTGTGTGTGTGTGTGTGTGTGTGGCCTGGTACAGTATATACAGGTGTGTGTATGTGGCCTGGTACAGTATATACAGGTGTGTGTGTGTGTGTGTGTGTGTGTGTGTGGCCTGGCACAATATATACAGATGTGTGTGGCCTGGTACAGTATATACAAGTGTGTGTGTGTGTGTGTGTGTGTGTGTGTGTGTGTGTGGCCTGGTACAGTGGTACAGTAAATACAGGTGTGTGTGTGTGTATGTGGCCTGGTACAGTATATAAAGGTGTGTGTGACCTGGTACAGTATTTACAGGTGTGTGTGTGTGTATGTGTCCCTGGTACAGTATATACAGGTGTGTGTGTGTGTATGTGGCCTGGTACAGTATATAAAGGTGTGTGTGACCTGGTACAGTATATACAGGTGTGTGTGTGTGTATGTGTCCCTGGTACAGTATATACAGGTGTGTGTGGCCTGGTACAGTATATACAGGTGTGTGTGGCCTGGTAAAGTATATACAGGTGTGTGTGGCCTGGTAAAGTATATACAGGTGTGTGTGGCCTGGTATATTTTATACAAGTGTGTGTTATGCTGCCCACTGTTTCCATGACCTCGCTCTCACACGCGCATTCACACAACAATGCACGGTTTCCCTCGCAATAAGTCAGCACGCGGCCTTTCTTTCTTTTTTTTCTTGTTTCTCAGCGCTTCTTTTGTTTGCTTTCATATCTGTTCTTGCACACTTACTTCTCCCCCACACTACTTGTTTACTCTCCCACACTTCTTTCTCTCCACACTTCTTTCTCCCCACACTTCTTTCATACTCCCCCAACACTTCCTTCTCGTCAACACTTCCTTCTCTCCACACTTCTTTTATACTCCACACTTCCTCTTCCCTACACTTCTTTCATACTCCCCCCACACTTCCTTCTCACCACACTTCTTTCATACTCCCCCACACTTCCTTCTCCTCACGCTTCTTGCATACTTCCCCAACACTTCTTTCTCCCCATACTTCCTTCTCCCCACACTTCCTTCTCCCCACACTTCTTTTATACTCCCCCAACACTTCCTTCTCCCCACACTTCTTTCATACCCCCACACTTCTTTCATACTACCCCACACTTCCTTCTCTCCCACACTTCCTTCTCCCCACACTTCTTTCATACCCCCCACACTTCTTTCATACCCCCACACTTCTTTCATACTACCCCACATTTCCTTCTCCCCACATTTCTTTCATACTCCCCAACACTTCCTTCTCCCCACACTTCTTTCATACCCCCCACACTTCTTTCATACTACCCCACACTTCCTTCTCCCCACACTTCTTTCATACTCCCCAACACTTCCTTCTCCCCACACTTCTTTCATACCCCCACACTTCTTTCATACTACCCCACACTTCCTTCTCCCCACACTTCTTTCATACCCCCCACACTTCTTTCATACTACCCCCACACTTCCTTATCGCCATATCTGTCACGTCATCATTGCATGAGCCGGCCATCTTGACTCTCGCGCCACACACCTCTCTAAAGTTGACAAAATTGAACAGAATACTTTGTGGTGGAAGTACAGTTGGGCGCCCTCTTAACAGCCTCACCAACCCGCTGTTAGTCGGTATCTAGCTGCTGTTATGCTGTTAAACTCTTCTAGCTCACCTACTTCATGTTTATCACCGAAGCTGGGTTTTTTTTCCGTTATAGAGGAGTGAGAGAGTGAAGAGATGGCCTGTAAACCGTAATATTGTGGCATTAAAGGAACATAACATAACAAGTGTCTGCCATATTGGTTTTGCGTCACACGTCACAAGTTAAGGTGTTATCTTTGTCAAGTTTTGTATGGAATGTTAATTAAGACGATCCGTAGAGATCGTACATGTGAAAATACAATAGAAATTTATGAGGTAAATATACTGTAAGCATTATGTAAATAAGAGTTGTTATAGATATTTAATTAAGAAAATACCTTGAGATTTTACTGGTGAAAATACTGTACTATGATTTGTTATTAATATTTATAATGTGGGATTAAGTAAACACTCAAAATATTTGTTTAAATTTGTATTTCAACGAACGATGATTAGTGACAAATGAACAAAACAGACCATTTCTGCAATGACGATTAGTGATCATAACTTCTTTATTTTTTAAGGGGAATAGCCCACCCGGGAACAGGTCATCAGCCAACAACGGGGCCAAGGGGGCGAAAAAATAAGAGGAAAAGGAAATTAAAAATAGAAAAGAAAAATATTATATTAATCTACACCACGAAGATGCCAGAAACCAGCTTGTGTGAGTATGGAAACACAGAAGGCAGAGCATTCCTCAGTTTGGCTGTGGGCAAGACGTGTTTTACGAACCCACGGCCTTGCCGGGGGTACATAGGATGCCAAATCTACAGAACATTGCCCGTTAAAGTACCTGTAAAAGAGAGATAATGAATCAACATTGCGGTGAAGAGAAAGGGAAGAGATATTGTCAACTAAAGGAGGAAAGTTACTAAGACGAAATGCCTTTCATTCCACCCAATCTAACAGTTGGACGGAAGAGCCACCCCAGATATGAGAACAGTCCTCTAAGGTAGGACGAATGAATCCCTTGGTAAAGTTGGAGTAACTGCCCAGGAGTGAAGTAGCTACGGCGTCTGTACAGCATTCCCAGCTTTCGGGGGGCAGCTTTAGCAATGTTGTGGATGTGTGGCTTCTATGACATTTTAGAGGAAATGGTGAGGCCTAGCATATATATTTTAGAATTTGGTAGAATGATTTCGTCCAGAAATGTGATTGGTGGGAGATCTTCTATTCTGGAAAATGTAATTGGTAAATACTGTGATTTATTTCTATTAAATTTAACTAAGTTTCTACCTCCCCATTCAGAGATGCTGCACAGATTCGCATTGATAGATGAAGTTATATCAGCTCTAGAAACAGACTTATTTTGGGGATTAGGGGGGAGGGAAAATTTGGAGAAAAGTGAAAAGTAAAATGATCAGCGTATGGATGGATAGAATTAGTTGTAGTGCGAAGTATATCTTGATAAAAAGAAGGAAGAGAATAGGTGAAAGAACAGAACCCTGTGGGACACCACTATTGGTAGAGAAAGAACGAGAGACCGATCCCTCGACAACAACTGACATGGATCGGTTCTCAAGGAAGCTAGAAATTACAGAACAAAGTGGGGGAGAGAAACCATAAAAGGGAAGTTTAGAAAGCATAGACTTGTGCCATACCCTGTCCAATGCTTTGGAGATGTCGAGGGCCACAACGAAAGTTTCCCCATAATCCCTAAGAGAGGATGACCAAAGATGGGTGCAATAGGAGAGCAGATCACTA
The DNA here is from genome assembly GCA_958450375.1 of Homarus gammarus. Classification (NCBI taxonomy): domain Eukaryota; kingdom Metazoa; phylum Arthropoda; class Malacostraca; order Decapoda; family Nephropidae; genus Homarus; species Homarus gammarus. Next base: position 2,700,860 of record CAUDMG010001691.1, read on the forward strand.
GTAGATCTCGCCTGGCGAAAGCCATACTGGTGATCCGACAAAAGAGAAAGGCGTTCAAAGTGACGGAGAAAATGGGAGTTCAAGATAGTTTCGAAAATCTTAGAGGGATGAAGTTAGGGCAATGGGGCGATAGTTAGAGGGGTTAGAATGGTCACCCTTCTTCGGGATGGGCTGAACCGAGGCATGTACAAATACGTAAAACTGATCAGAGCTAAAAAAAAAAAAAATACGATTCAGTTATCACAGTTATGCTAAATTGATCTCTATGACGAGCCAGGTGATGATTCCGATACTGTAAACTGACTCACCTTCAGTAACAGCGAGATAGAGAAATAAGCTTATAATTACTGGTGTTTAGGTTAGGTTAGGTTAGGTTACAATCTTGGAATATGGTCTAGTAAACACAACACTGTACCTCTATCCTTATTGTTTTGGCAGCCGGCCATCCACACAACCCGGGGACCAGGGATCGATCCTCGTAGGTTGGGGCAGAGGTGGGTTGTGTTGTTGTTGTGGGCAGGTGGTAGTTGTGGTTGTTGTTGTTGTTCTTCTGGACAGGTGGTGGCGGTTTCTGTTGTGGGCAGGTGGTGGTGGTTGGTTGTTCTGGACAGGTGGTGGCGATTTCTGTTGTGAGCAGGTGGTGGTGGTTGTTGTGGGCAGGTGTTGGTGGTTGTTGTTTTGGACAGGCGGTGGTGGTTGTTTTTGTTCAGACAGGTGGTGGTGGTTGTTGCTGTTTTGGACAGGCGGTGGTGGTTGTTTTTGTTCAGACAGGTGGTGGTGGTTGTTGCTGTTTTGGACAGGCGGTGGTGGTGGTTGTTGCTCTGGATAAGTGGTGGTGGTGGTGGTTGTTGTTGTTGCTGTTTTGGACAGGCGGTGGTGGTGGTGGTTGTTCTGGACAGGTGGTGGTGGTGGTGGTTGTTGTTCTGGACAGGTGGTGGTGGTGGTTGTTGTTGTTGTTTTGGACAGGTGGTGGTGGTGTTGGTTGTTGTTGTTTTGGACAGGTGGTGGTGGTGGTTTTTGTTGTTCTGGACAGGTTGTTGTTGTTGTTGTTGTTGTTGTTCTGAACAGGTGGTGGTGGTGGTTGTTCTGGACAGGTGGTGGTTGTTGTTGTCCTGGACAGGCGGTGGTGGTGGTTGTTGTTGTTTTGGACATTGATTTTGATTTTGCCGCTTGCAGCGGCTACTTTATTGTGCACCCCACACTCATCCTGTGAGCGGTAGCGCAAAAGGATTACAGAGTAGGGTTTACAAAGGGTCATAATAATTAACCCCGGTTGTCAGGATATTATGGCACTGAAAGTTACACAGTATTTCATTTACATTATTTGTTTAGTTCTATACATAAAGGGTAACTTATTCACAAATGCGTGAGTACAGGCGTGTGAGGCAGTATGTCTGGCCTCACACTTTGTTATTCACATTTACGTGGGAGGTATTCAAGCACATTGCGTATTTGGTTCTGTACATGAGAACTGACATAGATACTAAGTGCAAAAAAGTGGATACAATCTTAATATGTCGGCTATCTTGCCATTAGAGATGAAGTGTTGTGCCATTTCACACACAGTGTGCTTGGACCTGTCCCTAAAAGGTTCTATCTTCACACAGTCGAGGACGTAGTGTTCAAGTGTGTGGCCATATGTATGGCCACACACTTTACATTTAGTTTTGTTTACATCTGCTTGAGGAACATACTGCCAAAGGTACTTATATCCTAACCTTAATCTAGCGGTTACAACATCTTGTAATCTAGTGATCTTGTTACTTGCTCCATATACATGTTTCACTTGATACATCTCATCATGGTAAACTATGGATTGACTAGTGCCTGTTTGCACTTGTCTACTTGCGTCAAACTCATCAATAAGTTCTTTCCTAATTACAGTTTTAAGGGTTCTTTTTGACAGACCCAAATTGTATTCAACGGTGTCTTTGTTAGACGCGAGTTTGGCGAGGGCATCAACTCTGTCATGTTTTATGAGGCCTATGTGAGAGGGGATCCACAACAGTTTGACCCTGACACCCCGGTCAACAAGGCACGCATATTTGTGTCTGGCTTCAGAGACAAGAGCGTGACAACCTGAGTCGAGGGTACCAAGGGCAAGTAGTGAGGATAGAGAGTCAGTGATGATGAGACTGTCAGTAACAGTGGTTTCAATGAATTTAATAGCTGTGAGTATGGCAACTAATTCAGTTTGTAGAGTGGATGCCCAGTTGTTAATTCTAACTCCTTTCTCAATTATATTACCGTCAGGTTGAGTCACAACAATAGCACTTCCAGCCCTCCCACAGGCGGTGTTTAGAGATCCATCAGTGTAGATGGTCTGTGTGATATTATCATCAGTCTGTAGAGTGTGTATGTGTTCAAGAGCTCTCAATTTGGCAGTGTGTTGGAGATAAATGCTTTGTATAATTAATTTTTTAGGCGGATACGTCGGTATTGTGATATCGAAGGGAACTGTCCGCCAGGGTGGCAGGAAGCGCTGTTGTGTCTCAGCTTTGTACAGGTGGTCTAGTCCAAATATCTTCATATGTGTAGCTGTAGTTTGGATCCATTTAGACTCAGTAGTCCCATGGTTCATACATTCTAGCAATTTTAAGGAAACAATGTTATCAGGATCACCACGCAGAAGCCTCAGGGCTATCATGAGGTTGACTTCAATTATGCTATCTTTAACACTGGGTATACCTAGTTCTTTCCTCATATTAAGTACTTTAGTGCTCATGGGACATCCTTGGATAATTCTGAGGGCTTTATTTTGCATTTTCTCGAGCTTGTCAACTCCTTTCCCGTCACGAAGGACCAGGGCTGGTGCGTGGTAATCTATCAGAGATCTAATATAGCCTAGGTACATTGTTTTAACAATTCTAATATTAGCACCATAGTGCGGGCTGTACCCCGCTACACTTCGAAGAGGTCTCAGTCTGTCAGTACATTGGCGGGTTAGCTGTTGTATGGCAGGTAGGGTGCAAGGGACGGAAACACCAAGATATTTAAAAGAAGAAACATAGTCAATAGTGTTGTTACCTATCTTGAACTTGGCGGGGCCGCGTTTGCGGTTCCCAGCTTGTTTGTTGAACACCTTAGTTTTGTCAGTGGAGATAATAAGACCGAGGTGTTCACAGGCTGCGTATACATGGTTCAGGGTGGTTTGCATTTCACGATGAGTTTTAGTATGTATAAGAATATCGTCAGCATAGCTGATTGAGATATTGCTGGGGTTGTCTGGTATTAAATTTAATAATGCATTCATAAGAACATTGAACAAAGTGGGGCTAAGTACTCCACCTTGAGGGGTACCAAGTTGCATATCTTTAACTTCACTTTTGTAACCCTGAAACAGTGCAGCATCCCTTCTGTTGGTTAGGTAACCACTTATCCAGTGTAACAGCCTACCTCCTATATTCATTTTGGCTAGTTCGTACAATATCAGAAGCCTATTGGCAATATCAAATGCAGCTTTTAGGTCAAGAAATGTGGTGTATCTGTGCCTTTCATGGACAGGTGGTGGTGGTTGTTGTTCTGGTCAGGTAGTGGTGGTGGTGGTTGGTGTTGTTCTGGGCAGGTTGTTTTTTTTATTCTTGCCAGATTGTTGTAGTTGTTGTTTTGTCCAGGTAAATGTTGTTGTTTTGGGCAGGTTGTTGTTGTTGTTCTGGGCAGGTTGTTGTTGTTGTTCTGGGCAGGTTGTTGTTGTTGTTATTTTGGCAGGTTGTTGTTTTGAGCAGGTTGTTGTTGTTTTTGTGGGTAGGTTGTTGTTGTTGTTGTTTTGGGCAGGTTGTTGTTGTTCTGGGCAGGTTGTTGTTGTTGTTCTGGGCAGGTTGTTGCTGTTTTTGGTTTGGGCAGGTTGTTGTTGTTGTTTTGGTCATGTTGTTGTTGTTGTTTTGGTCAGGTTGTTATTGTTTTTCTGGGCAGGCTTAGGTTGTGATTATGGGTAGGTTGTGGTTGTTGTAATATTATTATTTATTTTATTATTATTATTATTATTATTATTATTATTATTTTTATTTTTATTTTTATTTTTATTAATACTATTATTATTACACCGCAGGGTTACATTAATAACTGTTTACATGCAATCATATCATTTCCAAGTTCATCACAAAACTCACCATGACTATTTCTGTGACAGTACACAACCTAACCTAACCTAACCTAACCTAACTTAACCTGACCTAAACTTTCTAAACTTCCCTCTCATAGATTCTCTCCCCCACTTTGTTCTCGAATTTCTAGCTTCCTTGAAAACCGATCCATGGCAGTTGTTGTCGAGGGATCGATCTCTCGCTCTTTCTCTACCAATAGTGGTGTCCCACAGGGTTCTGTTCTTTCACCTACTCTCTTCCTTCTTTTTATCAATGATTTACTTCACACTACGACTAATTCTATCCATTCTTACGCTGATGATTCTACTCTTCACTCTTCCTCACATTTTTTCCCTTCCCCCTAATTCTCAAACTAGATCTATTTCTAGAGCTGATATCATTACATCTATCAATGCGAATCTGTGCAGCATCTCTGAATGGAGAGGAAGAAACTTGGTGAAATTCAAAAGTAATAAAACACTGTATTTACCAATTACACTTTCCAAATTAGATGATCTCCCACAAATCACATTTCAGGACGCTATCATTCTGCCAAATTCTAAAATAGATATGCTAAGCCTCACCATTTCCTCGAATATGTCATGGAAGCCACACATCCACGACATTGCTAAAGCTGCCTCCCGAAAGCTGGGAATGCTGTACAGAAGCCGTAGCTACTTCACTCCTGAGCAGTTGCTTCAAGTATATAAGGGATTCATTCGTCCTAACTTGGAGTACTGCTCCCATATCTGGGGTGGCTCTTCTTCTGCCCAACTGTTAGATAAGGTGGAATCAAAGGCATTTCGTCTTATTAACTCTCCTACTTTAGTTAATAATCTCTCTTCCCTTTCTCTTCGCTGCAATGTTGCTTCACTTTCTCTCTTTTACAGGTACTTTAACGGGCAATGTTCGGTGGATTTGGCATCCTGTGTACCGCCGGCAAGGCGGTGCCCACCGTTTCTCTGTGGATGTCGGTCACACTAGAATAACCCGTTAGAGTACATCCTTCTTTCCTGACACTGTGGAATGCTCTGCCTTCTTCTGTGTTTCCATACTCATACAATCTGTCTCACATGAAAAAGCTGATTTTTCGGCATCTTCGTGTAGATTAATATCTTTTTCTCTTCTATTTTTAATTTCCTTTTACTCTTATTTTTTCGGTGACCTGTGCCCGGGTGGGTTATTACCGTAAAAAAAAAAAAAAAAAAAACCTAACCTGACGTACCCAATCATACACCAGCATAACCTAAGCTAAATTACCTCAGTCTATCTTACCCAAATATACCTACCCTAACCTACCCTACCCTACCCTACCCTACCCTACCCTACCTGTTCCAATAGACTTCGTGGAACCATTCCCTCTACCCAGTAAAATATTCCAAAAGTTTGTTCGGAAAGTTTGATAATATTTGTTTGTTAGTGTGTGTGTGTGTGTGTGTGTGTGTGTGTGTGTGTTTAGAGTATTTCTTTTTATTTTGTTATTGTGTGTTTGTGTTTAAGATTTGGTTTAGTATTGAACCCTATAAATACACACACCCCCATAAATACAACACCCCCTGCCATAAATAAAACACCCCCTGCCATAAATACAACATCCCCAGTCATAAATACAACACCCCCATAAATACAACACCACCCCATAAATACAACACCCCCTGCCATAAATACAACACCCCCAGTCATAAATACAACACCCCCATAAATACAACACCACCCCATAAATACAACACCCCCAGTCATAAATACAACACCTCCATAAATACAACACCTGAATATAACAGGTGAGTTGACAAGAGTGATCGATATCCTCACCTCACCGCTTCCCTGAGTACCATCACCACCACTTCCTACCTCGATAACGACCCGCTTACTCTCGCCAGGTCGATACTTTTACATCATGGCTTCACTGTGTCTAATCTATATGGCTGATTTTAGGTAAAGATTATGGCTTGTAAGATGAATCAAAAGATGAGTTTTTGTTGAAGTCTTGTCGAATTTGTCTGATGAGGGTTGTGTTTTCTTTGTTGTCTATGAGGAAATTGTGAGTAAGGTGAGTAAAGTGATACTACTCTGTTTTGTTTGTTTTTTGTGAGTAAGATGAGTCAAGTGATTTTCTTTTTTCTTTGTTTTCTTTGTGGTTTTGTGAGTCAATTGAGTAAAGTGATTATATTGTCATTGTTTTTTGTTTTTTTTAGTATTTTGGGAGTAAGATGAGTCAAGTGATTTTATTTTGTTTGTTTTCTCTATGGATGAGTCATATGAGTAAAACGACTGGCTCTTCTTTTCTTCAAGGTGTGTGAGTTAAGTGGAGTCACTTCCTTATTCACCCCGAGAGTCGTGAGTTAAATATAAGAAAGTTTGGTCATAAATTGAGCAACAGTGTGAAGGAGACGTGTGAACAGACAGACAGACAGAGAGACAGACATAGTGTATATGTTTGTGTGTCTGGCAGAGAGAGAGAGAGAGAGAGAGAGAGAGAGAGAGAGAGAGAGAGAGAGAGAGAGATTAAAGACCCATCCCGTCACACTAATATTTTCTACTCACCCGTGTCACCCCCCCCTCCTCCTCCCATAATAGCTAGGCAGGTGTAATTACTGTAATTATATAATGAAGGTGTCGTTTCAATATTCCTTTAAGTGACTGCTAAAAAAAATCATTTGTACGTGCAAAATATTATGAAATTCACCCCTTTAATTTATTAATCAGAAATAAAAAATCGTTTTATGAAGCAAAAATAGCAAGAAAACTCTGGTTAGTATTATATTGTGGACTTATGATGGCTAGGATGTGGAACTTGAGATGGCTGGGATATGGAACTTAAGATGGCTGGAATGTGGAACTTGAGATGGCTGGAATGTGGAACTTTCTGTAAGATGCCTAAGATGTGGAACTTGAGATGGCTGGGATGTGGAACTTGATATGGCTAGGATGTGGAACTTGAGATGGCTGGGATATGGAACTTTAGATGGCTGGAATGTGGAACTTGAGATGGCTGGGATGTGGAAATTAAGATGGTTGGAACGTAGAACTTAAGATGGCTGGGATGTGGAACTTGATATGACTATGATGTGGAACTTGAGATGGCTGGGATATGGAACTTGAGATGACTGGGATGTGGAACTTAAGATGGCTGGGATGTGGAACTTGAGATGGCTGGAATGTAGAACTTACTGTAAGATGCCTAATATGTGGAACTTGAGATGGCTGGGATGTGGAACTTAAGTTGGCTGGGATGTGGAACTTGAGGTAGCTAGGATGTGGAACTTGAGATGGCTGGGATGTGGAACTTAAGATGGCTGGGATGTGAAACCTAAGTTGGCTGGGATGTGGAACTTGAGGTAGCTAGGATGTGGAACTTGAGATGGCTGGGATGTGGAACTTAAGATGGCTGGGATGTGGAACTTAAGTTGGCTGGAATGTGGAACTTAAGGTGGGTGGGATGTGGAACTTGAGGTAGCTAGGATGTGGAACTTAAGATGGCTGGGATGTGGAACTTGAGATGGCTTGGATGTGGAACTTGAGACGGCTGAAGATGGCTGGGATATAGAACTTAAAATGGTTAGAATGTGGAACTTGTGATGGCTGGGATGTGGCACTTGAAATGGCTGGGATGTGGAGCTTGAGATGGCTGGGATGTGCGACTAGAGACAGCGAGGATGGCTGGGCTGTGCTACTTGAGAGGGCCGCTGGTGGACTGGTCTCTTAAATCAGTGGGGGAACATTCGGGCTCCAGGAGCAATTTCATGTCCCATTTCCTGTTGTGAGTTTGTCTGACCAGCCGACCGTAAAGTGTAATAGATTGACCTTTACCTTGACCTTGTAAATGTTTTAATAACCTTATGTGTTCGTTATCTACTGACCTTTCTCAATCCTATTTCTGTTTTACTTTTCTTCCTAGTGGTTGGGGGAGTATGAATCTGTTCGTGTGTCCGCGTTTCGTGTTTTCTTGTCTTCGTTCGTGTGTTCGTTCACTTGTTAAGGGGATGGGAATATGTAAACTTCAGAATACTCGTATATCAATTAATTTAAGCTATACCTGGTGTGTGTATTTATCTCAAGAGGATCTCAGACGAGTTGGTTGATTATTATTATTATCTGTCGTTATCATCAACAAGAGTTACGGCTCCCGGGATGGTACGGGGGAGGATGACACCAAAATAGGGCGGCAGATTAATTCAGTGCAGGATGCAAATGCATTACAGGAGGATCTAAATAAATTGCAGGGGTGGTCTGAAAAATGGCAAATGAAATTCAACACCAGCAAGTGCAGCGTACTTAATATTGGAAGAACAAATACTGATAATGTATACAGCCTTAACATCAACCTAAAGAAGTCGACTTGTGAAAGAGACCTAGGGGTACTTGTAAGCCCGGACCTACGGCCTAGAAAACAGTTCAGTTCTGGTGCCCCTATTATAGAATGGATATCAATTCACTAGAGTCGGTGCAGCGAAGAATGACAAAAATGATTCTGGGACTTAGAAACCTTCCATATCAGGATAGGTTAAAGAAACGTAACTTGCATTCCCTAGCAAGACGAAGAGTGCGGGGAGATATGATAGAAGTATTTAAGTGGGTGAAAGGAATCAATAAAGGGGACATAGATAAAGTTCTTATAATATTCGAGCAGGATAGGACTCGGAGCAACGGATTCAAGTTGGATAAGTTTAGGTTTAGGAGGGAGATAGGAAGAAACTGGTTCACAAATAGGGTGGTGGACGAGTGGAACAAGCTTAGCAACTTTGTAGTACGTGCGGGAACTCTGGAAAGTTTCAAAAGGAGGCTAGATAGATTCATGGATGATAGAGAGTGGTAGTAACTCTCGACAGGAGCTGCCATGCACAGGCCAACCGGCCTATTGCAGACTCCTTATTTTCTTATGTTCTTATGTTCTTCACAGCCACACTTGGTCTGGGTGGTGGGTCGCGGGCCATCACACAACACCGTCATTAAGAATATTCAATAACATTTACCATTCTTCATCTTCTCTCCATTACTCCGTTGTGGTAGTTAAGCTGGATGAATTTTAGCCCGCCTTCTGCCAGCAGTGGCGTTGTTTTATTATAGGAGTGTAAGTGTGGGCGCCTTGTTGTTAGCAGTCGGTGGATGTAAATATTGGTGGTCCATTGTTTCCTGCCGCTGATTGTAACAGAGGAGTTAGTGATGATAATGAATACAAGTTTGTCTGTTTACGGTCCTGACGGAGGTGGTGGCGTTGTATTGCTGTCACATGTTGCTGTAGTGTTACGTCGTATGTTGTAGTGTTACCTCACATGTTGTAGTATTGCATCACATGTTGTAGTGTTACCTCATATGGTATAGTGCTACGTCACATAATGTTGTCGTCTTCCCGGCGCTGATTAATTTTTGTAAGAGTCAGACATGTGTGGTGTGTGTGCCGGGATGTCCAGGAACAGCCGATGGAGGCGCGCCCAAGGTTAGGTTAATAATACACAGAAGAAGTGTATGTGTGTGTGTGTGTGCAGGCAGTAATTTGATATAACAGTGACCTCTCCAAGATCACGAGTAACAGTCCATATTGGGGGAGAGAGGAAGGGAGAGGTGACCTAGTGAGAGAGGTGGTCAGTTCTCCCTCGAGGCTCACCGCTATTATTGATCGGCTTACACTGTACATGCCTTAATGTTCATTTTACTGTTTGGATCACATGTTGTCTGCCTGTGGGTGTGTCAAGCTTATTTATTATTATTATTATTATTATTATTATTATTATTATTATTATTATTATTATTAAGCGAGAGAAACCCCTCATAACACCACTATTTCACCTCATTTCACACTTCAACTTCTTTCACCCTAAACATCATTTAAATTTGATGAGTTTGATGAGTAGAGTCACCACCTGTATCTCCTTCTGTATCTTTATTTCCTGTAATAGATTCTTACTAAATTTTACAACACTTTTTTTTCTTCAGTGTTTAGGAAAATGGCAACTCAGAGGTAATGACAAACTGAATATTTATTAGTTTATTTTATTTTGCTAATTTATTATATCATTATCATCGTTATGTGACTGTATTGTGTTCGTTATATTACTGTATTATGTTCGTTGTATTTATTACGATTTATACTTTTCAAACTTGTTCTCAATTCTTCCGTCTCTTGTAAACATAAAACACGCAAGAAGAGAAAATACTTGTGTTTTCTTCAGTATTATGCCAGTGGTGTGTGTGTGTGTGTGTGTGTGTGTGTGTTGGTCAGGTGGGTAAAGGACGATTGAAGGTCCGGGGATGAGAATTAACGAGGTCCACTAGTGTAGATAAAGTGTTTGGGGTGAGGTGTTGTTGATGGGGCATTAGAGAGACCCTTGATGGAGGCATTGATGGGGCTGTAGAGTCGTGATGGTCACTGATGGGGTATGGAGAGGCCTTGATGGGGCACTGATGGGGCAGTAACGAAAGGCCTTTGAATAACAATGAATGGACACTAGACAAGCGGTTAACTGACTCACCCGCTCTGTCTATAGTTATTAGCGATGACTCTTACCCGATTGTCTACTGAACTCTTCTGTACAGTGAGAATGATAAATAAACACACACACACACACACACACACACACATATATCATCGCCTACCTTTTCATTCTCTCTCTCTCTCTCTCTCTCTCACAAAAAAATAAAATGTTTCCTGTAATACAATTGAAACTTTAGCTGGAGTCATTATCCGCCACTCAGCCTCGTTTCTGTCACACCGTGACCGATTTGTAGTTGGGCTGGCCAGTGTGAGGGAAAGGACGCTGATTACTGTGCCTAAATGAGTCTTCAAGCTTACTCCTTTCCTCCTACCTCATACTTCTTCCTCCTTGTTTATTTCACCTGTAAATCTACCTGGTTTCTTCATTGTTATTTGATATTTTTTTTTTATTTCATTATCTTTGTCTCTGTTTCTTTCCTCATTCGTGTTTCTTCTTTGTCTCTCTGATTCTCTTCTTGTATTACTTTTTTTTCCATTATTCTCCCTTCATTTTTGTTTTCATTCACTTTTTTTTTGTTTCTCTAATAATAAATTCTTCCTCTCGAAATATCTTCTTTTTTTTTTTGCTCTCTCTCTCTCTCTCTCTCTCTGTGGTATCCTGGGGTCTCCGAGGGCTGAGATAATGGGGATAATAATTCTTCCTTGGGTACAATATTGGAGATCCGGTTTGTCTACACTAAGCTGTCAGAGGGAGTGTGGGAGTCCTTCCTCTCTTAGGTCGGCCGAATGGATCGATGGATGGATGAACGACTGGGTGGATAGACAGATGGTTGGAGGGATGGATGGATGGATGGATGGTTGGCCGACTGGGTGGTTGGGTAAATAGATGGATAGGTGGATAGACAGACTGGCAGGCAGGGCTGTTTGATATGACGGTAGGATGGACGAATAGGTAAAGGTCATTGTTTATATGGAGGGTCTCTCTCTCTCTCTCTCTCTCTCTCTCTCTCTCTCTCTCTCTCTCTCTCTCTCTCTCTCTCTCTCTCTCTCTCTCCAATCAGTAACAGAGAAAAATAATGGATATTGGATTTCACTCTGAAGTAATGGTCGAGCAACAGGTTTCTCAAGTTTGTCAAAATAGGGGGTCTTACTATTACCTTTGGTGGAATAATTTTGAAGTGAAATAGGGTCTCTAAATATGTCGTAATAGGGCCCTAGAGTGACTTTGAGATTGGCCACTCCCGTACGTCGAAATGGAAGAATTATGTATGGTAAAGATAAGACTTTCCTCCTGTGTTAAAATCCATTCTATATGTCGGACGCATATTGAGTGATGGCTATAAAGATTTAATATCTCTCTCTCTCTCTCTCTCTCTCTCTCTCTCTCTCTCTCTGTAAGGAACCTGACCTTAGCATTTAACCCATACCATAACCTTACCTAACCTAACCAAGCCATAACCAAACCATAACCTAACCTAACATAACTTAACCTTAACCTTAACGTAACCTAACCATAACCTAACCTAAGCTAACCTAACCTTAATATTTAACCCATGCCATAACCTAACCTAACCTAACGAAACCAGAGTACTTACCTCACAGTTTTTGTGTGTGTGTGTGTACGTTTGAGAGAGAGAGAGAGAAAGAGAGAGAGAGAGTTTTAAAGCTCGCTCGCACACCATGTTGTCAGACTTCGTGCTCGGTCGATTACATTATCTTGAACAGAATCTATAATGCATTACGTGTTTTAATGTATACCTAATTTGCATATTTTTCATTTTCACTGCCGGCTGACTGACACTCACACACGCACACGCACACACACACACACACACACACACACACACACACACACACACTAAAAAACGTAGCTAAAACATCTCTCTCCCTCAAGTTTACGTTAACACAGGCAGTTCTGGGTGAGTGTTTCCTGGTGCCTGGTGCGAGCAGTTCCTGGGGCATCTGGCTGCCTCCCAAGACGATCTGTTTGTTTGTGTGCACCGCCAAGCATAAAGTACTGGCAGCCTTTGTGAATTTGTTTGTTTGTATGTGCTGCTGTCTATACAATTGGTTTGTTTGCTGGTGTGTACTGGTAGATACAAATAACTCTCTGCCTCCTAAGACGTTCTGTTTGCATATATACAATTGAATATATTAATTTATTTGCTTATTTATTTATTTTTTTTATTTTGTGTGTGTGTGTGTGTGTGTGTGTGTTTATCATCGGGTATACATGGGGTGTAGCGCCCGAGTAGGCACAGCACTCACCTCTTTCCTATAGGTTGCTGGTTCGGTCCCGGAGCAGTCGGAGCACCCCAGTCCACCCAGATGTAAGTTTGTACCTAACTATGTAATTGGGGGAGTGAAGGCGGTCGAATGCAGTGCCGGCCACGCTGCCTCCTTGTGTACCAATGGCTGGGAATATACTGTACTCTGCTGTAATCACACTGTTCCCAATGGCTCGTTATGCATATGGGACCCATTTTCACTTTTATACCACCAGACATAAACAAGTGGAAGCATCCAAAGATGTCCCTTATCCGTGTGTTTACAGCCAGATGTAAACAAGACGCGTCGTATAAACAGCTGTCTCCTACACCCTCTCGCTCAGGTAAACACCGACCATTAGTGTGGTTCCATACTGTGTTACTGTGGTTGTGTCTAGCCCAGCCTCCTTCAACACCCGCCCCCCTCCCTCTCACCCCCTTCCTCCCCATTTCTCCTTCCCCTTCTCACTCTATCCCTTCCTCCACCTCCTTATTCCCATCTTCCCCTCCTTTCCTCCTCCATCCCCCTTCCCTCGTCCTATTTCTCCCCATCACCCCTCCGTCCCCTCCTCCCTCACCTCTCCTTCTCCTCTTACCTCCCCCACCTCTTTCCCCTCCTCCCCTCTTTCCCCCAGAAAGTAAAAGTGTCAAGCACCCCCTTCCATCTCCTCCTCCTTCCCCCTACCCTCCTCCTACCCTCATGTCAAGCACCATTCCTTCCCCTCCAAAAAAGTGAATGTTTCAAGCACCCCTCCCTACTCCAATTTTTCCCCCTCCCTCCCTCCCTCCCGAGAGACTGTGGTTACATCAAGCTCCCACCCCTCCCCCCACCCTTAAACAAAAGTCAGAATGCATCAGACTGGGTCGAATTAAATCATATTGGGTCATGCTAATTCAAGCTAGGTGAGGTTGAGTCAGTATAAGTGAGGCTCTCTAGGATTAAGTCATGCTAGGTCAGGCTACGTCAACGAGTTGTGGGCGGCTGTCAAGCTAGATCAGACTAGATCAAGCCAGGTTCGTCTGGGCCAGGCTGGATCACACACACTCCTGGCCTATACTCGGGTTTTAAAAGATCCTTAAGTCAATATTTTCTCTTAAGTTTGAAACATCAGAACACAATTTTTAGCCAAGTAACTTAAGGCGTCTCCTAGATCACGAAGATGATGGTGTGAAAATTGCACAAAGACTCGACACTGTGGTCGAGACAACGCCGACACTGTGGTTAAAGGGGAAGGATTGAATCTGTGAATCTCTGGGACTCTGACTCTTAAATCACCTGTCTCGTCTTTCACCACCGCCGGATCCCTTGAGTCTTTATATCGGTGGGAAAGTGACGGGAAATGCCAAGGAGGGATGGAAAGTGTAGGGGGAAGTGATAGCTGAAGCCGTCACTCCTATTACTCCCCGGCCGCTGCCACCATCACCGTCAGATTACTCACTAAAAAATAACATCATCTGGTAGCGTATTGACGATAGACTAACTCAGGAGAGCTTGAGTTACCAGCGCCATCTATACGGTTCACAGCGCGAGGTATACAAAATGGCGGCGCTTAGCGTAAACTGGCGTAATTCTCTTTATAGAAGACGCTGTACCACCACTGCATCTACGGTACCATCATCATTTACCACTACCATCATTATCTACCACTACCATCATTATCTACCACTACCATCATCATTTACCACCACCACCATCATCTACCACTACTACCACTATCTACCACTACTCCCATCATCTACCATGTAGTGATGGGTTGTCAGACCACAGCTTACATCCCAAGGAAAGCCAGACTTGACCTGACATTAGGGGGGTCAAATGTAAGGGTATCCCCCGCGGGTGCTCAAGGGTGTTACAAATCAACTGGCTCCCCTCCCATGTCACACGGCCAACAAACATGTAAGAAGGCACCAGCCGACTCTCTCCCAATATACACAATATCCCACACCGCAGAAAGAAGTCCAGACCTGACCTCACATTAGCCAGGTCAAATGTAACCCTCGGAGCCCAACTCAAGGGGCCACAAATCAACCAGGGCCTCTCATGTCACACGGCCCCATTTGATGACTTTTCCAGAAGATACAACTTATAGTCTCTGAAAAAGTCCAGACCTGACCCTACATTAGCGAGGGCAAATGTAAGGAGACCCTTCGCCGCCGCCCCCCCCCCCCCCCGATCAGCTCAACCTGACGGCTCGCCTCCCAATATATAGGACGTCCTAGTCCTCCCTCGCAACTCACACAGGGAGAGACAGAGAGAGAGTGTGTCTTGTAACAAGGTGGCCAGCTACCACGTCCCCGGTCCTGCTCGAGAGAAGTCAGGGGCCGGAGGCAAGCCGCCTCCGGTCCCCTCCAGTCGCCCCCGGTCAGGACCGAGACTTCCCTCCGACGCCCAGCTAAGCAGTCTCCCATAGAGACAACCCAGGACTACCTGCTAGGCCTCCCCTAGGTCACGTGAGTGTTTGTCAGAGCTTTCCATGGGATGAGTTACTTACGTGGGAAGTGTATTCATTTCATGTTCGTGTCCGAGAATCAGTGTCTAGCAACGTAATATAATGTCCTAGTAACTTCAATAGAAGGTGTTATTAATGTGTCCATGTCATGTTCGTAATTAATAAAGAGTTGTAACGAAGCAGTGTTTGAGGAGTCGCCCTTAAGACGTAATAGATGTGTATTGACATATAAGATACGATAAGTGTACGATAAGTGTAAATAACTATCACGGCCACGCTACCAAAATCTTCCTCTCTTTATACTCTTATACTATCAATATTCTACCTATATGTAATCTTCTTCTTGTGAGATTTGTCTCATTACAACCACTATCACCACCATCTGCCGCCACCACCACAATCTGCCACCGCCGCCGCCACCACCGCCGCCGCCACCACCACCACCACCACTTCCGCCACCACCACCACCACTTCCGCCACCACCTACCACTACCACCACCATCTACCACTACCACCACCATCTACCACCACCACCACCACCATCTGCCGCTACCACCACCATCTACCACTACCACTACCACCTACCACCACCACCACCACCACCATCACCACCACCATCTACCACCACCACCACCACCACCACCACCACCTGCCGCTACCACCACCACCACCACCACCAACACCACCACCAGCACCTGCCGCTACCACCACCACCACCACCATCTGCCATCACCACCCTTCGTCACTCTAGGGTGAGCTACACAGGGAACAGCGCCCCTAATGGGGATAATCTGACGTTAGGTGACGCACTACGTTACTGTATAAGACCATCTTCGCCTTAATGTTCCGAGGATCCTGCCACTGCATGTGACAGGACGATGAGGCAGCTAAACCTCCCACGTCTGCTGCCTCGTGAAACTGACGTGTTTGGCCAAGTTAATGCCAAGCCACAATACCCGCAGGGCATATATTTGCATATTTGTGCAGGACGTCTTGTCAGTGCACACCTGGGGTGGGACGTGAATACTTAGTTTAATTAGGCACCTGGAAAGGCGAGATTCTCCTCCTTGTAAGGAATAAAACAACTAAGAAGACATGAAGGATAAAGCCTTCTACGCAGTTATGAAAGATTCGCAGACATTATTATGTGTTTGGTTCACTGTATAAATATGCAGACTAACGTTAAACAGTTCGCTTCACTGTTCTTGCATTTCGTGCCCCGTGTTTTCGACGCGTATATTAGTGGTATAGTGAAGGCGTGGTACAGTATTAAGAGTAGGTATTACACCAGTGGACGACGGAGACACCTGTAGCTCAAAGGACGACGAAGCATGTAGTGGAAAGATGATGATGTGGGCGACCCTGAGTGACTGAGAAGTGAGTGCGGCCTTCAGCCTCCTGCAGTGTACTGAGGGGATTGATACAGGATGATGAGTCAAAATAAGTAGAGGTATATTGTGAAATACAAAATATATGTTATATTCGTATTATTACCTTGTGTTATTTTAACGCTATTAGGTTAACACGTGACGGTTGTTTGGGTAGAGATGTATGAGAAGCTATGATACCTGACCAACCAGGTATATAAGTCACTAAAATACACAAACAAATACATAAGAAGAACTATGGCGGTATGAACTGTCGAGTAATACCATGAAGCTTCTTATTGGGTCAACAGCTTGAATAATTAGCTTCCTGTCGATAAAGTCGTACAAGTTAAACAGGTAACAAAATCTTCAGCCAAGTTTGAGGGTAATGTGTTTGTCGTGTACCTCAGCTGGGGAGACGGTCAGATAAATGTGTCCCTAGACGTGGCTTAATGTAACTTGGTGTTTTTGTAAGGTCGGATCTCATGAAGATTAATCACCCCAGCTTCTTTCACCTCAACATAAATTTAACGCTAAAAGGTCCATATACCCAGTGGTCTAAAGGCCCTGATCATGAAAACGTCGCCAGCACGAGCGATCGGGAGTGTCTGGCGTTTGTTTCACCCCAAAGTAACTGATACACTTCAGGAAACATCTGAAGTCAAACAGTCAAGTCTTTTTACAACTGGCGCTCCTTCACGACGGCAGGAGGTCCAGTCTCCCAGTTAGTCTGTGTGTTCGTCCAGCTGTCATCTCGATTAACCTGAGCCTGTGTCGCTGTTTGGCTCAATTGTGTGTGTGTGTGTGTGTGTGTGTGTGTGTGTGTGTCCTCCTCTGATTACCTCCTCCAGTGTTGATCTGGACCGGGGCTGTGTTGTAGTACTACCCGGGACCTCGAGGCTAACTCATAAACAACTTCTTAAGAGATGTGTTAGCTCACTGGGTCTTCTCGTGTTCAGCTCTGATTACTTCCCCACACTGAAGGGGTTATGTGAGCGGGGAGGCCAGGATAGTTTCTATACATAAGTGTGTGATCTACATTACTTTATAACGAACACATATATATATATTATTATACTTTAAAAGAATTATTTATCCTCTACAGTATATATCACCAGGCCAACTCGGAAGGTATCTATGCTCCTACGATCAAAAAATTCTATGAATGTGATTTCAGATGGTCTGTTATCATTCCAGAATCGATGGTAACCAACAACACTCCCCTCCTAGCCTTGATCTCTCTCTGGTCAATAATAATCAAGACCAAATTAAATCACAAGCCCCTCACGTGCAGTATTCTCTCCTCACCTTTGATCTGTGTGTTGATTCACCTCTCATTACCAGTGACTCAGACGGCTAGGTAATGGAGCGCACCTGGAGCTTAATTCAGAGCGCACCTGAAGCATAATCAAGAGTGTACCTGAAGCATAATCAAGAGTGTACCTGAAGCATAATCCAGAGTGCACCTGAAGCTTAATCCTGAGTGTACCTGAAGCTTAATTCAGAGTGCACCTGAAGCTTAATTCAGAGCGCACCTGAAGCATAATCAAGAGTGTACCTGAAGCTTAATCCAGAGTGCACCTGAAGCTTAATCCAGAGTGTACCTGAAACATAATCCAAAGTGCACCTAAAGCTTAATCCAGAGTGTACATGAAGCTTAATCTGACCCCATTCATCAACCTCAACTCCTGCCTGTGCGGAGATTGAAAGGGGAATTGATGGTGATTGCAAAACTTTTTCTAAAATCATGATTTTTTTTTCAGAACGAAATTTTTTTGTGAATTAGTCGAGGTCTTTCTTGTTGCCATAATTTATAAAAGTTCTTCTTCTTCTCCTTCTCTTCCTTCTTCTTCTTCTTCTTCTTCGTCTCTCTTCCTCAGATTCTCTTTATAATTGTCCTCTTTTAACATGAGTCAAAGACGCTTTTAAGATTTAATTATCCTTAATCTTCCTCTCAGGTATTTATCTCTTAAGACGGAGATATTCCTCACTCTTCCTCAGATATTCCTCACTCTTCCTCTTCAGATATTCCTCACCCTTCCTCTTCAGATATTCCTCACTCTTCCTCGGATATTCCTCACTCTTTCTCTTCAGATATTCCTCACCCTTCCTCAGATATTCCTCACCCTTCCTCGGATATTCCTCACCCTTCCTCTTCAGATATTCCTCACCCTTCCTCTTCAGATATTCCTCACTCTTCCTCGGATATTCCTCACCCTTCCTCTTCAGATATTCCTCACTCTTCCTCGGATATTCCTCACTCTTCCTCGGATATTCCTCACCCTTCCTCTTCAGATATTCCTCACCCTTCCTCGGATATTCCTCACTCTTCCTCTTCAGATATTCCTCACTCTTCCTCGGATATTCCTCACTCTTCCTCGGATATTCCTCACCCTTCCTCTTCAGATATTCCTCACCCTTCCTCGGATATTCCTCACTCTTCCTCTTCAGATATTCCTCACCCTTCCTCTTCAGATATTCCTCACCCTTCCTCAGATATTCCTCACCCTTCCTCTTCAGATATTCCTCACCCTTCCTCAGATATTCCTCACCCTTCCTCAGATATTCCTCACCCTTCCTCTTCAGATATTCCTCACCCTTCCTCAGATATTCCTCACCCTTCCTCGGATATTCCTCACCCTTCCTCTTCAGATATTCCTCACTCTTCCTCGGATATTTCTCACCCTTCCTCAGATATTCCTCACCCTTCCTCGGATATTCCTCACCCTTCCTCTTCAGATATTCCTCACTCTTCCTCTTCAGATATTCCTCACTCTTCCTCGGATATTCCTCACCCTTCCTCTTCAGATATTCCTCACTCTTCCTCGGATATTCCTCACCCTTCCTCTTCAGATATTCCTCACTCTTCCTCGGATATTCCTCACTCTTCCTCGGATATTCCTCACCCTTCCTCTTCAGATATTCCTCACCCTTCCTCGGATATTCCTCACCCTTCCTCGGATATTCCTCACTCTTTCTCGGATATTCCTCACTCTTCTTCTTCAGATATTCCTCACCCTTCCTCAGATATTCCTCACCCTTCCTCGGATATTCCTCACCCTTCCTCTTCAGATATTCTTCACTCTTCCTCGGATATTCCTCACCCTTCCTCGGATATTTCTCACCCTTCCTCTTCAGATATTCCTCACCCTTCCTCGGATATTTCTCACCCTTCCTCTTCAGATATTCCTCACCCTTCCTCGGATATTCCTCACTCTTCCTCGGATATTCCTCACTCTTCTTCTTCAGATATTTCTCACTCTTCCTCGGATATTCCTCACACATTCCCTCGGCGCGGTCTTCCTCCCAGCTTGTGTAAATTTTCCCTCTTTGATAAATCAACAAAAATCCTACCACCTCTTCCTTCTCCTTCTTCCTTCATTCTTTCCTTCCTTTTCTTGCTTGCTTGCTTCCTTCCTTCTTTCCTTCCTTCAATTCCTTCCTATTCCTTCCTCTTCCTGCTCCTTCCTTCCTTCCTACTCATCCTCCTATTCCTTCCTCCTCCTCCTCTTTCTTCCTTCCTTCCTTCCTTCCTTCCTTCCCTCCTTTCATCCTACTCCTCCTCTTTCTTCCTTCTTTCCTTCCTTTCCTCCTCCTCCTCCTCCTCCATTTATTTTCTACTTCTTCCCACCTCCGCGTTTTCTCCCACTTCCTTTCTCTGTTCCTCCTCCTTCCTACCTCCTCTTATTCCTCCTTTTCCTGATTCTCTTCCTCCTCCTCCTCCCACTACCGGCTCTTTCCTACCTCCTCCTCCTTCCTACCTCCTCCTCCCTACCTCCTCCTCCCTACCTCCTCCTCCTTCCTACCTCCTCCTCCCTACCTCCTCCTCCCTACCCCCTCCTCCCCCTTCCTACCTCCTCCTCCCTACCTCCTCCTCCCTACCTCCTCCTCCTTCCTACCTCCTCCTCCTCCTCCTCCTCCCTACCTCCTCCTCCCTACCTCCCCCTTCCTACCGGGAAGTGAGGAGAGGTGTGAGGGAGGGAGGGAGGTGAGGAGAGGTGTGAGGGAGGGAGGGAGGTGAGGAGAGGTGTGAGGGAGGGAGGGAGGTGAGGAGAGGTGTGAGGGAGGGAGGGAGGTGAGGAGAGGTGTGAGGGAGGGGGGGAGGGAGGGAGGGAAGTGAGGAGAGGTGTGAGGGAGGGAGGGAGGTGAGGAGAGGAGGGAGGGAAGTGAGGAGAGGTGTGAGGGAGGGAGGGAGGTGAGGAGAGGTGTGAGGGAGGGGGGAAGTGAGGAGAGGTGTGAGGGAGGGAGGGAGGGAGGTGAAGGAGGAGGGAGGGAAGTGAGGAGAGGTGTGAGGGAGGGAGGGAAGTGAGGAGAGGTGTGAGGGAGGGAGGGAAGTGAGGAGAGGTGTGAGGGAGGGAAGAAGATGGAGGTAGGGAAATGAGAGACCGTGGAGAAGGTATTCGGAAGTGAGAGGGCGGGGGAGTGGTGGAGTGAGAGGGCGGGGGAGTGAGAGGAAGGATGATTGATGAGAAGAAAAAATCGTTTAAGGAATCTTAAGGAGAGAGTGAGAGTGGGAGAGAAGTGAGGGTGGGAGAGAAAGAGGTGAGGGAGTGTGGGAGAGAAAGAGGTGAGGGAGTGTGGGAGAGGAGAGTGGGAGAGAAAGAGGTGAGGGAGTGTGGGAGAGGAGAGTGGGAGAGAAAGAGGTGAGGGAGTGTGGGAGAGAAAGAGGTGAGGGAGTGTGGGAGAGGAGAGTGGGAGAGAAAGCGGTGAGGGAGTGTGGGAGAGGAGAGTGGGAGAGAAAGAGGTGAGGGAGTGTGGGAGAGGAGAGTGGGAGAGAAAGAGGTGAGGGAGTGTGGGAGAGAAAGAGGTGAGGGAGTGTGGGAGAGAAGTGAGGGTGGGAGAGAAAGAGGTGAGGGAGTGTGGGAGAGAAAGAGGTGAGGGAGTGTGGGAGAGAAAGAGGTGAGGGAGTGTGGGAGAGAGGTGAGGGAGTGTGGGAGAGAAGTGAGTGTGGGAGAGAAAGAGGTGAGGGAGTGTGGGAGAGAAAGAGGTGAGGGAGTGTGGGAGAGGAGAGTGGGAGAGAAGAGGTGAGGGAGTGTGGGAGAGAAAGAGGTGAGGGAGTGTGGGAGAGAGGTGAGAGTGGGAGAGAAAGAGGTGAGGGAGTGTGGGAGAGAGGTGAGAGTGGGAGAGAAAGAGGTGAGGGAGTCTGGGAGAGGAGAGTGGGAGAGAAAGCGGTGAGGGAGTGTGGGAGAGAGGTGAGAGTGGGAGAGAAGTGAGAGTGGGAGAGAAAGAGGTGAGGGAGTCTGGGAGAGGAGAGTGGGAGAGAAAGAGGTGAGGGAGTGTGGGAGAGAGGTGAGAGTGGGAGAGAAGTGAGAGTGGGAGAGAAAGAGGTGAGGGAGTCTGGGAGAGGAGAGTGGGAGAGAAAGAGGTGAGGGAGTGTGGGAGAGGAGAGTTGGAGAGAAAGCGGTGAGGGAGTGTGGGAGAGAGGTGAGAGTGGGAGAGAAGTGAGAGTGGGAGAGAATGAGGTGAGGGAGTGTGGGAGAGAAAGAGGTGAGGGAGTCTGGGAGAGGAGAGTGGGAGAGAAAGCGGTGAGGGAGTGTGGGAGAGGAGAGTGGGAGAGAAAGCGGTGAGGGAGTGTGGGAGAGAGGTGAGAGTGGGAGAGAAAGAGGTGAGGGAGTGTGGGAGAGAAAGAGGTGAGGGAGTGTGGGAGAGAAAGAGGTGAGGGAGTGTGGGAGAGGAGAGTGGGAGAGAAAGAGGTGAGGGAGTGTGGGAGAGAGGTGAGAGTGGGAGAGAAGTGAGAGTGGGAGAGAATGAGGTGAGGGAGTGTGGGAGAGAAAGAGGTGAGGGAGTCTGGGAGAGGAGAGTGGGAGAGAAAGCGGTGAGGGAGTGTGGGAGAGGAGAGTGGGAGAGAAAGAGGTGAGGGAGTGTGGGAGAGAGGTGAGAGTGGGAGAGAAAGAGGTGAGGGAGTGTGGGAGAGAAGTGAGAGTGGGAGAGAAAGAGGTGAGGGAGTGTGGGAGAGTGAGAGTGGGAGAGAAAGAGGTGAGGGAGTGTGGGAGAGAGGTGAGAGTGGGAGAGAAAGAGGTGAGGGAGTGTGGGAGAGAAGTGAGTGTGGGAGAGAAGTGAGAGTGGGAGAGAAAGAGGTGAGGGAGGGAAGTGAGAGTGGGAGAGAAAGAGGTGAGGGAGGGAAGTGAGAGTGGGATAGAAAGAGGTGAGGGAGTGTGGGAGAGAGGTGAGAGTGGGAGAGAGGTGAGAGTGGGAGAGAAGTGAGAGTGGGAGAGAAAGAGGTGAGGGAGAGAAGTGAGAGTGGGAGAGAAAGAGGTGAGGGAGTGTGGGAGAGAAGTGAGAGTGGGAGAGAAAGAGGTGAGGGAGTGAATTGAGAGTGGGAGAGAAAGAGGTGAGGGAGTGTGGGAGAGAAGTGAGAGAAAGAGGTGAGGGAGAGTGTGGAGAATACGAGAGAGAGGGAGAGAGAGAGAGAGAGAGAGAGAGAGAGACGTGAAAGTAGGAGGAGAGAGAGAGACAGAGAGAGAGAGAGAGAGAGAGAGAGAGAGAGAGAGAGAGTTTATAGCATCGTAGTTCAGAGGATGACTCCGTGGGTTAGGCCATCCTCGTGTGGTGGGTTAAGCCATCCTCGTGTGGTGGGTTAAGCCATCTTCGTGTGGTGGGTTAAGCCATCCTCCTGTTGTGGGTTAAGCCATCCTCGTGCGGTGGGTTAAGCCATAATCATCAAGCGGTAAGAGATACTCAAGCGTCACCACTGTAGGAAGGCAGTTGGCGGTGATCACGCAAACACATTACAGCGTTTACCAGCGGCCTCTCACTCCCTCACCGCCACTACCAACTTGCCTAAACATCTTCTATCTTCCCCTTTTCTTTGCCTAAATTCTTCGATATGTTTGGATTTTCCTCTTCTTCTGTTGCCTTCTGGTGAATATTTTTGCCTTTATTTTTCTTTGTGGGAGATCCAGTGAGTTCCAACCCCCCCCCCCCTCCCCTTCTGCACCTCCCCCTCCCCTTCTCCACCTCCTCCCCTCCCACACACACACACACAAAGGGACGACTGCAGCCCCGTATTAACCATTTGGAGCGTGGCCCGTCTGGAAGCCCTAAGCAACCCCCTCCCCCTTTCCCTCCTCCCCCTTCTTTCCTCCTACCTTCCCATTTTCCTCCCCTCTCCTTTTTCCCTCCATATTTCCCTTTCCCTTTTCCTCCTTCTCCCACTTTCTCTCCACTCTCCTTTTTCCCCCTCTCTCCCCCTTCCTCTCCCTCTCTCGCTTTCCCCCTGTCCTGCTTTCCGCCCCCCCCCCTCCCCTTCCGTTTTTCCTTTTCCTTTCACCTCCATTTTCCCCCTCCCTTCCTTTCCCTTCTTCCTCTCCTTCTCCAAGCCTTTTCCCTCCAGTCCTTCTTTCCCTCCCCATCGCCCGCCCCTCCTTTTCATCTGGAGGAATGGGTGATGGGGGGGGGGGGGGTACCTCGTGAAACCACTCACAATAAAATCCTTAAAAATCTATTCAAATTGCACTTGTTGAGCGCTCGTGTTCGTGGACCATGAGACGCAATTTTTAGAAAACGTACCAGGATTGTAGGTCCTCTCTCTCTCTTCTCTCTCTCTCTCTCTCTCTCTCTCTCTCTCTCTCTCTCTCGGCAGCTTCTTGTGTTGTATACTCAATCTTAGAAAGAGAGGACAAAGTCGGCACTAAATAGCTTCTGTTGGGCAGTGTTCTTGGCCTCTCTCGTCTCTGTAATGTGATGTAAACAAAAAAGAGGATTGGTGGGTTTGGATAAGGACGTCGTAAATGCATCAACAACAAAGGAGAGGATTGGTAGGATGGGGTCGTGACGTCATAAATTTATCAACGAGAGACGATTGGTGGGTTGGGGTAGTGATGTCATAAATGTATCATTAACAAAAGAGAGGAGTAGTGGGTTGGGGTAATGACATGGGAAATACATCATCAGCAAAGTAGAGGATTGATGGGTTGGGGTCGTGACATGATAAATGCATCATCAACAAAAGTGAGGTTTTGACGTATGGAACATCAAGAGAGGATGGGATTCGTTGCACCAGGGCCATGATTATGATTTTATATTATGCGTTTAATCATAAACGAAAGAGGATTGGTTGATTGGGGCTATGACGTCGCAAATGTAACATCAGCGGAAAAACGTTACTCCGACCACCTACGTGAAGTATCCTGGTGGTCCAGAGGTAGCGTTCCCTGGTCACAGTCATGGGCTCGTGGGCCGTGGGTTCGAATCTGGCGGGTTGAGGTGTTGATTGTGTTTAGAGGTCTGCATGCTTTATTGGGCTAATGAAATATATATATATATATATATATATATATATATATATATATATATATATATATATATATACTAGCAGAATTGCCGTCCTCCGGGTGCCTATTCCGCTAGGCAACGGTAGGACGCTACCCTCCGGGAGGCTCCACATTGTCTCACTGTTCCGTCCCCAAAACTTCTTCTTCCATCAATAGTTCATTAACGGTGTATGTAAGTTCCACCATGTTTTTCACTACAACGGTACAGCAAAGTATATTTTTTTAGCATTAAACTTATTATTTTATTGTCTAATCATCACTACATATAACACCACCCATCATCACTACATATAACATCATCCATCATCACTACCTATAACACCATCCATCATCACTACATATAACACCATCCATCATCACTACATATAACACCATCCATCATCACTACATATAACACCATCCATCATCACTACATATATCATCATCCATCATCACTACATATAACACCATCCATCATCACTACATATAACACCATCCATCATCACTACATAAGTCATCATCCATCATCACTACATATAACACCATCCATCATCACTACATATAACACCATCCATCATCACTACATATAACACCATCCATCATCACTACATATAACACCATCCATCATCACTACATATAACACCATCCATCATCACTACATATAACACCATCCATCATGACTACATATAACACTATCCATCATCACTACATATAACACCATCCATCATCACTACATATAACACCATTCATCATCACTACATATGTCATCATCCATCATCACTACATATAACACCATCCATCATCACTACATATAACACCATCCATCATCACTACATATGTCATCATCCATCATCACTACATCTAACACCACCCATCATCACTCCATATAACATCATCCATCATCACTACATATAACACCATCCATCATCACTACATATAACACCACCCTTCATCACTACATATAGCAACATCCATCATCACTACATATAACATCATCCATCATCACTACTTATAACACCATCCATCATCACTACATATAACACCATCCATCATCACTACATATGTCATCATCCATCATCACTACATATAACACCATCCATCATCACTACATATAACACCATCCATCATCACTACAAATGTCATCATCCATCATCACTACATATGTCATCATCCATCATCACTACATATAACACCACCCATCATCACTACATATAACATCATCCATCATCACTACATATAACACCACCCATCATCACTCCATATAACATCATCCATCATCACTACATATAACACCATCCATCATCACTACATATAACAACATCCATCATCACTACATATAACATCATCCATCCTCACTACATATAACACCATCCATCATCACTACATATAACACCATCCATCATCACTACATATAACACCATCCATCATCACTACATATAACATCATCCATCATCACTACATATAACACCATCCATCATCACTACATATGTCACCATCCATCATCACTACATATAACACCATCCATCATCACTACATTTAACACCATCCATCATCACTACATATAACACCATCCATCATCACTACATATAACACCATCCATCATCACTACATATAACACCATCCATCATCACTACATATGTCACCATCCATCATCACTACATATAACACCATCCATCATCACTACATATAACACCATCCATCATCACTACATATAACACCATCCATCATCACTACATTTAACACCATCCATCATCACTACATATAACACCATCCATCATCACTACATATAACACCATCCATCATCACTACATATAACACCATCCATCATCACTACATATAACACCATCCATCATCACTACATATGTCACCATCCATCATCACTACATATAACACCATCCATCATCACTACATTTAACACCATCCATCATCACTACATATAACACCATCCATCATGACTACATATAACATCATCCATCATCACTACATATAACATCATCCATCATCACTACATATAACACCATCCATCATGACTACATATAACACCATCCATCATCACTACATATAACATCATCCATCATCACTACATATAACATCATCCATCATCACTACATATAACATTATCATCACTACATATAATACCATCCATCATCACTACATATAACACCATCCATCATCACTACATATAACACCATCCATCATCACTACATATAACACCATCCATCATCACTACATATAACACCACCCATCATCACTACATATAACACCATCCATCATCACTACATATAACACCATCCATCATCACTACATATAACACCATCCATCATCACTACATATAACACCATCCATCATCACTACATATAACACCATCCATCATCACTACATATAACACCATCCATCATCACTACATATAACACCATCCATCATCACTACATATAACACCATCCATCATCACTACATATAACACCATCCATCATCACTACATATAACACCATCCATCATCACTACATATAACACCATCCATCATCACTACATATAACACCATCCATCATCACTACAGATATGTAAAGTAATTTCCGAGATTCTCGCGCGGACACACACACAAAAACACACACACAAACATATAAACAGATGCATGGGTTCAAGTTTCTAGAAGCTTCTACCAGCAGGAAGGTTCGGCATGAGTCAAGTCCTTGGTATGAACACCTGAATCAGTGTCAGCAGCGTTACTGATATAGCTGTCTGGAAAATTATCGCGTTGAGCCGTGAATCATCCTTAAATGACATTGCAAATATCTAACTACTCTGACTAATAATTTACATCAAATACTTGGAAGTTTACAAGTGATAAGCAATGCATCTAGTTATCTAGTACGAGTCATTAATTAAATAATTTATGAGCTTCAAAGGTGATATCACCATGTTGAGACATCTCTTGGGCGTCACACTATCGTCAGACCGGTGTACATGACTGAAGCAGCTGCGTTTGACCAAGCTAAATAAATGCTTGCTATGAAAACATCTTCGACCCCAGCGGGTCAATGTAAAATGCATAATGAAAACTTATTCACCCATAGTGTATAATACTCTGGTTGCTATACTGGTTACAGACTAATCTAGAATAAACTGCTTACACACACACACACACACACACACACACCAAGCTTGAGGCAAACAAATATGAAAAGTTTTGAAATTGTGTGGTGGTTGGTCACTCTCCTCCTCCTTCCTCCTGAGTCTTCTTTCACCTCCCCAGTACCCTTGATTCCTCCCTTTCCTTGCCCTCTGTTCCATTCTTCCTCTTCGTCCATCCAACTGACTCCTACTCATCTTCCTTCCTGTTCCTGACCACTACTCTTCCTTTCTCCTCCCTTTCCATTTCTCTCTTCCTTATCATCCGTCCTCCGTATTCTACCTCTACTTTTTCTTCCATCCTCCTGAATCGTCTTCTTCTTCATCCTCCTCCTTTCTCCTCTGGTTTCCCCTCTCCTCCCTCCTCCTTTTCCTCCGCCCTCCTAGTGCCTTCTCTTCATTCTCCTTTTTCTCCCCTCCTCCTCTTCCCTCTCTTCTTTCTTCTCCCCCTCCTCTTTCTTCTCCCCCTCCTCTTTCTTCTTCTTTCCTCCTTCTCCCCTCCTCATTCTCCCTTCCCCTCCTCCTCATTCTCCCCCCCCCTCCTCCTCCTCCCCACCATCACCATCATCTCCCTCCTGGCCTCTTAGGGATGAACTTCAGCTGGATGGCCTGATTATTCAACCTCTGCCCATTTTCTCGTTGATACAATATGACACAGTGGACGAACAGTTCTGACAACCGAACCGAAACTGCTGTGCATTGTGTTCATTTCTAAATGCATCGGACCCAGGTGGGCAGATATTTTTTTTTGTGTACACCCCATCTGTCTGACTCACTCCCCTTCTCCTCCCCTCCTTCATCCTCATCTTCCTTCATCATTTCCCACCATTTTGCCCCTCTTCTACACCCCTCCACTTCACTCTCCCATTCCTCTCACTCTCCCTTCCTCGTTTCACCGCCTCTGTATCTCACCCCCCACCTACTTCCCACACACATATATCAAATTCCTTACACCCCCCCCCCCCCTTCCTTCCACTGGCATCACTCATCCTACCCCTCCCTTCCTCTCTCACTCTTCTCACTCTTCACTGCCATCATCCGTCAATCCTTCCTCCTCTTTCATCCTGATCTCACACCCTTCATCTTTACTATATAGGTCCTATAAATATCTTGGAATTCATGTAAATGGTCCGAACTTTGTCTGCAACCTTCGTGCCAAACTAAAGCAGCGCATTAATCCTTTCAGAACCCTTGTTGGTAAGAGCTATGGAATTAGTATTACAGATGCCAGTACCTTCTATTTTCATTTCATTCGATCTATAGTTGACTATCATGATCTCCATCTTGTAACTTTTATCTTTAAACAACTCAACAGCCTTGAGGTAGTACAAAATGAAGCCAAGCGCATCATTCTAGGAAGGCCAAAATCTACCAGAATTGTAAACATGAGGAAAGAGCTCGGACTGCCCTCCCTATCTGAGAGGATAACTCTATTTAATACCATGTTTTGTGTCAAAGTTTTGAAGATTACAGTGGTCCCCAAACTAGAGCTCAAACTGGGTTGAGATTTTAAGTATCTTGACTATCTCACCAACCTCCCACAAAAGACTCTATGGGGCATGGCATCGTAAGTAACACTGATCTCTTGAAACTGAATGTGCCAATCACCCCAGACGAAGCCTTTTATGTCATTCCACCTTGTCTGCATGTATCAGTTCCTATTAATTCCACTCCTGTTAGTGGTAAGCAAATGTTAAACACCGATGAGGTGAGATGTGCTACACTAAAAACTATTAACAGTCACATAGAGAGTATTAAATCAAGTGAATGTTATGCCTTTACTTATGGTTCCGTACAGACAAACACAGGTAGAACAGGTTATACAATTGCAATATATAAAGACAGTGAGACGATTTTGTCAAACACGCAAAGGCTGAACAACTGGACCAGCACAACACAAACTGAACTAATAGGAATCTACTTAGCTACAGACTTAGAAGAAAATGGAGGTTGGGTGATATTCTGTGACTCCCAAAGTGCTTTAAATTCGATGAACAGACCACCAGGCTCTACTGTATGTCTAAAGTTGTTTGTGATATTAAATGTAATGTGATAACTGTTAAGGAGAACAACTTTCGTATTGAATTTGTGTGGATTCCGTCACAAATTGGAATTAGGAATCATGACTGGCCAATGAGGCATGTAAGAAAGAAAATGTTGACCGTGACCTTGGCCTGTCCAATGCTGTACTTAAAAACATTCAAGTCAAAATCATGAACTCTGATCTAGAAGAACTGAGAAATGCAGAGAGAGACCTGACAGTTGTAGCATTAGTAAATATGACAAATTTTGTGACGAGAGGTACCGGTATGGCCAGCACAAGGACAGAACCAGACAATATAATGTAATTAGGCTAGGATACAGACACATCTGGCAACGATTACACCCCGCTTGGACGCTAGTCTGTTTAATGCTATTTAACCTAACCTAACCTGATCGTGTAATTAAATAGGATAAAAATGGCATAGAACAGACGATCGACCAAGCGGGAT
The DNA here is from genome assembly GCA_958450375.1 of Homarus gammarus. Lineage (NCBI taxonomy): Eukaryota > Metazoa > Arthropoda > Malacostraca > Decapoda > Nephropidae > Homarus > Homarus gammarus. The sequence continues at coordinate 2,731,332 of CAUDMG010001691.1, forward strand.
GACACCACCTGAACACTCAGCGTGTAAACTTTGGGATAAACCACCGCCCCGCCCCCTGGTTATTATATATCATAATATTACCAGTTATTTTACTTGTATGCTATTTGTCACCCAAGTGGTCCATTGCCTAATTGTATAAATGTATATTTTCAACCTTTTGTCTGCCATGTTCTTTCAGCACACACACACACACACACACACACTCGAGTGCAAGAGCAGTAATTCTCAATGATTTGAGTTACGATACAGTCACAGTATCACATGGGCGCCATTTTGTTTTTGCTGCCCTTGTGTCGGAGGGTTTGGTGAGGGAATCAGTTCCATCCTCTCGTCTATAGTTACAGAAAAATGAAATGATCATACTGTAGTGTTTAACGATAATTGGGGTCCACAACAGTGTGCCCAGAAGGTATTGGCGGAGGAGGAAATTAAGGTGTGGATAATTTATGACGCCTCAACCGGAGCCGAACACTGACCTACCATAACCCAACCAACCCCAGATCTCAATGTTCGATGTCCCTAATTTAATTTAACTTAACCTAATCTTGCATACCTAGAGCCTAACTTAATTTAACCTAACTTAGCCTAAACTAACCTGATAATTTAATCTTGCATAACCTGAACGTAACCTAATTTAATTAAACCTAACCTAACCTTCTATAGACCTTGACCTACCCTTAACTATCCTTAACTTGACCTAACCTAATCTGACTAAATCTAAACACCTCTTAATATAACTTAACCTAATCTAACTAACTCAGTATATAATTAATATTATTTAATTTAGTCTAACCTAACCTGACCCACTCCTAATCTAACCTAACCTATACTAAAGTTACTCTAACCTAACCTAACCTAACCTAATACGTGTTCAGTTCCGAACTTCCGGATTCGGGTAAAAATTACAGGTTCAGTTTTTCGATTCGGGTGATAAAATATGGGCTCAATTCCTGTTCTGGTAGAAATAACGGGTCCTCCAGTTCCGTGTTCGGGTAAAAAATACGGATTTAGTTCTGGCTTCAGGTACTAGTGTCCTCCCCCCTTCCCACATTATTCCCCCGGGAAAGGTTCACGAGGTCACCGATATCACATTCAGATTTCTTCCGCCTCCATAATGGTGTCCGAGAGTCTGTAATAATAATAATGATAAATAATAATAATAATAATAATATAATAAATAATAATAATAATAATAATTAATGGTTTTGTGATAAATTAAGCAGCTAAAAGGCTGAAAACATATATTAGACAGACATGTCTTATTTCAAAAGTAATGAGGTAGGTGGGTCGTTTAACAAAAGCTTTCATTACTAAAAGGAGAAGGAACATGAACATACAAATTATAGTTTACATTTGATGGCCCGGGCTGGTCTCTTGACCTACTCTGTAAGGCCACGCAGGCCACGTGGTGTAGTAACTCGTCCGTAGATGTTGACATGAAGGACCTCACGTGGTCTTGGATACACCTGGTGGTGTGGTGTTAACGTGGTGTAGTTACTCGTTCACAGGTTTTGATATGAAGGACCCTCATGTGGTCCTGGAGACACCATGTGGTGTGGTGTTCACTTGGTGCAGTTACTCGTCTCCGGGTGCTGATGTGAAGGACCTCAGGTGGCCATGGAGACACCGGGTGGTTGGCTGGAATCCCAGCCGAGGTGTATAAAGCAGGAGGACCTCTGCTTACCAACCGTCTCCACTCTTTCCTGGAGAATATATGGGAAAAGGAGGAAATCCACCGTCAATATTTATAAGAACAAGAAGACCGGTCAGACTGTGGCAACTATCGTGGGATCTCTCTGCTGTCCGTAGCTGGCAAGATTGTCGCCCGAGTCCTCCTAAACAGACTTCTTCCTGGGGCGGAAAACTTCCTCCCAGAACCTCAATGTAGCTTGAGACCATCCCGTGGCACCCCTGACATGGTCTTTGCTGCCTGCCAGATACAGGAAAAGCGCTGAGAACAGCGTCCTGACCTGTACATGGTTTTCATCGACCTAACCAAGGCCTTCGACTCGGTCAACAGGGAAGCCCTCTGGTGGACCTCAGCCGTTTTGGCTGTCCACCAAATTTCATCGCTATTGTGAGGCAACTCCATGATGGCATGAACGGCAGTGTCCTGCACAATGGCACCCAGTCTGAATTCTTCCCCATCCAAACGGGAGTTAAACAATGGTGTGTACAGTACTGGCACCAACTCTCTTTTCCATTTTCTTGGCTGCCTTCCTTACTCGTGCCAGTGCCAATTTAGCCGGCGGGGTGGACATCAAGTACTGGACGGAGGGTCTTTTCAACATAAGACGACTCCAGGCAGAAACAAAGGTGTCGGCAGCTTTCAGTACTGAACTTCAGTATGCAGACCACCTCACCCTTGTCGCTCACACTGAACGCGACCTACAGGAGATCCTGAACACCTATGCAGATGCGTATGCACACTTCGGTTTGAGGTAAATGTACGCAAGACTCAGATTCTCTTTCCGCCTGCCCCTGGTTCAGCTACACCGGAGGTATAGTTGAACCCACTTTCGGTATCTCGGCTCCCACCTGTCCACCATCGCGGACATCGATGAAGAGATTCAACATTGGATCAGATGTGCATCTCCAGCCTTTGGCAGACTCCGGAATCGTGTCTTCAACTATAGGGAGCTGATTTTTTTTTTTTACAAAGTTACACGTATATCGATCAGTAGTCCTCCCCAATAGGCTATATAGCAGCCAGACATGGGTCACATACAGGAGGCACATCATGACTGTCGGCTGTTACTGTCTAGTGTTGACTTCACTGTTCATCACTGTTCAACTGATCATACTCATTTCCTAAACGAAATAGTCACTTTTGCCGAGATTTTGTTGATATCCCGGTGGGGGGAGGGAGTTGGAGTATTGGCCAACAGGTTGGCTCGGGCAGCTGCCGGAGCAGCGTCGAATAGGTCTTTACCCTTTTTTGTTTATTAGAAAGATAGCTGAAATTTGATAATGAGGTTTGGGTGGCTTAGGGATAGTCGTGCACTGTCTTATGTCCCTCCACCAGGGCGATGCCGGGTAACTCCGCTACATATTTATATTTCAATATTACTTATTTAAGGGAGAGGGTCAACACACACTATGCTAAAAGTCTTCGATACACAAGGAGGCAGCATGGCCGGCACTGCGCTCGACCATGCTTCATTTCCCCCATTTACAGCTGGGTGAATTCGGGATGGATGCCTCGGGATCAAACCAGCGATTGTTAGAACATTCTCTCTTAGCTTAATACATTTGTTGTAGCTTATTGTTGTATAAAAACTAATTATTTATTTTTCTTATTTCAGGTACGTGTGTACAATGGCGGTACTTGATCATCAGTGAGTGTATTAAAAGTTTTATATAAAAATTTAATAAGAAAAGGCAATTCATTGTGCGTGTGTTCCAAAAGCAAGTTTCACAGTTTTGAGGCCAGAAGGCTGAAATCTGCTAGGGAGGCCGACCACGACCACCACTAGCAGATTGGTTGCCTTTACACATTTTTGAAGACAGAGCGAAGTCGAGTAACTCAACAAGTTTAACCTAAAGTACAAATATTTTTTAAAAGACACACCTGAAAATTCGGCCCAATCTTATTTCACATGAATATTAACCACCCAAACGTAACCTGGTAGGGTAAGGTAAGGTAAGGTAACGAAACGTAACGTGGAATAGGTTGATTAATGCGCATATGAAATAAGCTGGGGGAGCGAATATTCATGTGATTATCATACAATTACATCAGAATTTCATAAATTATTTGCATGCAGGAATACGAAGACTACATGTTGTGAGGTCCATTGTGAATGTTAACTTAGGGGGGGGGGGGTGCTTGTGGCTCACCTGGGGGTGCTTGTGGCTCACCTGGGGGTGCTTGTGGCTCACCTGAGGATGCTTGTGGCTCACCTGGAGGATGGTTGTGGTTCACCTGGAGGATGGTTGTGGCTCACCTGGAGGATGGTTGTGGCTCACCTGAGGATGGTTGTGGCTCACCTGGAGGATGGTTGTGGCTCACCTGGGGGGGTGCTTGTGGCTCACCTGAGAATGGTTGTGGCTCACCTGGAGGATGGTTGTGGCTCACCTGAGGATGGTTGTGGCTCACCTGGGGGGTGCTTGTGGCTCACCTGAGAATGGTTGTGGCTCACCTGGAGGATGGTTGTGGCTCACCTGAGAATGGTGGCTCACCTGGAGGATGGTTGTGGTTCACCTGGAGGATGGTTGTGGCTCACCTGGAGGATGGTTGTGGCTCACCTGAGGATGGTCGTGGCTCACCTGGAGGATGGTTGTGGCTCACCTGGAGGATGGTTGTGGCTCACCTGGAGGATGGTTGTGGTTCAGCTGGAGGATGGTTGTGGCTCACCTGGAGGATGGTTGTGGCTCACCGGAGGATGGTTGTGGCTCACCTGGAGGATGGTTGTGGCTCACCTGAGGATGGTCGTGGCTCACCTGGAAGATGGTTGTGGCTCACCCGGAGGATGGATGTGGCTCACCTGGAGGATGGTTGTGGCTCACCTGGAGGATGGTTGTGGCTCACCTGGAGGATGGTTGTGGTTCAGCTGGAGGATGGTTGTGGCTCACCTGGAGGATGGTTGTGGCTCACCCGGAGGATGGTTGTGGCTCACCTGGAGGATGGTTGTGGCTCACCTGAGGATGGTCGTGGCTCACCTGGAAGATGGTTGTGGCTCACCCGGAGGATGGTTGTGGCTCACCTGAGATGCGGCCACCTGGATGGTTGTGGCTCACCCGAGGATGGTTGCTCCTGGAGGATGGTTGTGGCTCACCTGGAGGATGGTTGTGGCTCACCTGGATGGTGTGGTTCATGGATGTTGTGGCTCACCTGGAGGATGATTGTGGCTCACCTGGAGGATGATTGTGGCTCACCTGGAGGATGATTGTGGCTCACCTGGAGGATGGTTGTGGTTCACCTGGAGGATGGTTGTGGCTCACCTGGAGGATGGTTGTGGTTCACCTGGAGGATGATTGTGGCTCACCTGGAGGATGGTTGTGGCTCACCTGGAGGATGGTTGTGACTCACCTGGAGGATGGTCGTGGCTCACCTGGAGGATGGTTGTGGCTCACCTGGAGGATGATTGTGGCTCACCTGGAGGATGGTTGTGGTTCACCTGGAGGATGGTTGTGACTCACCTGGAGGATGGTCGTGGCTCACCTGGAGGATGGTTGTGGCTCACCTGGATGATGATTGCGGCTAACCTGGAGGTTGGTTGTGGCTCAACCGGAGGATGATTGTGGCTCAGCTGGGGGAAGGTTGTGCCTCACCTGGATAATGATTGTGGTTCACCTGGAGGATGGTTGTGGCTCACCTGGCGGACGATTGGAACTTACCTGGAGGATGATTGTGGCTCATCTGGGAGACGATTATGACTCACCTGGGGATGATTATAACTCACGTGGAGGATGATTTTGGTTCAGCTGGGGGATGATTGTGGCTCACCTGGGGGATGATAGTGGCTCACCTGGAGGATGATTGTAACTCACCTGGTGGATGATTGTAACTCACCTGGTGGATGATTGTGGCTCACCTGGAAGATGACTGTAACTCTCCCGGAGGATGACTGTAACTTACCTGGGGGATGATTGTGGCTCACCTGGGGGATGCTTGTGGTTCACCTGGAGGATGATTGTGGCTCATCTGTGACTCTTGGCATGATAGCACACTGGGATAGAGAGGATATGTGTGCATGTGTCTGTCTGTCTGTCTGTCTGTCTGTGTAATAATAATAATAATAATATTAATAATAATTAAAGGTTTATTGAAAAAGTTATGCAGGCCGAAGGCTGAAAATATATATTGGACAGAAATGACTTATTACTTACAGAGACATGGGGCAGTTAGGTCGTTTAACAAAAGCTTTCATTACTAAAAGGAGAAGGAACATGACTTGAGCATACAAATTATTATAGTTTGCAGTTGATGGCCCGGGCTGGTCTCTTGACATACTGTGTGAGGTCATGTATGCCACGTGGTGCAGTAACTCTTCCGTAGATGTTGATATGCAGGACCTTACATGGTCATGGACCCACCGGGTGGTGTGGTGTTCACGTGTTGTAGTAACTCTTGTGGTGTGGGGTGGTGTCACAGTACCTCACTCTTTGCTAGGTGGTGTTGTGTTATCTCGTAGTCAGGTGTAAAGCCGACCCACTGTTGTTCCCAGGGTGGACTGATTAACACCACTTGGTCAGAAGTTGGTGGTTGGTTCCCAGGGGTGCTTATCTCACTGGTAGGTCACTGCTCTCGCTGGTACTGTCTAGTGCTGAATTCACTGGAATAAACACTGTTCATCACTGTTCAACACTGTTCCCTCTTCTTTCCAAAACGAAATTGTCACTTTTGATTATGTTGATATCCCGATGGTGAGGATAGGTCGGGGAGAGGGACTTGGGGAATGAGCCGAACATTGGCAGTAGCAGGGCCTGATAGGTCAAGGATGTGTGTGTGTGTGTGTGTGTGTGTGTGTGTGTGTGTGTTCATCGTCGGTCTTTCCGTCCGTCCATCCACGATGATAAGTATCGAAATGAAACCTTAAATAACTTGAGTTTATCCTACTAAAAAAACATAGACTAACCCGACGTGAAAGGAAACGTATCCCGAGTATTTTTCCCTTTTGTTCTCAATAGTTTTTGGCATGTTTCTTACAGTGACTCAGGGGAGATAGCATTATTACCTGGCACTGTTACTTGACACTCTTACTTGGCACTATTACCTGGCACTGTTACTAGGTCCTATTTCATGGTACCATTACCTAGTACCATTACCTGGCACTGTTACCTGGTACAGTTACTTGGTCCTATTTCCTAGTACTGTTACCTGGCACTGTTACCTGGCACTATTACTTGGTCCTATTTCCTAGTAGTGTTACCTAGCACTGTTACCTTGTACTGTTACTTGGTCCTATTACTTAGTACAGTTGCCTGACACTATTACCTGGCACTCACCTGTTCCTTATACCTAACATGGTTACTTGGCACCTTCCTTCTCGTACAGGGTAACATTATCGAACTTAACGACCGAATAAGATCCATAATTGATAACGAACGTATAAGGGGACATAATTGAACTTAAGGGCCGATTAAGATATATGATTGAACTTGACGACCGATTAAAGTGACATAATTGAACATAAAAACCAAATAAGTGCCACAGATGTCATTCTTCTCTCGAGGCATGACGTAGAGGTGTAGGTTAGGTTAGGTTATGTTATGTTGGGTTATGGTTGGGTTATGGTTGGGTTATGTTAGGTTATGGTTGGGTTAAGTCGTGCGTAAGGTAATTTGTTTTTATTGAGAAGCTACGACTGTTTACCTATTTACCTTGTGTCTGTCTACATGTTTTTTTCCGTGACCATCATCAGGGGATATTGGTAGGAGGCAGCTACCAAACAGGGAGGTACTACCGCCTGGGAAGATATTGGAAGAATAATGTGTTGTCTAATGGTAGACCCTGCTGCCATATGGCATCACGAAAATTGTGACTAAGTCCCCGGTTGCTGATCTGACTTTCTGCCTCATTTACACACAATTGCAGGGTCTCAATTGTTTCTCTTACAAGACAACACAACATACATATATTGTTTCTCACTTTTAATCTTTTTTTTCATTTTTGTATTTCTTTATGATCCTTTTATTATTATTATTATTATTATTATTATTATTATTATTATTATTATTATTATTATTATTATATTTTCGCTCCCATCGTGTTCAAAGATGGCTGGCCCTAGGGCCACGTAGGCGTGAAACTGTTTAAGGTATAGTTGTCGCCACCACAACAACCACACCCTAAGTTAATGAGCTGCATGAACCAGTGTCAAAGAATAGTCCGAGAAGACCGGACAATTCGCCAGCTGCACTGGCTAACAATTACCCCGGAACACGATCCAGAAATCGATTAACATCCAGGTAGACAGAGACAAATGGCGTAAAGAAACTTGCCCATACATACATACATACATACGTACATACATACATGCATACATACGTACATACATACATACATACCTGTACATAATACATGTGAAATCGGCACACGTTGTATACAGCTTTTTTTATATTAGCGAAATCAGGGCGGACTGTTTCAGTTTGTGCTGAATGAATTAATAAACCCAACTCACATCAGAATGAAACAAATACATCAGCCTTGATTACTGATTGAGTGAAAACCAATTACCAACAACGAAACAGTTATAAGTTACTAGGATAATTCTGATAACACTTTGTAGTCACATTCTCCATGGTCGTAAGTTAAATTATCCTCTTAACTGATGATAGATCACATAGGTATTAACACAAAGATGGCGGGGAAATTACACTAAGACTCTACCCTATGTATATTCGCTATATTTTTACTTATATGTTCACCACCGTTGAAGAAAATTTTCGTATGTGTATTTCAACATGTGAATTCTGGTTTAGTGATTCTCAAAGATTCTTATGCATTTTTTTTAATTCGTACTGAAAAGAAAAACCATCTATTTACGGTATACCAGTACAAGTTAGGTGCCAGTATAACGAGTATATTTATTTTATTTTCCCCAGTTAAGAGGAAAAAATTCGGAGGGGAAAATCTTGGAGAATCTGGAAACTACATCTAATATGGTAACTTGCTCCTGTCAGGCTGAGATGAATGAGGCGAGTCTACCTGGAGGGAAGGTGAACAAATAGCACGCTAGCGAGCCTACCTCACAAGCGCGGTCTCTCTCTCTCTCTCTCTCTCTCTCTCTCTCTCTCTCTCTCTCTCTCTCTCTCTCCTAACAACGCTCCTGCCCTCCCGACAACCTCCCTTCCTTCCTGACAACATCCTGGCAACGCTCCTTGGTCCTGGCAACTTGCCTGCGTCAGTTTCCACCTTCTTATCTTCCTGGCAACCCATCCCATATTGACAACCTCCGCCTCCTACAAACTCTAGCTGCTCCTCCTCCATAATCTGGCAGATCCTCCTCCATAATCTGGCAGATTATCCTCCATAATCTGGCAGATCCTCCTCCATAATCTAGCGGCCACTCCTCCTCCATAATCTGGCGGCCACGCCTCAATAATCTGGCGGCCACTCCTCCATAATCTGGCGGTCACTCCTCCATTATCTGGCGGCCACTCCTCCTCCATAATCTGGCGGCCACTCCTCCATAATCTGGCTGATCCTCATCCATAATCTAGCGGCCACTCCTCCTCCATAATCTGGCGGCCACTCCTCAATAATCTGGCGGCCACTCCTCCATAATCTGGCAGATCCTCCTCCATAATCTGGCGCCACTCCTCCTCCATAATCTGACAGCCACTCCTCCTCCATAATCTGGCAGCCACTGCTCCATAATCTGGCTGCCACTCCTCCATAATCTGGCAGCCATTCCTCCATAATCTGGCGGCCACTCCTCCTCCATAATCTGGCGGCCACTCCTCCTCCATAATCTGGCGGCCACTCCTCCTCCATAATCTGGCGGCCACTCCTCTTCCATAATCTGGCGACTATTCCTCCATAATCTGGCCGCCTACCATCGCCACCACTACCACCCACCGTCACCACCTACCACCCACCGTCACCACCTACTACCCACCGTCACCACCTACCACCCACCGTCACCACCTACCACCCACCGTCACCACCCACCTTCACCACCTACCACCCACCGTCACCACCTACCACCCACCGTCACCACCTACCACCCACCACCCACCTTCACCACATACCACCCACCGTCACCACCTACCACCCACCGTCACCACCCACAGTCACCACCTACCACCCACCTTCACCACCTACCACCCACCTTCACCACCTACCACCCACCGTCACCACCTACCACCCACCGTCACCACCTACCACCCACCGTCACCACCCACCTTCACCACCTACCACCCACCTTCACCACCTACCACCCACCGTCACCACCTACCACCCACCGTCACCACCTACCACCCACCGTCACCACCTACCACCCACCGTCACCTACTATCCACCGTCACCACCTACCACCCACCGTCACCACTACCACCCACCGTCACCACCCACCGTCACCACTACCACCCACCGTCACCACCACCACCCACCGTCACCACTACCACCCACCGTCACCACCCACCGTCACCACTACCACCCACCGTCACCACCACCACCACCCACCGCCATCACGACCCATTATCCATCACCACCCACCTTCACCACTCACCTCCCACAACGATCACCTACCACCCAACACCACCCACTACCCACGGTCACCACCCACTACCCACGGTCACCACCCACTACCCACGGTCACCACCCACTACCCTCGGTCACCACCCACTACCCATGGTCACCACCAACTGTCACCACCCACTACCCACGGTCACCACCCACTACCCACGGTCACCACCCACTACCCACGCTCACCACCCACTACCCACGCTCACCACCCACTATCCACGTTCACCACCCACTACCCACGGTCACCACCCACTGTCACCACCCACTACCCACGGTCACCACCCACTACCCACGGTCACCACCCACTGTCACTACCCACGGTCACCACCCAATGTCACCACCCACTACCTACGGTCACCACCCACTACCCACGGTCACCACCCACTACCCACGGTCACCACCCACTACCCACGGTCACCACCCACTGTCACCACCCACTACCCACGGTCACCACCCACTGTCACCACCCACTACCCACGTTCACCACCCACTACCCACGGTCACCACCCACTACCCTCGGTCACCACCCACTACCCATGGTTACCACCAACTGTCACCACCCACTACCCATGGTCACCACCCACCAACGTGATCTATCTTCTTTAGGTTTGTGTCGTTATATATACCACTCACTCTCTTCCTCTCCCCCTGTCTCCCCCCCTCTCTTCCTCTCCTCCTCTCTCCCCTTCTCTCTTCCTCTCCCCCTGTCTCCCCCTCTCTCTTCCTCTCCTCCTCTCTCCCCTTCTCTCTTCCTCTCCCCCTGTCTCCCCCTGTCTCTTCCTCGTCTCTCTCTCACTCATTCTCTCACTCACATTACAAGTATCTCTCACTTCTCCTTCAGCCTTTCTCTCACTGTCTCTCTCTTACTCCTTGTTCGTTCTTTCAGGAGTATCTCTCACCCCTCCATCACATCCTTTTCTCTTTCTCACTGTATGGTTATCTCTCATCTGTCTCCCGTTGCTTCTCTTACTCTTAAATCACACCTAAAGGAGATTTAAAGAGATGAATCACGCACGAAAATCACATCGAGGGAGAGAATCATATAATAGAATCACAGAAGAGGACAGGAAAATATTCATATTGGAGAATCTCATAAATGGAGAGATTCGGTACAACAGAATCACAGAAGAAAGGGAGAAACTGACTCACCAGAATCACATTAAAGAAGGAATCATAATACAGTAAGAATCACAGCTGATGATAGGAAGTGATCCACACATAAGAATCACAGGTGGAACAGAATCAGAAAAAAAATGGACGATTCATATACGAGAATCATAATGAAACTATAATCATCATAATTATGGAATGAATCACACAGACACACACACACACACACACACACACACGGAAGACAGAGGGAGAAGAATTAGAATAAAAAGAATCATGCCAAAGAACAAGCAAGCGACCGCAGGGGAAGTGGCAAAGAATGAAAGCAGCCTAATACTCACCTAAAAAATGAAAGCGGGAAGAATCACACGAGAATACCACATGAAAGTGGATGAATCTTAGAGAGTGACAAGACGAACACTCACGTACAGGAGAGGCCAGGGAGGGTGGCAGAGAGTACTAGGACTGCCATAGAGGGTGGAAGGGGGTACTAGGACTGCCAGGGAGGGTGGCAGAGGGTACTAGGACTGCCAGGGAGGGTGGCAGAGGGTACTAGGACTGCCAGGGAGGATAGCAGAGGGTACTAGGGCTGCCAGGGAGGGTGGCATAGTGTTCGAGCCTACCAGAGAATGCAAATGTTGGGTTCTGTTGTGGACAAAGTTAGCTTGTAAACAAACCGTATCATCAAATAATTCCCTGTCATTTGTGTGTAATAATAATAATAATAATAATAATAATAATAATAATAATAATAATAATAATAATGATGAACGGTTTATTGAAAGAGCATGGCAGCCAGAAGACTGAAAATATACAGTTACATAATCGGGGAATGGGTCACTTGATTGTCAAATAATTATAGGCAAGTAACATAAGTGATGCAAATATATGATATATAGAATAACTAGGTGGGGAGAAGGTAAAAGGCATTTCAACATAGTAACAGTACAAACAGGTGAGATTGGCTGTGAGTGAACTCACTGGTTAATTACGAGTTGTTGATATTATTTTACAATGGTTGGGACTGGGCTGTTCCCATAGCGATCAGTACGTGCTCGTATGGGGTTGTAGTGTCGATCAGCAATTCGCGGACGAGGGATCTCGGATGGAAGTAGGATCAGGTGTCGAGGATGGTGCAGAAGCTTCTCAACAAATTTGCAGATGAGGTCGTAGTGATGATCAGAGAGAGCCGAGTGGGTCAGTGTGTTGGGCGCATCTTGATATGTGGAGTAGGAAGGGGAGAGAATAATCTTGGATGCCCTCTTTTGCACTTTTTCTAGGTTTTTCCGTGTTGTGGCATTTAGGGAGGAAGGCCAGGCAGGGGAGACATAAGTGAACTTGGGAAGTATGAATGTTGAGTAAGCCCTGAGGAGTTCGGGCGCAGGAACTCCGAGGGACTTGAGTCGACAGAAGAGGTAGAGACGAAACAGGACGATTTGGCAATTGTACTGACGTGTGTTTTCCAATTTAGTTTGTTATCTATAGTGACGCCGAGGAGCTTAGTGTAGTCCACAACCTGGAGTGTGATGGGGCCCAAAGTAATGGAGGGAGGTTGATGTGCATAACCGTAGTCTTGATATGGTTGATGGGAACATGGTTGTTGGTGGGGGTGTGTCTTATTGTTTAGTCCATGGAGATCTTTAAGCTTACCGTACCACTGACTGATGTGAGTCTGCTTCAGGTCTTGCAACTTGGTTGGGTAATGAGACTTCTTTGCAGTGCGTATTTTACGGATGACTTGGTTGCGAAGGGACCTGAAGCGGATCCAACGAATTACCCAAAAGTACCCAAAATTATATTAAATCAGGGTAAAATCTTAACGAATATCTGTTGTACATACACAAAACATGTCTAATAATCTTTTTAGTGTAATTTTGTAAAAATAATTTGTAAGATGAAATAATAAACAGCGAAAAACTTTCAGCATTGGCGAACGCTAAATTCCAAAGAGTTCGTGAACAAGGGAGATAACTCAGATACATCGTGATGCACTTCGCTAACCTAACCTAACGAAAAGTAAATCCTACGGCTATGTTAAATAACCCAAAGTTACAGAAACATCGGTAATTATATCTCCGTTTTGGATAGGTGACTCTTTGGAATTTAGCGTTTTTCGCTGTTTATTATTTCATTATTTTGACTACATTTCAATGAAAACATTATTAATCAGGTTTTTTTGTTGTAAAACATATATTCGTTAAGATTTTATCCTGATTTAATATACTTTCGGGTACTTTTGGGTACATTTGGGTCCTTTTGGGTAATTCGTTGGACCGACCTGAAGCGGTTGTGGTCACTGAGAAAAACGGCGCTGTCTCTGCTACAGAAGATTTTTGATCCGAGGTATGATCCAGGGCAAATCAGCTGTGTGAGATCTGGCGGAATTCTCGGGAAGAAGTTGTGGTGAGCTTCCGTGGTGGTGTTGGTATAATTTATCCATTTGGTGTTCACTTCATCCACTCTAAGTACTTCAGTCCAGGGATGGTGAACTATCCACTGCCCGAAGAGATGCACTGCAGAGTCAGTAATCGGCCTGTAGGTCTTGATGTAGTGTCTCTGCACTTAGCTGGTAGTGGCAACTGGAGACCAGAACACTGACAGGTGTGTGCTACACCCGATGGGAGGCATTGGATGAGGTGGTAGGTACTGGTCCACTAAATCAGTTAAGATAAGGTCAAGGGTATTTAGACCGTGTGTCGGGAAGTTCACAGCTTGTGAAAGTAGCAGCTGGTCCTGGGTATCAGTGGTGTCAATTTCTTTATAATTCCCACGTAGTACTAGCTTGGCACGTGGGCACCTAACTCTGAGGTGGTAATGAGGTGATTGATAAGAGTGTCTCTGGTGGGTGAGCGAGGTGGATGGTATGCCACACAGTATATGATAGAAGCAGTGTGGCGAGGGTGGGACCGTGGCATAACACGTACCCATAATGCCTCCACATCAGCTGGGACTAAAACATCCAGGCGTGACTGGCGTAGTTCATCTTGACAGAAGAGGGCAACGCCCCCTCCACGTCCATGTGAACGAAGGTGATGAAAGAGTTGATATCCCTCAATGTGGCAAATTTCAGGAACAATTTGCTACGTCTCACAGATGGCAATGATGTTGGCACCAGCTGACCGAACTGTGGATACCAGTTCGTCAAATTTATTGGCTATGGAAGTAACGTTGGAGAGCTGCAAGGAGGGGATATTGTACCATATTCGGGGAACTTCAGTGTAATGGTACGGTCTGTCAGGAGTAGGTTTCTCTGGTGTTCTAGTGGAGGTGAAAGTCCTGATGGGCTTCTGTTTATGACGTCCTTGTCTACAGCTGTAAGCATGGAATAGTTTCAGAGATTTTAGTAGCGCAATAACACTGCCATCAGGATATCCGTTCCCTTGTTTTAAACTGTACAAGGTGTGCCTGGAGTACTTCACTGGTGGACATCTGTTGATATCTGTTGTTGTGGACGGACGGAAGTGTTTGTACGCGTTGGCCATAACCTCAATAGCGGCACTTTGAGGATCGCCGACACTGGTAGAATTCTGTTAATATTTGTCTAGTCATAAACACTTTGGGGATCACCGACACAGTACCCACGGTATATGTATACACCGCGGTGGTCCTTGTCCCTGGCACTTTGAAGTGACCAACAAAGTGCTCACGGTCTGTTATTACACTGCTGTGAATCACGCTTGTTTTGTGTTTACCCTTGGAATACACAATTAGATCACTGTTTGGTAACCAATCATTGCACTGATCACTTGAATGTTTTCCTATAAATCCCGGTGTAGTGAGATTGGGAGGGATTCGGGATGCGGTGGGGGGGGGGGGGGGGGTTGGGGCAGGGCCTAACAGACTTGGTCTGGCTGCCAATCAGGAGCGCGTACAGGACACGTCTTATTTCACAGAGGGCTGACTGTTGTGCGTGCGTGCGTGTTAGATATTATCAAGTTAGATGTCCTAAATTATAGGTATATTTCGATGTAATTCAGATAAACTTTTAACAAAATTGTAATTTCTACTGATCTATGTCCGAGCGAGTGACATCAAGTTATGATTAATATTTAACTTACCATTCTATTGGACGACATGAGAATAAATATATATACTTGTACGTCATTCGCCCGGACCTGCAAGAGAATGTCTTATAGTGTAAAAGACCCAGGGTCGATTTGGGTATGTGACTGTGTTTGAAGTCATTAAGTGTGTGTGTTTGTTTGTTTGTTTGTTAGGACACATGACTAGTGTGTGTGTGTGTGTGTGTGTGTGTGTGTGTGTGTGTGTGTGTGTGTGTGTGAGGACACATTAATTGTGTGTGGATAAAATAATAATAATAATAATAATAAACAGTTTATTAATAGAGTTGCAGCTGGTGGCTGAAAATATACAAACTTACATATGATTTAGACATAATAATATACGTTCACTACATTTACAGGGCTGTACAGTACATAAATCAGGAGCTCTTATGGGCTGAATTTTGTTGTAGTGGCGGACTGTGCGAGGTGGGCGGGGGACTACCAGTGGCAGTAGGTGGAGATGAAAAGGATGGTGCAGTAGTTCACTGCCAAACCCTGCTAGTGCGTGGTGGTGGAGGTCACTGAGGGATGGCATTTCCAGGGTGGAGAGAGCGTTGGTGTAGCCGGAGTAGCATGATTCTGCAGGCCCTTTTCAGTACCTTCTCTAGCTGACGTTGTTGGGTGGAGTTGAGAGAAGACGACCAGGCTGGTGATGCATACGTTAGTTTGGGGAGAATAAAGGCGTTGTAGATGGTCCTCAGCTCTGGCGTGGGTGACCCAAGTGACCTAAGTCGTCGTAGCATGTAGAGACGGTACGAGGCTGCCTTGATTGTGTTGTTTACATGGGCCTTCCGTGTGTGTGTGTGTGTGTGTGGGTGTTAGGAGATATGACTAGTGTGTGTGTGTGTGTGTGTGTGTTTGTGTTAGGAGATATGACTAGTGTGTGTGTGTGTGTGTTTGTGTTAGGAGACATTGATTGTGTGTGTGTGTGTGTTTGGAGACATTAATAGTGCCAGTGCTGCTACTGGTTGTCACCTACCATCAGTGTTGCCAGTACTGTTATTGGTAGCCACCCACCGTCAGTGTTACCAGTGCTGTTTGAACCGCCAGTACAATTTTTCTTCTGCCTGTACTTTTTTTTTTTTTTTTTACAAATCACCAACAGTTGTCAATACAGTTATTCATAGACACCCGACAAGTGTTGCCAATAAAGGTACCCGATCACCCATACAGTCGTACCAATACAGTTAATTAGCAACCCAACCAATGCTGTTAATATAACTTCAACCATCTAGTCAGTGTTACCAATACAATATTATTGCCACCCATTCAGTGTTGCTAATGCAGTTAGTTAGCCACCAATCCAGTGTTGTCAATACCTGTTGTCCAGGCACGCAGTGAGTGTTACCAATAGTTGTGCAGCCACCCAGCCAGTGTTGCTAATATAGTTAGCCAACGACAAAGTGTCACCAACCACCCATCCAGTGTTGCCAATAAAAATATACAGCCACCCATCTAGTGCTCTGAATTCAGTTAGTCAGCCATCCAGCCACTCACTAATACAGTTGACCAACCACTCAGTGAGTGTTACCATTAGAATTATTAAGCCACCCAACCAATGTTGCCAATTCATTTATCCAACCAACCAAGCAACCAGTGTTGCCAATCAAGTAAGTTAGCCATCTAAAAACAATGTTGCCACTACAGTTAGCCGCTCTTATACCCAACAAGTTACCAATAGAGTCATCCAACCACCCAGTCAGTGTTGTCAATATTATTAACCAATCACCAAGTCAGTGTTGTCAGTGTCCTTAATTGGCAATTAGCTGAGGCAGGGCAGGAAAGCCAGTGGGGATTTCTTAAAATATTACCTTTAGTATATTGTGATGGAGCCAGATTATGGCTAATAAGGTGTAGGTGCTGTAGTGGACGAGGGTGAGAGTGAGAGTGAGGGTGAGACAGTGAGGGTGAGAGAGTGAGGGTGAGGGTGAGAGAGTGAGGGTGAGAGAGTGAGGGTGAGAGAGTGAGGGTGAGAGAGTGAGGGTGAGGGTGAGAGAGTGAGGGTGAGAGAGTGAGGGTGAGAGGGTGAGAGAGTGAGGGTGAGGGTGAGAGAGTGAGGGTGAGAGGGTGAGGGTGAGAGAGTGAGGGTGAGAGGGTGAGAGAGTGAGGGTGAGGGTGAGAGAGTGAGGGTGAGACAGTGAGGGTGAGAGAGTGAGGGTGAGAGAGTGAGGGTGAGAGAGTGAGGGTGAGGGTGAGAGAGTGAGGGTGAGAGAGTGAGGGTGAGAGAGTGAGGGTGAGAGAGTGAGGGTGAGAGAGTGAGGGTGAGGGTGAGAGAGTGAGGGTGAGAGAGTGAGGGTGAGAGAGTGAGGCAGTGAGGGTGAGGGTGAGAGAGTGAGGGTGAGGGTGAGAGAGTGAGGGTGAGAGAGTGAGGGTGAGACAGTGATGGTGAGAGAGTGAGGGTGAGGGTGAGAGAGTGAGGGTGAGAGAGTGAGGGTGAGAGAGTGAGGGTGAGACAGTGATGGTGAGAGAGTGAGGGTGAGACAGTGAGGGTGAGAGAGTGAGGGTGAGGGTGAGAGAGTGAGGGTGAGAGAGTGAGGGTGAGGGTGAGAGAGTGAGGGTGAGAGAGTGAGGGTGAGAGAGTGAGTGTTAGAGAGTGAGGGTGAGGGTGAGACAGTGAGGGTGAGAGAGTGAGGGTGAGGGTGAGAGAGTGAGGGTGAGAGAGTGAGGGTGAGAGTGAGGGTGAGAGAGTGAGGGTGAGAGAGTGAGGGTGAGAGTGTGAGGGTGAGAGTGTGAGGGTGAGAGAGTGAGTGTTAGAGGGTGAGAGAGTGAGGGTGAGGGTGAGAGAGTGAGGGTGAGAGTGAGGGTGAGAGAGTGAGGGTGAGAGTGTGAGGGTGAGGAGGAGTGTAGAGGTGAGAGTGAGGGTGAGGGTGAGAGAGTGAGGGTGAGAGTGAGGGTGAGAGAGTGAGGGTGAGAGTGTGAGGGTGAGAGAGTGAGTGTTAGAGAGTGAGGGTGAGGGTGAGGGTGAGAGTGAGGGTGAGAGAGTGAGGGTGAGGGTGAGAGAGTGAGGGTGAGAGTGAGGGTGAGAGAGTGAGGGTGAGAGAGTGAGGGTGAGAGTGTGAGGGTGAGAGAGTGAGTGTTAGAGGGTGAGAGAGTGAGGGTGAGGGTGAGAGAGTGAGGGTGAGAGAGTGAGGGTGAGAGAGTGAGGGTGAGGGGGTGAGGGTGAGAGAGTGAGGGTGAGAGAGTGGTGAGGGTGAGAGAGTGAGTGTTGAGGGTGAGAGAGTGAGGGTGAGGGTGAGAGAGTGAGGGTGAGAGTGAGGGTGAGAGAGTGAGGGTGAGGGTGAGAGAGTGAGGGTGAGAGAGTGAGGGTGAGAGAGTGAGGGTGAGAGAGTGAGGGTGAGGGTGAGAGAGTGAGGGTGAGAGGTGAGAGAGTGAGGGTGAGAGTGTGAGGGTGAGGGTGAGAGAGTGAGGGTGAGAGTGTGAGGGTGAGAGAGTGAGGGTGAGGGTGAGAGTGAGGGTGAGGGTGAGAGAGTGAGAGTGAGGGTGAGAGAGTGAGGGTGAGGGTGAGAGAGTGAGGGTGAGAGAGTGAGGGTGAGGGTGAGAGAGTGAGGGTGAGAGTGTGAGGGTGAGAGAGTGAGGGTGAGGGTGAGAGAGTGAGGGTGAGAGAGTGAGGGTGAGGGTGAGAGAGTGAGGGTGAGAGAGTGAGGGTGAGGGTGAGAGAGTGAGGGTGAGAGTGTGAGGGTGAGAGAGTGAGGGTGAGAGTGAGGGTGAGAGAGTGAAAGTGAGGGTGAGAGAGTGAGGGTGAGAGAGTGAGGGTGAGAGAGTGAGGGTGAGAGTGAGTGTGAGAGTGAGGGTGAGAGAGTGAGGGTGAGAGAGTGAGGGTGAGGGTGAGAGAGTGAGGGTGAGAGAGTGAGGGTGAGAGTGAGAGAGTGAGGGTGAGAGTGTGAGGGTGAGAGAGTGAGGGTGAGAGAGTGAAGTGAGGGTGAGAGAGTGAGGGTGAGAGAGTGAGTGTGAGAGAGTGAGGGTGAGAGAGTGAGAGTGAGAGAGTGAGGGTGAGAGAGTGAGAGAGAGAGTGAAAGTGAGAGTGAGAGAGTGAAAGTGAGGTTGAGGGAGTGAGGGTGAGAGAGTGAGAGTGAGGTTGAGAGAGTGAAAGTGAGGTTGAGAGAGTGAGGGTGAGAGAGTGAGTGTTAGAGGGTGAGGGTGAGATAGTGAGAGTGAGGGTGAGAGTGAGGGTGAGGGTGAGGGTGAGAGGGTGAGGGCGAGAGAGTGAGGGTGAGGGTGAGAGAGTGAGGTTGAGAGAGTGAGGGTGAGAGAGTGAGGGAGAGAGTGAAAGTGAGGTTGAGAGAGTGAGGGTGAGAGAGTGAGGTTGAGAGAGTGAGGGTGAGAGAGTGAGGGTGAGAGTGAGGGTGAGGGTGAGGGTGAGAGTGATAATGAGGTTGAGAGAGTGAGGGTGAGAGAGTGAGAGTGAGAGAGTGAGGGTGAGATAGTGAGAGTGAGGGTGAGAGAGTGAGAGTGAGATAGTGAGGGTGAGGTGAGAGTGAGGGTGAGAGAGTGAGAGAGAGAGCGAAAGTGAGGGTGAGAGAGTGAGGGTGAGAGTGAGGAGTGAGAGAGTGAGGGTGAGGGTGAGAGAGTGAAAGTGAGGTTGAGAGAGTGAGGTTGAGAGTGAGAGTGAGAGAGTGAGGGTGAAAGTGAGGTTGAGAGAGCGAGGGTGAGAGAGTGAAAGTGAGGTTGAGAGAGTGAGGGTGAGAGAGTGAGGGTGAGAGTGAGGGTGAGAGTGAGGGTGAGGGTGAGAGAGTGAGGGTGAGGGTGAGAGAGTGAAAGTGAGGTTGAGAGAGTGAGGGTGAGAGAGAGTGAGAGAGTGAGGGTGAGAGAGTGAGGGTGAGGGTGAGAGTGAAAGTGAGTTTGAGAGAGTGAGGGTGAGAGAGTGAGAGAGAGAGTGAAAGTGAGGTTGAGAGAGTGAGGGTGAGAGAGTGAGGGTGAGAGAGTGAGGGTGAGGGTGAGGTTGAGAGGGTGAGAGTGAGAGTGAGAGTGAAAGAGTGAGGGTGAGGGGGTGAGAGTGAGAGAGAGAGTGAGGGTAAGAGTGAGTGAGGGTGAGAGAGTGAGAGTTAGGGTGAGAGAATGAGAGTGAGGGTTGGTGTGAAAGTAAGAGTGAATGTAAAAGTGAGTCATCGTGAGAGTAACGGTGTGTGGAAATTAGGGTGTGTGGAAGTGAGGGTGTGTGGAAGTGAGGGTGTGTAAAAGTGAGTGTGACAGTGATAATGAGTGTGAAAGTGAGTGAATGTGAACGTGAGAGTGAGGGTATAAGCGAGTGAGTCTGAGAGTGAGGGTTTGTTAAAGTTTGAAAGCGAGAATGAGTATGAAAACCAGAGTGAGTGTGAAAGTGAGCACGAGAGAAAGTGGGAGAAATGGTGTGAAAGTGAGAGAATAAGTGTGAAAATGAGGGTGAGTGTGAAAGAGTTTGTAAGTGAGTGAGTGTGAAAATGAGAGTGAGTGTGGAAGTGAGTGAGTGAGTTTGAAAGCGAGGGTGTGTAAAAGTGAGAAAATGAGTTTTCAAGGAGTGAGTGTGAAAGTGAAAGTGAGTGAAATGAGAGTGAAAGAGAGTGAGTGTGAAAGTGTGAGTATGAAAGAGAGCGAGTGAAAGTTAGGGTGTGTCAAAGCGAGAAAGTGAGCGAGAAAGTGACACTGAAAAAGAGTTTGCAAGAAATTGAGGAGTGTGGAGTCAAGGTAAAGAAGTATCAGACTGTGTGTGTGTGTGTGTGTGTGTGTGTAAGCATTAATTAGTGCGAAAGAGAGAGAGAGAGTAACATTAGGGACTGCGTTTACTCCATTTACCAAGACTGACCCTATAATGACGGTCAACCGCTCCCCCCCCCCCCCCCTGCAGTGTTGTGGCTCCTCCCTCTCTCCTTCACACTTGGAAACCCTGGATACATTACTTCCCTCCTTCCTTCCCTCCTTACCTCCCTCGTTACCTCCCTCCCTCCCTAAACTCCCTATATAATCCCCACCCCTCCCTTCCCTTCCCCTCTTATTCGTGCTGTTATCATAAAGCATATACAGTATACTCTACTACTGTTGGACTCAAGAGAAAGTTACAGTTTAATGTTGGACTCAAGAGAAAGTTACAGTTTAATGTTGGACTCAAGAGAAAGTTACAGTTTAATGTTGGACTCAAGAGAAAGTTACAGTTTAATGTTGGACTCAAGAGAAAGTTACAGTTTAATGTTGGACTCAAGAGAAAGTTACAGTTTAATGTTGGACTCAAGAGAAAGTTGCAGTTTAATGTTGGACTCAAGAGAAAGTTACAGTTTAATGTTGGACTCAAGAGAAAGTTACAGTATAATGTTGGACTCAAGAGAAAGTTACAGTTTAATGTTGGACTCAAGAGAAAGTTACAGTTTTAATGTTGGACTCAAGAGAAGTACAGTTAATGTTGACTCAGAGAAAGTTACAGTTTAATGTTGGACTCAAGAGAAAGTTGCAGTTTATGTTGGACTCAGAGAAAGTTACAGTTAATGTTGACTCAAGAGAAAGTTACAGTTTAATGTTGGACTCAAGAGAAAGTTACAGTTTAATGTTGGACTCAAGAGAAAGTTACAGTTTAATGTTGGACTCAAGAGAAAGTTACAGTTTAATGTTGGACTCAAGAGAAAGTTACAGTTTAATGTTGGACTCAAGAGAAAGTTACAGTTTAATGTTGGACTCAAGAGAAAGTTACAGTTTAATGTTGGACTCAAGAGAAAGTTACAGTTTAATGTTGGACTCAAGAGAAAGTTACAGTTTAATGTTGGATCAAGAGAAAGTTACAGTTTAATGTTGGACTCAAGAGAAAGTCACAGTATAGTGCTGGACTCAAGAGAAAGTCACAGTATAGTGCTGGAATTTCTCGGGGCTTCGGGAGTAAAAACGATGGTGACGTAAATTGCTTTATGCTGAGCCAACTTCCTTCGCCGTCTCTCTCTCTCTCTCTCTCTCTCTCTCTCTCCTTTCCCGATGTTACTTCCTACAAAGGAGTGTTAGTTACAAGACTAGCGGGGTTATCCTAAAACTATATCTTGCGCTCATGAGACCTCACCTGGATTACACAGTTCATTTCTGGTCACCGTATTACAGAATAGATATAGAATCCTCAGAAAAAAATCAGAGGAGAATGACAAGACTAATCCCGGGCATTAGGAACCTTGAGTACAGAGACAGGTAAAAGCATCTTAATTTGCACTCCCTCGAGAGACGTAGAGTGAGGGGCGATATGATAGAGGTATATAAATGGAAGGCAGGGATAAACAAAGGTGACATAACAAAGGTACTCAAACTATCTAACCAGGAGCGAACTCGTAACAATACTTTTAAATTAGACAAATTTAGATTTAGGTGCGAGATAGGTAAACATTGGTTTGGAAATAGATTAGTGGATGACTGGAACAAGTTACCAAACATCATCATTACCTCGAATACGCTGGATAGCTTCAAACATAGGTTGGGCGGATATATGAGCGATAGGGGTTGGGTGTAAACGGGACTGCCCAGTATGAGGCAATTGGCCCCCTGCAATATCTTCCATTCTCATGTTTTTGTGTTCTCTTCCTCACCTTCCCTTCTCTCCATTCCTATCCAACCTTCTCTCCTTCCCTGTTTCTCCTTGGCAGACTTTACAAAGGCTGAGACGCAATATTTACGAGAGGGTCATGATATGTTGGTGTGGGGGAGGAGGGTCATGATATGTTGGTGTGGGGAGGAGGGTCATGATATGTTGGTGTGGGGAGGAGGGTCATGGGGTGTTGGTGTGGGGGAGGAGGGTCATGATATGTTGGTGTGGGGAGGAGGGTCATGGGGTGTTGGTGTGGGGGAGGAGGGTCATGGGGTGTTGGTGTGGGGGAGGAGGGTCATGATATGTTGGTGTGGGGAGGAGGGTCATGATATGTTGGTGTGGGGAGGAGGGTCATGGGGTGTTGGTGTGGGGGAGGAGGGTCATGGGGTGTTGGTGTGGGGGAGGAGGGTCATGGGGTGTTGGTGTGGGGAGGAGGGTCATGGGGTGTTGGTGTGGGGGAGGAGGGTCATGGGGTGTTGGTGTGGGGGAGGAGGGTCATGGGTGTTGGTGTGGGGAGGAGGGTCATGGGGTGTTGGTGTGGGGGAGGAGGGTCATGGGGTGTTGGTGTGGGGGAGGAGGGTCATGGGGTGTTGGTGTGGGGGAGGAGGGTCATGGGGTGTTGGTGTGGGGGAGGAGGGTCATGGGGTGTTGGTGTGGGGGAGGAGGGTCATGGGGTGTTGGTGTGGGGGAGGAGGGTCATGGGGTGTTGGTGTGGGGGAGGAGGGTCATGGGGTGTTGGTGTGGGGGAGGAGGGTCATGGGGTGTTGGTGTGGGGGAGGAGGGTCATGGGGTGTTGGTGTGGGGGAGGAGGGTCATGGGTGTTGGTGTGGGGAGGAGGGTCATGGGGTGTTGGTGTGGGGGAGGAGGGTCATGGGGTGTTGGTGTGGGGGAGGAGGGTCATGGGGTGTTGGTGTGGGGGAGGAGGGTCATGGGGTGTTGGTGTGGGGAGGAGGGTCATGGGTGTTGGTGTGGGGGAGGAGGGTCATGGGGTGTTGGTGTGGGGGAGGAGGGTCATGGTGTGTTGGTGTGGGGGAGGAGGGTCATGGGGTGTTGGTGTGGGGAGGAAGGTCATGGGTGTTGGTGTGGGGAGGAGGGTCATGGGGTGTTGGTGTGGGGGAGGAGGGTCATGGGGTGTTGGTGTGGGGGAGGAGGGTCATGGGGTGTTGGTGTGGGGGAGGAGGGTCATGGGGTGTTGGTGTGGGGGAGGAGGGTCATGGGGTGTTGGTGTGGGGGAGGAGGGTCATGGGTGTTGGTGTGGGGAGGAGGGTCATGGGGTGTTGGTGTGGGGGAGGAGGGTCATGGTGTGTTGGTGTGGGGGAGGAGGGTCATGGGGTGTTGGTGTGGGGGAGGAGGGTCATGGGGTGTTGGTGTGGGGGAGGAGGGTCATGGGGTGTTGGTGTGGGGGAGGAGGGTCATGGTGTGTTGGTGTG
Source organism: Homarus gammarus (assembly GCA_958450375.1). NCBI lineage: Eukaryota > Metazoa > Arthropoda > Malacostraca > Decapoda > Nephropidae > Homarus > Homarus gammarus. Next base: position 2,755,656 of record CAUDMG010001691.1, read on the forward strand.
GGGGAGGAGGGTCATGGGGTGTTGGTGTGGGGGAGGAGGGTCATGGGGTGTTGGTGTGGGGGAGGAGGGTCATGGGGTGTTGGTGTGGGGGAGGAGGGTCATGGGGTGTTGGTGTGGGGAGGAGGGTCATGGGGTGTTGGTGTGGGGGAGGTGGGTCATGGGGTGTTGGTGTGGGGGAGGAGGGTCATGGGGTGTTGGTGTGGGGGAGGAGGGTCATGGGGTGTTGGTGTGGGGAGGAGGGTCATGGGGTGTTGGTGTGGGGAGGAGGGTCATGGGGTGTTGGTGGGGGGAGGAGGGTCATGGGGTGTTGGTGTGGGGGAGGAGGGTCATGGGGTGTTGGTGTGGGGGAGGAGGGTCATGGGTTGTTGGTGTGGGGAGGAGGGTCATGGGGTGTTGGTGTGGGGAGGAGGGTCAGGGGTTGTTGGTGTGGGGGAGGAGGGTCATGGGGTGTTGGTGTGGGGGAGGAGGGTCATGGGGTGTTGGTGTGGGGGAGGAGGGTCATGGGGTGTTGGTGTGGGGGAGGAGGGTCATGGGGTGTTGGTGTGGGGGAGGAGGGTCATGGGGTGTTGGTGTGGGGGAGGAGGGTCATGGGGTGTTGGTGTGGGGGAGGAGGGTCATGGGGTGTTGGTGTGGGGGAGGAGGGTCATGGGGTGTTGGTGTGGGGAGGAGGGTCATGGGGTGTTGGTGTGGGGGAGGAGGGTCATGGGGTGTTGGTGTGGGGGAGGAGGGTCATGGGGTGTTGGTGTGGGGAGGAGGGTCATGGGTGTTGGTGTGGGGGAGGAGGGTCATGGGGTGTTGGTGTGGGGGAGGAGGGTCATGGGGTGTTGGTGTGGGGGAGGAGGGTCATGGGGTGTTGGTGTGGGGGAGGAGGGTCATGGGGTGTTGGTGTGGGGGAGGAGGGTCATGGGTTGTTGGTGTGGGGGAGGAGGGTCATGGGGTGTTGGTGTGGGGGAGGAGGGTCATGGGGTGTTGGTGTGGGGAGGAGGGTCTTGGGGTGTTGGTGTAGGGGAGGAGGGTCATGGGGTGTTGGTGTGGGGAGGAGGGTCATGGGGTGTTGGTGTGGGGGAGGAGGGTCATGGGGTGTTGGTGTGGGGGAGGAGGGTCATGGGGTGTTGGTGTGGGGGAGGAGGGTCATGGGGTGTTGGTGTGGGGGAGGAGGGTCATGGGGTGTTGGTGTGGGGGAGGAGGGTCATGGGGTGTTGGTGTGGGGGAGGAGGGTCATGGGGTGTTGGTGTGGGGGAGGAGGGTCATGGGGAGTTGGTGTGGGGGAGGAGGGTCATGGGGTGTTGGTGTGGGGGAGGAGGGTCATGGGGTGTTGGTGTGGGGAGGAGGGTCATGGGGTGTTGGTGTGGGGGAGGAGGGTCATGGGGTGTTGGTGTGGGGGAGGAGGGTCATGGGGTGTTGGTGTGGGGGAGGAGGGTCATGGGGTGTTGGTGTGGGGGAGGAGGGTCATGGGGTGTTGGTGTGGGGGAGGAGGGTCATGGGGTGTTGGTGTGGGGAGGAGGGTCATGGGGTGTTGGTGTGGGGGAGGAGGGTCTGTTGGTGTGGGGGAGGAGGGTCATGGGGTGTTGGTGTGGGGAGGAGGGTCATGGGGTGTTGGTGTGGGGGAGGAGGGTCATGGGGTGTTGGTGTGGGGAGGAGGGTCATGGGGTGTTGGTGTGGGGGAGGAGGGTCATGGGGTGTTGGTGTGGGGGAGGAGGGTCATGGGTGTTGGTGTGGGGAGGAGGGTCATGGGGTGTTGGTGTGGGGGAGGCGGGTCATGGGGTGTTGGTGTGGGGGAGGAGGGTCATGGGGTGTTGGTGTGGGGAGGAGGGTCATGGGGTGTTGGTGGGGGGGCGGTGGGTCATGGGGTGTTGGTGTGGGGGAGGAGGGTCATGGGGTGTTGGTGTGGGGAGGAGGGTCATGGGGTGTTGGTGTGGGGGAGGAGGGTCATGGGGTGTTGGTGTGGGGAGGAGGGTCATGGGGTGTTGGTGTGGGGGAGGAGGGTCATGGGGTGTTGGTGTGGGGGAGGAGGGTCATGGGGTGTTGGTGTGGGGTGGAGGGTCATGGGTGTTGGTGTGGGGAGGAGGGTCATGGGGTGTTGGTGTGGGGGAGGAGGGTCATGGGGTGTTGGTGTGGGGGAGGAGGGTCATGGGGTGTTGGTGTGGGGGAGGAGGGTCATGGGGTGTTGGTGTGGGGGAGGAGGGTCATGGGGTGTTGGTGTGGGGGAGGAGGGTCATGGGGTGTTGGTGTGGGGGAGGAGGGTCATGGGGTGTTGGTGTGGGGGAGGAGGGTCATGGGGTGTTGGTGTGGGGGAGGAGGGTCATGGGGTGTTGGTGTGGGGGAGGAGGATCAAGGGTGTTGGTGTGGGGAGGAGGGTCATGGGGTGTTGGTGTGGGGGTGGAGGGTCATGGGGTGTTGGTGTGGGGAGGAGGGTCATGGGGTGTTGGTGTGGGGGAGGAGGGTCATGGGGTGTTGGTGTGGGGGAGGAGGGTCATGGTGTGGTGGAGGAGGGTCATGGGTGTTGGTGTGGGGAGGAGGGTCATGGGGTGTTGGTGTGGGGGAGGAGGGTCATGGGTGTTGGTGTGGGGAGGAGGGTCATGGGGTGTTGGTGTGGGGGAGGAGGGTCATGGGGTGTTGGTGTGGGGGAGGAGGGTCATGGTGTGTTGGTGTGGGGAGGAGGGTCATGGGGTGTTGGTGTGGGGGAGGAGGGTCATGGGTGTTGGTGTGGGGGAGGAGGGTCATGGGTGTTGGTGTGGGGAGGAGGGTCATGGGTGTTGGTGTGGGGAGGAGGGTCATGGGGTGTTGGTGTGGGGAGGAGGGTCATGGGTGTTGGTGTGGGGGAGGAGGGTCATGGGGTGTTGGTGTGGGGGAGGAGGGTCATGGGTGTTGGTGTGGGGAGGAGGGTCATGGGGTGTTGGTGTGGGGGTGGAGGGTCATGGGGTGTTGGTGTGGGGGAGGAGGGTCATGGGGTGTTGGTGTGGGGGAGGAGGGTCATGGGGTGTTGGTGTGGGGGAGGAGGGTCATGGGGTGTTGGTGTGGGGGAGGAGGGTCATGGGGTGTTGGTGTGGGGGAGGAGGGTCATGGGGTGTTGGTGTGGGGAGGAGGGTCATGGGGTGTTGGTGTGGGGGAGGAGGGTCATGGGGTGTTGGTGTGGGGAGGAGGGTCATGGGGTGTTGGTGTGGGGGAGGAGGGTCATGGGGTGTTGGTGTGGGGAGGAGGGTCATGGGGTGTTGGTGTGGGGAGGAGGGTCATGGGGTGTTGGTGTGGGGAGGAGGGTCATGGGGTGTTGGTGTGGGGAGGAGGGTCATGGGGTGTTGGTGTGGGGGAGGAGGGTCATGGGGTGTTGGTGTGGGGGAGGAGGGTCATGGGGTGTTGGTGTGGGGGAGGAGGGTCATGGGGTGTTGGTGTGGGGGAGGAGGGTCATGGGGTGTTGGTGTGGGGAGGAGGGTCATGGGTGTTGGTGTGGGGAGGAGGGTCATGGGGTGTTGGTGTGGGGGCGGTGGGTCATGGGGTGTTGGTGTGGGGGAGGAGGGTCATGGGGTGTTGGTGTGGGGAGGAGGGTCATGGGGTGTTGGTGTGGGGGAGGAGGGTCATGGGGTGTTGGTGTGGGGGAGGAGGGTCGTGGGTGTTGGTGTGGGGGAGGCGGGTCATGGGGTGTTGGTGTGGGGGAGGAGGGTCATGGGGTGTTGGTGTGGGGGAGGAGGGTCATGGGGTGTTGGTGTGGGGGAGGAGGGTCATGGGGTGTTGGTGTGGGGGAGGAGGGTCATGGGGTGTTGGTGTGGGGAGGAGGGTCATGGTGTGTTGGTGTGGGGGAGGAGGGTCATGGGGTGTTGGTGTGGGGGAGGAGGGTCATGGGGTGTTGGTGTGGGGGAGGAGGGTCATGGGGTGTTGGTGTGGGGGAGGAGGGTCATGGGGTGTTGGTGTGGGGGAGGAGGGTCATGGGGTGTTGGTGTGGGGGAGGAGGGTCATGGGGTGTTGGTGGGGGGGAGGAGGGTCATGGGTTGTTGGTGTGGGGAGGAGGGTCATGGGGTGTTGGTGTGGGGGAGGAGGGTCATGGGGTGTTGGTGTGGGGGAGGAGGGTCATGGGTGTTGGTGTGGGGAGGAGGGTCATGGGGTGTTGGTGTGGGGGAGGAGGGTCATGGGGTGTTGGTGTGGGGAGGAGGGTCATGGGGTGTTGGTGTGGGGGAGGAGGGTCATGGGGTGTTGGTGTGGGGGAGGAGGGTCATGGGGTGTTGGTGTGGGGAGGAGGGTCATGGGTGTTGGTGTGGGGAGGAGGGTCATGGGGTGTTGGTGTGGGGGAGGAGGGTCATGGGGTGTTGGTGTGGGGGAGGAGGGTCATGGGGTGTTGGTGTGGGGGAGGAGGGTCATGGGGTGTTGGTGTGGGGGAGGAGGGTCATGGGTGTTGGTGTGGGGGAGGAGGGTCATGGGGTGTTGGTGTGGGGAGGAGGGTCATGGGGTGTTGGTGTGGGGGAGGAGGGTCATGGGTGTTGGTGTGGGGGAGGAGGGTCATGGGGTGTTGGTGTGGGGGAGGAGGGTCATGGGGTGTTGGTGTGGGGGAGGAGGGTCATGGGGTGTTGGTGTGGGGGAGGAGGGTCATGGGGTGTTGGTGTGGGGAGGAGGGTCATGGGGTGTTGGTGTGGGGGAGGAGGGTCATGGGGTGTTGGTGTGGGGAGGAGGGTCATGGGGTGTTGGTGTGGGGGAGGAGGGTCATGGGTGTTGGTGTGGGGGAGGAGGGTCATGGGGCGTTGGGGTGGGGGCGGTGGGTCATGGGGTGTTGGTTTGGGGGAGGAAGGTCATGGGGTGTTGGTGTGGGGAGGAGGGTCATGGGGTGTTGGTGTGGGGGAGGAGGGTCATGGGGTGTTGGTGTGGGGGAGGAGGGTCATGGGGTGTTGGTGTGGGGGAGGAGGGTCATGGGGTGTTGGTGTGGGGGAGGAGGGTCATGGGGTGTTGGTGTGGGGGAGGAGGGTCATGGGGTGTTGGTGTGGGGGAGGAGGGTCATGGGGGTTGGTGTGGGGGAGGAGGGTCATGGGGTGTTAGTGTGGGGGAGGAGGGTCATGGGGTGTTGGTGTGGGGGAGGAGGGTCATGGGGTGTTGGTGTGGGGGAGGAGGGTCATGGGGTGTTGGTGTGGGGAGGAGGGTCATGGGGTGTTGGTGTGGGGGAGGAGGGTCATGGGGTGTTGGTGTGGGGAGGAGGGTCATGGGGTGTTGGTGTGGGGGAGGAGGGTCATGGGGTGTTGGTGTGGGGGAGGAGGGTCATGGGTGTTGGTGTGGGGGAGGAGGGTCATGGGGTGTTGGTGTGGGGGAGGAGGGTCATGGGGTGTTGGTGTGGGGAGGAGGGTCATGGGGTGTTGGTGTGGGGGAGGAGGGTCATGGGGTGTTGGTGTTGGGGAGGAGGGTCATGGGGTGTTGGTGTGGGGGAGGAGGGTCATGGGGTGTTGGTGTGGGGGAGGAGGGTCATGGGGTGTTGGTGTGGGGGAGGAGGGTCTTGGGTGTTGGTGTGGGGGAGGAGGGTCATGGGGTGTTGGTGTGGGGAGGAGGGTCATGGGGTGTTGGTGTGGGGGAGGAGGGTCATGGGGTGTTGGTGTGGGGGAGGAGGGTCATGGGGTGTTGGTGTGGGGGAGGAGGGTCATGGGGTGTTGGTGTGGGGGAGGAGGGTCATGGGGTGTTGGTGTGGGGAGGAGGGTCATGGGGTGTTGGTGTGGGGGAGGAGGGTCATGGGGTGTTGGTGTGGGGAGGAGGGTCATGGGGTGTTGGTGTGGGGGAGGAGGGTCATGGGGTGTTGGTGTGGGGGAGGAGTGACATGGGGTGTTGGTGTGGGGGGGAGGGTCATGGGGTGTTGGTGTGGGGGAGGAGGGTCATGGGGTGTTGGTGTGGGGGAGGAGGGTCATGGGGTGTTGGTGTGGGGGAGGAGGGTCATGGGGTGTTGGTGTGGGGGAGGAGGGTCATGGGGTGTTGGTGTGGGGGAGGAGGGTCATGGGGTGTTGGTGTGGGGGAGGAGGGTCATGGGGTGTTGGTGTGGGGGAGGAGGGTGTTGGTGTAGGGGAGGAGGGTCATGGGGTGTTGGTGTGGGGGAGGAGGGTCTTGGTGTGGGGGAGGAGGGTCATGGGGTGTTGGTGTGGGGGAGGAGGGTCATGGTGTGTTTGTGTGGGGGAGGAGGGTCATGGGTGTTGGTGTGGGGGAGGAGGGTCTTGGTGTGGGGGAGGAGGGTCATGGGGTGTTGGTGTGGGGGAGGAGGGTCATGGGGTGTTGGTGTGGGGGAGGAGGGTCATGGGGTGTTGGTGTGGGGGAGGAGGGTCATGGGGTGTTGGTGTGGGGGAGGAGGATCATGGGGTGTTGGTGTGGGGAGGAGGGTCATGGGGTGTTGGTGTGGGGGAGGAGGGTCATGGGGTGTTGGTGTGGGGGAGGAGGGTCATGGGGTGTTGGTGTGGGGGAGGAGGGTCATGGGGTGTTGGTGTGGGGGAGGAGGGTCATGGTGTGTTGGTGTGGGGGAGGAGGGTCATGGGGTGTTGGTGTGGGGGAGGAGGGTCATGGGGTGTTGGTGTGGGGGAGGAGGGTCATGGTGTGTTGGTGTGGGGGAGGAGGGTCATGGGTGTTGGTGTGGGGGAGGAGGGTCGTGGTGTGGGGAGGAGGGTCATGGGGTGTTGGTGTGGGGAGGAGGGTCATGGGGTGTTGGTGTGGGGGAGGAGGGTCATGGTGTGTTGGTGTGGGGGAGGAGGGTCATGGGGTGTTGGTGTGGGGGAGGAGGGTCATGGGGTGTTGGTGTGGGGGAGGAGGGTCATGGGGTGTTGGTGTGGGGGAGGAGGGTCATGGGGTGTTGGTGTGGGGAGGAGGGTCATGGGTAGTTGGTGTGGGGGAGGAGGGTCATGGGGTGTTGGTGTGGGGAGGAGGGTCATGGGGTGTTGGTGTGGGGGAGGAGGGTCATGGGGTGTTGGTGTGGGGGAGGAGGGTCATGGGGTGTTGGTGTGGGGGAGGAGGGTCTTGGTGTGGGGGAGGAGGGTCATGGGGTGTTGGTGTGGGGGAGGAGGGTCATGGTGTGTTGGTGTGGGGAGGAGGGTCATGGGGTGTTGGTGTGGGGGAGGAGGGTCATGGGGTGTTGGTGTGGGGGAGGAGGGTCATGGGGTGTTGGTGTGGGGGAGGAGGGTCATGGGGTGTTGGTGTGGGGGAGGAGGGTCATGGTGTGTTGGTGTGGGGGAGGAGGGTCATGGGGTGTTGGTGTGGGGAGGAGGGTCATGGGGTGTTGGTGTGGGGGAGGAGGGTCATGGGGTGTTGGTGTGGGGGAGGAGGGTCATGGGGTGTTGGTGTGGGGGAGGAGGGTCATGGGGTGTTGGTGTGGGGGAGGAGGGTCATGGGGTGTTGGTGTGGGGGAGGAGGGTCATGGGGTGTTGGTGTGGGGGAGGAGGGTCATGGGGTGTTGGTGTGGGGGAGGAGGGTCATGGGGTGTTGGTGTGGGGGAGGAGGGTCATGGGGTGTTGGTGTGGGGGAGGAGGGTCATGGGGTGTTGGTGTGGGGGAGGAGGGTCATGGTGTGTTGGTGTGGGGAGGAGGGTCATGGGGTGTTGGTGTGGGGGAGGAGGGTCATGGTGTGTTGGTGTGGGGGAGGAGGGTCATGGGGTGTTGGTGTGGGGGAGGAGGGTCATGGGGTGTTGGTGTGGGGGAGGAGGGTCATGGGGTGTTGGTGTGGGGGAGGAGGGTGTTGGTGTGGGGAGGAGGGTCATGGGGTGTTGGTGTGGGGGAGGAGGGTCTTGGTGTGGGGGAGGAGGGTCATGGGGTGTTGGTGTACGGGAGGAGGGTCATGGGGTGTTGGTGTGGGGGAGGAGGGTCATGGGTGTTGGTGTGGGGAGGAGGGTCTGGTGTGGGGGAGGAGGGTCATGGGGTGTTGGTGTGGGGGAGGAGGGTCATGGGGTGTTGGTGTGGGGGAGGAGGGTCATGGGTGTTGGTGTGGGGGAGGAGGGTGTTGGTGTGGGGGAGGAGGGTCATGGGGTGTTGGTGTGGGGAGGAGGGTCTGGGTGGTGGGGGAGGAGGGTCATGGGGTGTTGGTGTGGGGAGGAGGGTCATGGTGTGTTGGTGTGGGGGAGGAGGGTCATGGGGTGTTGGTGTGGGGGAGGAGGGTCATGGGGTGTTGGTGTGGGGGAGGAGGGTCATGGGGTGTTGGTGTGGGGGAGGAGGGTCATGGGGTGTTGGTGTGGGGGAGGAGGGTCATGGGGTGTTGGTGTGGGGGAGGAGGGTCATGGGGTGTTGGTGTGGGGGAGGAGGGTCATGGGGTGTTGGTGTAGGGGAGGAGGGTCATGGGGTGTTGGTGTGGGGGAGGAGGGTCATGGGGTGTTGGTGTGGGGAGGAGGGTCATGGGGTGTTGGTGTGGGGGAGGAGGGTCATGGTGTGTTGGTGTAGGGGAGGAGGGTCATGGGGTGTTGGTGTAGGGGAGGAGGGTCATGGGGTGTTGGTGTGGGGGAGGAGGGTCATGGGGTGTTGGTGTGGGGGAGGAGGGTCATGGGGTGTTGGTGTGGGGGAGGAGGGTCATGGGGTGTTGGTGTGGGGAGGAGGGTCATGGGGTGTTGGTGTGGGGAGGAGGGTCATGGGGTGTTGGTGTGGGGGAGGAGGGTCATGGGGTGTTGGTGTGGGGGAGGAGGGTCATGGGGTGTTGGTGTGGGGGAGGAGGGTGTTGGTGTGGGGGAGGAGGGTCATGGGGTGTTGGTGTGGGGGAGGAGGGTGTTGGTGTGGGGGAGGAGGGTCATGGGGTGTTGGTGTGGGGGAGGAGGGTCATGGGGTGTTGGTGTGGGGAGGAGGGTCATGGGGTGTTGGTGTGGGGGAGGAGGGTCATGGGGTGTTGGTGTGGGGAGGTGGGTCATGGGGTGTTGGTGTGGGGGAGGAGGGTCATGGGGTGTTGGTGTGGGGGAGGAGGGTCATGGGGTGTTGGTGTGGGGGAGGAGGGTCATGGTGTGTTGGTGTGGGGGAGGAGGGTCATGGGGTGTTGGTGTGGGGGAGGAGGGTCATGGTGTGTTGGTGTGGGGGAGGAGGGTCATGGGGTGTTGGTGTGGGGGAGGAGGGTCATGGGGTGTTGGTGTGGGGGAGGAGGGTCATGGTGTGTTGGTGTCGGATAGTGAAGGACTAGAAGGGATGCCGGAAGAGAGAGAGAGAGAGAGAGATAGTGAGAGAGAAAGAGTGAGAGAGAGAGAGAGAGACATAAGAGAAGTAATAAAGGGAAGAGGGAGAGGTTAGGGGAGACATGAGGTGGAAGAGAAATTGAGGAAGGAGATGTTAAAGGGAATAGAAGAAAGAAAGAAGAACTATCGGAAGAGGGAGGGAGTAAGGGGGTGGAGGAAGGGGGTAGGGAGAGAGGGAAAGGAGGAGAGATCAGAGGGAGACAAAAATTTTCCCACTTGGTGTTCTCCTCTTCCGTTTCTTCTTCCTCCTCCTTCTCTCTCCTCCTCCTCCTCCTCCTCCTCCTCCTTTTTTTCCAGTCATCATCGTCAACTTTTAATTGGCTGGAGATTTTTATTTCTTTGGAACTTTTGAAATTTCTTTTTTATAGTTTCGTCCCTTCCTAAAACCTGCTCACACGCTCGTTAACCAAACCTAACCTAACCTAACCTAACCTAACCTAAACCTTTAGTTCAAATAGCGCTACAATTGATCGAGTGCTTCCCTGATGAAGGTCCACGCAGTTAAGAAAACGGTGACGTGAGAACATTTCCAGCTGTGACTTCAATAATTTACAATAACAAGGTCATTAGGTCATCAGGTCATTAGGTCACTAGTTCGATATTTATCCTGCCATGGGAACGGTTATAATCCTCTCTGGTGATGTTAATTAACGATGTATTTAACAAAGGTTAGTCATTATAGCAGTAATTTACCATCTGTTTTGGAAGAATATTTATGGACAATTCTATTTATGAAAAAAGAAAAACAGTATAGCGTTACCCAGACCAGTATAGTGTTTCCCAGACCAGTATAGCGTTACCCAGACCAGTATAGTGTTACCCAGACCAGTATAGCGTTACCCAGACCAGTATAGTGTTACCCAGACCAGTATAGCGTTACCCAGACCAGTATAGTGTTACACAGACCAGTATAGTGTTACCCAGACCAGTATAGCGTTACCCAGACCAGTATAGTGTTACCCAGACCAGTATAGTGTTACCCAGACCAGTATAGCGTTACCCAGACCAGTATAGTGTTACCCAGACCAGTATAGTGTTACCCAGACCAATATAGTGTTACCCAGACCAGTATAGTGTTACCCAGACCAGTATAGTGTTACCCAGACCAGTATAGTGTTACCCAGACCAGTATAGTGTTACCCAGACCAGTATAGCGTTACCCAGACCAGTATAGTGTTACCCAGACCAATATAGTGTTACACAGACCAGTATAGTGTTACCCAGACCAGTATAGTGTTACACAGACCAGTATAGCGTTACCCAGACCAGTATAGTGTTACCCAGACCAGTATAGTGTTACCCAGACCAATATAGTGTTACCCAGACCAGTATAGTGTTACCCAGACCAGTATAGTGTTACCCAGACCAGTATAGCGTTACCCAGACCAGTATAGTGTTACCCAGACCAGTATAGTGTTACCCAGACCAGTATAGTGTTACCCAGACCAGTATAGCGTTACCCAGACCAGTATAGCGTTACCCAGACCAGTATATTGTTACCCAGACCAGTATAGTGTTACCCAGACCAGTATAGTGTTACCCAGACCAATATAGTGTTACCCAGACTAGTATAGTGTTACCGGAGTCTGCCCAGTGTAGTGTGACACAGACCAGAGTAGTGGGACAGACCAGAGCAGTGTGACACAGACCAGAGCAGTGTGACACAGACCAGAGCAGTGTGACAGATTAGAGTAGTGTGACACAGATCAGAGAAGTGTGACACAGATCAGAGTAGTGTGACACAGACCAGAGTAGTGTGACACAGACCAGAGCAGTGTGACACAGACCAGAGTAGTGTGACACAGACCAGAGTAGTGTGACACAGAAAAGGTAAAAGAATCGTTGGGTCTCTTTGGCCAGGAGGCGAGGGAAAGCCACTTAAGGTCGACCTCCGGACAACCATTATCATTCTTGTGGTCGAGGGTGAGGGTAGGGGGTCGAGGGTAAGGGTAGGGGATCGAGGGTGAGGGTAGGGGGTCGAGGGTGAGGGTAGGGGGTCGAGAGTAGAGGGTCGAGGGTGAGGGTAGGGGCTCGAGGGTGAGGGTAGGGGGTCGAGGGTGAGGCTCGAGGGTGAGGGTAAGGTGGTGAGGGTAGGGGGTCGAGGGTGAGGGTAAGGGGTCGAGGGTGAGGGTAGGGGGTCGAGGGTGAGGGTAAGGGGTCGAGGGTGAGGGTAGGGGTCGAGGGTGAGGGTAAGGGGTCGAGGGTGAGGGTAGGGGTCGAGGGTGAGGGTAAGGGGTCGAGGGTGAGGGTAGGGG